>JARHVA010004430.1:190000-362500 GCA_037957365.1 Torreya grandis | reverse complement strand
ATTTGAAACTTTAATCTATGGACATTGACTACTAGATGTTTGTTGCATGTTTTTATATCAAGTGACATGCACAAATAGATATTACTAATAGAGGAAACATGTGTTATAGACACTTAGGTATATATTTAATTTTAATATAGAAATTACATTACTAGAATAAAATGGGGGCATTTTTATATACTAAAATTTGGTATTAAGTACTTAACAATGATAAGATTGTCCTAAATTTACCATGCATGACATTTTTCCACAAATATGGTCCTCTTATATGATTCACTCAAACCTAATGCTAATTTTTGAGTTTGATCATCCTATTATATTATTACAAATGTATAAGAACAAAAACCTCATTGTTTGTTTCAAGCTTGCTTATTATCTTGCATAGACATCTTGAGATCATCAATTTAGTTTGCCTACACATGGGTCAATAATGTCATTTTTAGTTAGTATCATTGGTTGATATTTACAATATTAGGTCGGTACTGACCCTCTCCCAATTTTTTTTTTAAATTAACCTTTTTTTTAGGGTCAACATATTTTTATAACATGTTGGTGGTGTGAGAAATTACACAATTAAACTCATATATATATATATATATATATATATATATATATATATAGAGAGAGAGAGAGAGAGAGAGAATAAGGTCTCACTTAATAGGGGAGTTTTCACTATTTGGTACACATTTATGCACTATTTAACATTAAGGGAATTTGACCTATTTTCCCTAAATTTAAATTAGTCACTAGGAGTAGTCACAAGGAAAGTGTGAAGCATACCAACTCCAAGTAAAAGAAAGCATTGTCAAGTATCAAATATAAATCATTAGTTACATAAATATATGAAAGGAGAATATTTTTACAATAAAAAAGGTGGGGTAAATATGTATGGATTTATTTTCCTTCTTGGATTATAATATACATATGTAGTGGTCAATCATCAAATAAGGGTGAATGGAGTCAACTCAATCCATGACACTTTCCTATTTTTTTCATGTTTCTATCCCTCACAAGAACACCTATGGTTTGAAGGTGAATGAGATTTATTTATATAGATATGTGAATCATTATGTTTTGACATTACACATATAGAGATTTAATAAATAGGTGAAGGTGATTATATGGCCATAACTATAATATTGACACTCAATACTGACCTGAATCCAACATAACTAACCCAACATAGACATAAACATAGTTATTTAACCAAATGAATCACATGAATACTTTAGTATACTTTCCATTTCCATAATATATCATAGTAAAATAGTCAACCTAAAAATTTAAGTACTCATCCCTATGTTATACTTATTGTCTTTAACATATATCACTTGCCAAATAATTCTAATCAATTTTAGTATTTTACATTTATATGTATGATTGAATGCCTTTATTTATAATATGAATTATTCTATTAGTTTGCATCCTTTTAAGGTTTCTAAAACCAAAATAGGTAAAACAAAAAATACATTGTACATCTTAATGAATGCACTGAACCCAAAGCTATCAGATTAAGTATTAACCCATTCCCAATTTAAGGATGCATAGAATTTTTAGTTGAGCCATATTTCCATTATCATATTTATGACCTAGAAAATGGGTCCAAGATAATACACAATACCTTAATTTCATTACTATTAAGGATTAACCCCTCAAATTTTTAGCTTATAAGAATCAACCATGCATTGTACATTCAAAGAAAAATAAGTGATATGATCCATAATATTCCCTTTTATTCCTTAAGATGTATCTTTATAGGGTTTCTAAGGTGTGACACTCAATTGGATTATTTGGTTGGTTTGGATATTGTAGATAATAAAATATGGTCTTTAGTACTTGACAATGATAAACTTGACACACATCTACCATGTATGAATTAAGCACCCACACAAGGTCTTAATTCACCATAATCTCACACTTGCATGATATTTTATGAGTCACTCCTTCCATTATAATTTTTTAAACCTATAGGAACCTCATATTATATTTAAAATATGTTAAATATCCTACAAAGACATATCTCAACTTTTAGAGTAGTCCACTTATACATGGGTCACTTATGATAGTTATGGTTATTATCTCCAATCAATAACAACCCACATTGGTAGAAACCAATCTGATCCTAGAAATAACTATTTTATAGAATAAAATCCATCCTTAGAAATAATATATAATCCTAACATGATGGTGGTGTGAGGACTTATTCAAATGGATTATTGATCTGGGCAACAATTCAAGTGACAATTTGGGCGATGGTTCTACCCCAATTGATGACAGAACTTTTAAGAGCCATAACTTTTTCACCATCACTCTAATTGACTCCCCATTATAAACCATTAGAAATATAAGAATGAGGAGAACATGGTGATATGGCATAGAGATTTGATCAGTGGTTTTTGACCCCTAAAAACTCCATAGAAGATCCCAAAATTTCAATTTTAGTAGTGCAGTCTAAAAATAGTAAGTTTTTAAAACTAATAATTCCTCAAATTCTTTATCATTGTAAATCATGAAATTCAAACCAATTAATATCCCTCCATATTGATGACCTTCCACATCCTCCTCCTACCTTCAAAATGTGTATAAATGAAGATGTAACCTGAAATGGAAATTATACATTTCTTCCCATAGATAAGCATATGGTTGTATTGCAATCTTGAGTAATAAAACATCTCTTCTCAGAGAAATCATTATTACTATGTTATTTTCATGTTCTTTAAATATATGTCAATCAAAAGTTTTGAGTTTTGGATCAGTTGTATTAGATCAATCTATCTTGAGAGTGTGTGATCCTAAAGATGAGGTTAGGCTACAAGAAGCTTGGGTGGAAAACAACTGAGCTTCCAAACTATCTACCTATTCATTCCAAATAACTTTAAATGGTAGAAAACACTGAGAC
This sequence comes from Torreya grandis, assembly GCA_037957365.1. Lineage (NCBI taxonomy): Eukaryota > Viridiplantae > Streptophyta > Pinopsida > Cupressales > Taxaceae > Torreya > Torreya grandis. The sequence continues at coordinate 359,601 of JARHVA010004430.1, read as the reverse complement.
ATTTGATCCATTTAAGGAAATGGTGAATTATTCCTTCCAATGGAAACAATCATAGATGTTTCAATAATTCACCCAAATTCTATAACAAATCTTGATGGGAAATTCTATCTCCTCATATGTACTTCTTGGCTCCTCATCCATTGAACATCTTTTTAGTGCCCAAACACCCTTCAAGGTTTAGGTGAATTTTAATATTCCTACATTTGAAGTCAAAATCAATGTTGATGTAGTAAAAAATTGGTTGGATCAATTATCTTCCTACTTTTTTGTAAATAAATTCACCAATGGAGAAATGATTACGTTTGCTCTTTTGAAAGCATCATTGCCTATGAAAAATTGGTGAGAAGTGTACAAAAAGAGGTTCAATATAGATGACATTGTCCTTGAGGTGGAACCTACTTGGGATAATTTCATAAAAGTGGTAAAGGAAGAATACTATCCCATTGGAGCATATAATGATTTCTACATACAATGGTAACAAATTCACCAAGGTAAGGACCAATCTATTCAAGATTACATTGACATTTTTCATTCTCTATCTACAATATCGGGTATCCAAGAAAGTGAGAAACATAAGACTCTTAAATATCATGGTGGACTATAATGGTATATATAGGGGGAAATGGAACCCTTCATTTTGGAAACCCTTAATGAGGCATACAAGTTCACAATGAAAATTAAGTAGAAGCATGGAAGAAAGAGTATGAAGAGTCATCCTTCAAAATGGAAAAGTGACAAGGAAGGTCAAACATGAGGCAAAAGTTGGAAGCAAAAGGAGTTTCAAGATAATAAACCCTAGAAGGGGATGATTGGAAAATGGTGTGATTACCACAAAACTAGAACCCACTCAAAAGAATAATGTCAAGCCATCAAGTCACTACTTTTTGAGTCACAATACTCGACATCTACTACTCTATCTCATACACAACCTATAGTCAAAGAGGATGAAGAAGATATTATAGATGTTGAGCCTGATAACATCATTGCTTCATCACAAACCTATGAAGAAAGGCCAGATGACAAGGAAATGTTATTTCACTCCAAATTATGGGTAAAAGATAAGCCTATACATTTCATTCTTGACAGTGGAAGTCAAAAGAATTTAATCTTTGCTAAAATTGTGAAAATTCTAAATCTATCCATGAAGCCTCACCCAAAGCCATAAAATATTGGATGGTTGAGCCTACGGAGAGACCTCCATGTCACCCATCAATTTATTATTTCATATGCAATAAAACCTTTCCAAGATGAAGTCTTATGTGATGTGGTCAATCTAGATGTTTGTGATGTACTCCTTGGTTAGCCATTCATATATGATCGATATGGCATCTATGAATCATGAACCCAGATAATCACCCTCACTCTTGGAACATGGCACTATAGGGTACCATAGGTACCACTTCCCACATTTATCTCCTTGATTAGTGCTAAAGAATGTAATATATTGGTGGAGAAGACAAAGTAATTCATTCTCATAGTGATCAAACCACAAAAATCCAAGAAGGCCAATGTTGTAGTCTTGACTACACAATCAACACAACAACAACAATAATAGATGGGACAAATCATAGGAGAATATGATGAATTATTCAAGTCACCCATAGGAGTTCTACTTCACTTCTAGGTAAAAAATTATATCTATTTGATCCTAGCATCACCTTTGCCTAATAGTCCTATGTATCATAGATTAGTTTTAGAGAATGATGAGATAAAAGGATAGATTTAGGAATTGATTCAAAAGGGTCACATCAGGCCAATCTCTACATCTTATGGCATCCTAATTATCTTAGCACCAAAGAAAGATAGAACATGGAGGTTTTGCATTGACTATCAATCCCTGAATAAAATCACTATGTAGAATCACTAACCCTTCCCCAATATGAATGACCTACTAGACCAACTCCATGGTGAAAAGTTCTTCACCAAAATTGATCTCAAATCTGGCTATCACCAAATTCCCATTGATCCCACCGATGTTTGGAAGACTAAAGTCAAATCTAAGGAAGGGATCTTTGAATGGTTGGTTATGCCTTTTGGATTGACTAACACACTTAAAACCTTCATGAGGATGATGTATGACATCTTACGACCCTTCACCAACTCATTCATGGTTTTCTACCTAGATGACATACTCATCTACAAAAAAACATGGGAAGAACATCTACAACATGTTCATAAGGTGCTTCAAACTATTTAGGAGCATAAGTTGTATGCAAATCTTTATAAATGTACATTTGAGATGAAAACAATTCAGTACCTAGGGTACGATGTGAATGAGGAAGGGGTCCATGTCAATCCAAAAAAGATTTGGGTTATTCAAGAATGGCCTACACCAAAGACCCTCACAGAACTTCATAACTTCTTGGGTCTTACAAATTTATATTACAAGTTTGTTCTTGGATTCTCACATGTTACTTGGACACTAACCCAAGTGACTAAAGGAGGATCTAAAGCTACATTTTAGTGGGATGAAATACAATAAAGGTCATTTGAGAATTTGAAGAACAAACTTTGCTCAACCCTTATTTTTTCCTTTATATATTTGCATCAACCTTTTGAGTTGATGATAGATGCATCTGAATATGCCATGGGAGCTATCATCATGCAACATGGCCATCCTATTGCATCATAGTGAAACTTTCACTGATACAATTAGAAAATACCTAACATATGACAAGGAGATCTATGTCATTGTGCAGGCCTACAAATAATGGAAACACTACATCTTAGGGAAAGAGATAGTCATCCATACTAACCATAGACCATTGGAATTCATCTAGACATAGAGAAAACTATGAAATAAGAGGCACCAAAAGTGGGTGACATATCTATAATAATTCCATATGATAATCAAAAAAAAATGGGAGATCAAATATGACTATAGATTGTCTAAGCCACCCACCAATTACTACACTCACAATAGTTCTTGACTTATGTAGACATGAGACTGCCAGTTGGGGTACTTTGTATGAAGTAGATCCTACCTTTGTTGATACATATCAAGATATTCAAGAAGGTAAACATGTTTATAATTTATATTTACAATATAATGTCCTTTGTCACATGGGGAACATCTATGTTCCAATTTTAGAGCAATAGAAGATGATATGGGAAGCACATTTCAGTAGGATAACTAGACATTTTGGTGTAGAAAAGACATTGGCAATTCTTCAAAAACACTTCTACTAGCCTCATATGCAAAAGGATATGGAAAGTTACCTCGAATATTGTACCCCATGTATGATAGCCAAGACAACAAATAAGAATCAAGGATTGTACATGCCATTACCAGAACCAACTCAGCCTTTGGAATCTATCTCAATGGATTTTATCTTAGGTTTTCCCACTTCAAAACATGGCAAGGACTATATTTTTATTGTTGTTGATCATTTTTCAAAAATGGCTATCATGATTGCTTGTAAGAAAAATATATCTGCTAAAGAAACTACTCAACTATATTTTAGTCATGTATGGATCCATTTTTGTTTCCCCAAGTCCATTATCTTAGATAGTGATAACAGGGTCTTGAGCATCTTCTGGTCTACTCTATGGAAGATGATGGATACCAAGCTGATAAAGTCCATAACCTTCCATCCACAGATCTATGGTGAGACATAAGTGGTGAACCACTTGATTATTCACATGATTTATATGTATCACTCTAGACATCCATGCACATGGGATGATGGGCTTCTTTTAATACAACATGAATACAATTAGGCCCTACACAACTTAACCAAACATAGTCCATTCCAAGTATGCTTCAGGTTCCAACCCATGGCACAAATTGATATAGTTATTCCATTCTCTAGCATGGAATGCACACCTTATGGGAGATCTGAGGTATCAAAATTAACAAATTTCATTAAACAAATGTAATACATTTAGCAACATGTTCATGACATCTCAGAGAAGATGAATCAAAAGTATAAGCAATGCCATGATAAACATAGGATTTCACACCATTTTTCTATAGGTGACAAGGTTTGGTTATATATTTTAAAGGAATGACTTGTAGGCCCACACAAAAAAATTTGGCCTTTGAGATATAGTCCCTACACCATCACCAAAAAAGTTGGAGAAAATGATTTTGAGTTGAACCTACCAGCCTACCTTGGTATGCATCCAATATTCAATGTGGTGCTCCTCAAAACATATCATGCACATTTATTAGAAACTTTAGTCATAGTAGAACAAATAGACATTGATGAACTTGATCGGTAGAGTTTTGTATCAGTGGAGGAGGATTAGATTGTGGACACCTAGATGAAGACAACAAGAGGACGCTCTATTCCACTTTATCAGGTGGTCAAAAGGGGCCAACTTAGCCACCAAGGTGAGTGGCTCATAGAGAATAAAATTAAGACACGACTACCACACCTAATGAGGAATATTGATGCAATGGGGAAAGTTTATTCTCAAGGAGGGAGGAATGATCTAGACAATAATTCAAGTGACAATTTGGGTGATGGTTCTATCATAATTGATGATGAAACTTCCAAGAGCCATAAATTTTGCACCATAGCTCCAATTGAATCCTTGTTTAAACCATTAGAAATATAATAATGAGGATAATGTGGTGAGTTGGAAAAAATATATACTTGGTGGTTTTGTACCCCTTAAAACTTAATGAAAGTGCCCCAAATATTAATTTGAGTAGTGTAGTCTAAAACTAATAAGTTTCTAAAAATAAGAATTCCTTGGATTTTGTATTATCATAAATCATGAACGTCAAAATAATTAATCTCCCTAAATATTTTTGACCTTACACATCCTCAACATACATTAAAAATGTTTATAAATGAAGATGTAACCTAAAATGGAAATCAGACATCTCTTCCTAGAGATAAACATATGGTTGTATTGCAATCTTGAGTAATAAAACATCTCTTCTTAGAGAAATCATTGTTACTATGTTATTTTCATGTTCTTTAAATATCTATCAATCAAAACTTATAAGTTCTGGATCAATTATTATAAAAAAAAGTTCTCATTCAAATGGATTTGGTAGTTATATGATATACATCTATACATTATTACACACTAAACAAATATATCTTATTATTTACAATTTGTATACCTATCACTAGGAGTATTCATAAGTTAATTTTAAATAAATAATTTCTAAGTAACAAACCCAATCATTAGATACATATCAAAGGAGCACAATTTCACAATCACACTAGGTGAGAGAACTAAGTGTGGCTTAATTTCTCTCTTTGGAGTATTATATATATAAGGAGAAATCAATAATTAGGAGGGGGTGATTGGGGTTAGTTCATCCCATCACACTTCTCCCATATTATAGGTTTATATCCCTCAAAATCACCTCTAATGTTTCAAGGTAAAGGAAACTAATTTCTAGATCTACATCCATCACTAGGGTTCAATATCATTAACATAAATCAAGAAAAGATAATATCAAGTGATTATATAGTCATTATGTCAAACTTCCATTTAGGTTAGTATCAACTAACAAGTTAATATCACATGATAATATTGACCTAATCTTACATAAACTGACCTAGTACAAAAATCAGATCAATTCTTGAATCAAGTGAACAAGAGGTATGCTTGTCAATGATTTTCACTTCTAGAATACAATCATAGTCAGATAGTCAACCAAAAAATCTAAGTATCATGATCTCTTTATTATTTTCATATTTAGTACATGCTCTTATCAAATCAAAATAATTAGTTGTTAGTCATTCGCATTTAGATTTATGCTTAAATGCCGTATCTATTGATCTAAATTATATTTCATGTTCTATATTAATTATATTAATATCCACCCATTAATCCAAATTAAGGTAAAACATATTGATGAACATGTATATATATGAAACAATGCAAAACTTTAAGTTTTTCTTTATGGTTTTTTTTCCCAAAAAAATTGTAATATCATATTAATTAAAATAGGAAGTTACATTTTAAATATGCATAAAGTTTATAAAGGAAAAAGAGAAAAAATTACATCAAAAATATGAAAAATTAATAGTAGCAAGAACCTAATAGCCCAATAAATTTATATAAAAATGAGTTAGATTCAAATTAAAAAAGGATACTGAAAAACATGCATCCATATCACATAGACCAAGAAATGCCTATCTTTACAAGGCCTAAAAAAGTTGCCTTGTCTAGAAGACCAAAGGTCCCTAACCCCTAATAAAAATATTAGAGAGTAATACATGAATGAGAAAGAAGATCAACTTCACCCTATTTACTATTTATGGCTGAAAGTGGGGTTTACTAGGTGTCCTCCATCCCAATGTGGTGGTTGTTCCTTCCTAGACATTTTGCCATAAATTTAAGTGGGACACTACCAACATAGCATCCTTAAGCATTCATAAATTCACTCAATAAAATATAGATATGGGGATCATGAGATCCCCTTTTAAATTAGATAAATCCTTTTAAGTGCCTAGCCTGTAGCTCCCAAAAAATATAGATGGTGATTACTAACCTTTTATTTTTGCATGTAAGTGGCCAAAACGTATGACCCAAGATGTAGATTCTCCATTGGGTTTGAGGACCAATAGGAAAAAATAATTATCAATATCATCCTCATCCACCTGAACCTCACCTTAAAACATCTATAGTGTTATCCCATAGAAAAGATAAACCCTATAAATTAGAAGGGAGGTTGTGTCTCCACTTGTAGTCAGATATGAAAAAGGAAATACTCGAGAAGAGGGAGGGATAATAGAGGGTGAAGGAAAGAGGGTTCCTTTAAGGTTTTATCTATTTAGGGTTTTAAATATTAGATATACAGTTTTTGATTTCTCCCTAATAATACACACTAATCATAACCATGTTGAATGAACATTTATTGGTTAACATAACTAATATAATTACTCTATTCATCTTGTTCTACATAGATATTATATATTATTTAGATTAATTATGTACAGAAATGGGTAACTAAGATCAAGTCCAAATTCACTAATAAGGTTGAAATAACCAATAAACAATGCTAAGCCTTCCTCTAATCCTATTATTGTAACATCCAATTTGGGATACCTATTGTCACCACTAGATAAAAATTGTATGCATGACTCATATCATTCTCCCCCCTAATTTTATAAATAACATCTAACATCATGTTTCTAATATTATCCCTCAACTTATATTGGATCCTCAACTGCCACCACCACCTAAAACATAAGTTAATTAAATAAATAGGTATAACATCATGGATCAACTCAAAAATACCCATGCCAAAATTTCTCTATTATAATTAATTTAGACAATGTCTATTTACAAAGATATATTATATTCAACTGTTTTACCCTAAAATGAAATGTAAGTACATAGAGTTAACCTTAGATTATTTTTAAAAGGGTATATAGAAATGAAAATGCACAAGGGTGATAATCAAATCTATAATAGGCCAATTTGGTGTTAAACTTAGATATAAACATACACTAAATTTATTATACTGAGAATAGGCTAAATATAAAAAGTACAACTAAGCTATGTATGGAAATGATAAATAAGTAATGTAATGATCTAGTTCTACTGCTAATGTAGTGTTGGATATAGAAAATGTAGGAAGTAGGCTAGAAGATAGTTCTAGAATAATCATCATATTCTAGATCTAATGCTTTGGGATCTCTAGACATTAACATTAACATCAACATGGGATGGTTGCATCAATACTACTATCTAGGTTCGACACAAGTGTCTTATAAATAATACCTAGTGTAAAATTATGCAACCACCTAGATGCTTCTATGTTTTTTTTTTCCTTTGATCTAGTGCATTCAAATCTAGGTCATAGACTATCTCTCCTCATGACATTAAAAAAACCCTAGTTCTTCATCTTCATAGTGACCTTGGGTAAAAATGGGTTAGTGGTCACACAATGTCAAGCTACCTTAAAGACCCCACTATTAGCTAGTGTTGCCTACATATCCAATACTCTAAAGAAGGCTTTATACTTATTTAATTTTCTCCTATGTGTTGGATTGTGTGTGAATCATAAAATATGTAGAAAAAAATTACAATGGTGGCATAAATTGTAACTTGGAAAATTAGGCTCTTGGGATGCTCTTTTATTACCTCATACCTATGTACATGTTGTCCCTATGATTGATATGATAAATGGATAAAATAGGGAAGATTTTCTCAATTGAATACTCTTTTTTATGAGTAATAGGTATTTTCCCATGTATTATATGTGAGGAATGAATGAGGGTTGATCTTGTATTTATATCAATCTTTGTGGAGTAATAAATCACTTAGGCTGACCATTAGGATATGTTTCATTTGCATATTACTTGACTTGAAGGCATTGGACACTTGCATTAGGTTAGAACACTAGCATAGATTTTAATGTATGTCCTAGACATTAGTTTCTAGGGAGAAAGAAAATAGGTATAGGATTAGAACTTATAGAGGTGGAAGATAAGTATATTTTAAGAATTATAAGAAAGATATAAGGTCTAGGTAATCAACATAAGACTGGTTGGACTAAGGGATAGGCTAAGGGGCATAATATTGAACATATGTGAGGCTTATAGAAGTGGAAAAAGTCTAAAACTAAGAGGAACAACAAAGGTCTAAGTTTTCCAAGTGTACAATATTAAGGTGTTATATAATATATAAATATAATCTACATTGTCTATCCTTTAATCTAGTAATGTAATTACTAGTTTAAAGGAAGGGAATGCATATTGTGTGTGTATAACACACCTTGTCTTTACATGTGCTCAACTTGAGTGCTTTTTTGGTGACTAGCCTACAAGTAATAACATGTTACAATGTATAATCAGTGCATATTTTCTATAATTTAAATTACTTAAAATTTATTTAAATTTAAAGAGTAAGGTTTATGAGTACACATGTGTGTCGACATAAATGCCTTTCCTATTAACAAGTTGATTTTAAAAAGATGTATCACTATAAGGATCTAAAAATGAGATTAGGAAAATTATATATAAATCTTGAAAGTGCATATATCCAAAGGGAGAGATAGATAAATAGATAGAGAGATATATTGGAAGGCCCATGCCTCCAACTTTGGATCAAATATGTGTTTCCACTTGGTAGTTGAGATTAACTCAACCATGCAACCCATTGATACTTATAATTTCGTAAATCTGAATGATAAAATTAATTACAACCTAAAAAATTGGAAATATTGAGTGATTTAATCACCTCAACCAATACCAAAAAGTGAACCAATTACTGCAATATATTGGCTCAATAAATTAAGTAAAAGTTTAATACATAAAAATTTGTGATGTGGTAATAGTCCATAAAAGAGTTTTGGAATCTAAAACTGATTTGGATTTTGTAATATTAGGAAAAAATTGCATAACATATTTACCTTAAATATGTCTCATGTTAAAACTATGTATAATAATGGTACCAGTGTATATGAATCTGAATCATATAATTGTGTGCTTTGGCCAATTCAAAAACTATGTAAGAGTGGATAACATGCTTTCAAATCATGCCCTTATTATATATGGAGAAATATGAATATTGATATAATTACCGATGTGGAGAACATGTTTCCCAAAAAATTCCCCCACTATAATCTAGAGATGTTGAATATGAAATAAGTGTCGAGAACATGCTTTTAAAGCATGCTCCCATTTTATCTAAAAGTTGATATAAGTACCAATATGGATAACATGTTTACAAAGCATGGCCCCACTCTAATATATATATGTTAAATATTGAATAAGTGTGGATAACATTCTTCTAAAGCATGCCCCCATTATATCTAAAAATTGTGCCAAGTGTGGAGAACATGCTTCCAAAGCATGCCCCCATTGAATCTGAATACTATGAATGTGTTGAAGCCATATCTCTATGACATGCCCCCATTCAATACACATTGTAATGTGTGTGGAATCCATGCCTCCATGATATTGCCCCACTAATATGCCACCACCTTGAGGTGAGATAATAATATAAAATGGTATTTACCTCACCTTAAAGGGATAAGATAACCATATAAATGTGGCTGAATCATGTAGCATATAAAATAATATGTCTAGGTGAATGTCTAATTGAAGCACATAAAATAATGTAATCACATGAAGGCCTAATATACATGATAAATATCATAGCAATGTCTAGATAATAATAGTACAAGATTAATAATTAAACATGCACACACACACCCACACAAGAGCACTCAAAATCAAGTCAAAAGATAATGGCCTAAGAAGACCACAAACAAGGGGCATGTTAAAATTCTACACAATCAAAGGTACATGATTTAGTTAAATTTCCAAAAAAGAAATAATGACATATTTAAATTCCCATAAAATAAATAATGACATATTTAAATGTCAAATAAAACACACATAAGATTGGAGGCCATAAACATAGGAAAATATTAAAATGCTCGAACAAACAAATAATAACAAGGCAAGGCACTCAAGGAAGTGCATTAACTGAAGCATAAATACTAACATAAACATGTCATAGTATCCCATGGATCAAATTTGTTAGCCAAAAATTTCAAGTGCATAACATTTCAAGTACCATTTATAAGATGTGATCATAGATAATGAAATGTATAAGTACATATAAGCTCAAACATGATAATGAAATATGATCATTGAACCATATAACCTATGATTATCATGATCAAGGAGAATAGATGCCAAAAATGTCCACATGGAATGAGGAGAGGGAAATATCAACATTAAAAATAAGAATAGATCATGCATTTATATATGATTATACTAGACTCAATTAGAAGTGTGACACACATTTGTATGTAGAAGTAATAGGTATGTTATCCATCAACATAAAACTAACACATAGATGCCAAGGAGCTAATGGAATACGTAGGTGGAAAAAATATTTTTGTATTTTTGAATGTTTTTATTTTTGTCTTTGATATTTTTGGAATATGTGAAAATAAAGAACTATATTATGATAACATTCAATGTATCTTCATAGGTATCTCCCCTGTAAAAACATGTTGCAATAAACTAGTGGTACTACCAAGAAGCATGTATAGGCACCATATATGTCACTATATAATCTATGATTTGCCATGGTTTCTATGAAATAGTAATAATAAGAATATGTTTAGGTGTGCTTGATATATTCATATGGTTCATAGTAGAATTATGAAGTTGTATCATGGTTCATTTTCAAGTTAGTATTTGGTATACTTATGTTACATGAAAGTGTACTTTTAGTTATTTATTCATTATTTATACATTACTTGCATTTATTTCCAAAATGTAAGTTTTGATATGGTAAATTTCACAGTGCTATGATCTATTTCAATTTAATTAAATTTTCAATTTTTTAATAATGAAGAAATCATTGTATGTAATGAAAATCAGATGGAAATAAGAAATCTTGACTATAATGATCATGTGGTAATGGGACTACTGATTTTGATTCTATAGCTAACTCTAAAGTATATTCATAAATATATTATGAATCTATATGTATCTGTTAATATCCATATCTATTATGTATATTCACCTTATTTAAGTGTATCCTTTTGAAGAACCCATCAACCAATGGTTCCTTGGTAGGATCAATGTGGGAGAGAGTACATTTGGAGGACTTATACTAGTAGTCATTTTCTATCAAGGTTGATGGACCACATGTTCCTCACAAGGAGAAACATGGGATGGATTAACCATCTTAGATGAACCTCTAGGAGATGTATGTGGAATAAGTATAGATATGTATTTTTGGTGTATAATAATTACATGATCATCTAGATATGTAAGGTTTTACCCAAGAACAAAACACTAATTATCTCAATGTTTGTTAATTCCATGGTAAGGGAAAACGTATTATCCTTTTGGCTTTTCAAATCTATGTGGTGGATAATCTGAATTAGGAGGGAGTATTATCATTCATTTATACAAAAAATACTGTAATATATCATGTGGTCTATCTTGGTACTAATAACAATTTAAAGGATATTGTTTGGTAGAGGTATATGGTCTAACTATGGGAGATACTCTATAAGCATGCTCCTATCCTTTGTTCAACACCTTTATTTTTTGTTATTTGACATATACTATTGGTTTTGCATAAGGTGTTTGAAATGGTTTATGATCTTGTGTAACTTCTTTATTCATGTTGAAAACATAAATCTTATCATGCATTATTTTTGGTGAATAGATAGGCAAGTTGGTTGAAGTATTCATTATAGCACATGTATATTTATGCACATCCTAATATAGGGTATCAAATGAAAAAAATGGATTATATAATGCTCTATATTTGTGTGGAGAAAGAAGACCTCTAATAAATATAAATTATAATTCCAAATATGAGGGTGTATAAGTTTAAGGAATATAAGGCATCTTTAAATTAAATAATATAGTCTTGTATAGGCTCATTTTCTATTTGTGTCAATGTTTACAAATTTTTTGATGGTAGATTAGGTAAAGTATAATGATGAAAATGTGATAGAAATACATATTAATTTTTTTTTAAAGTTGATAATGAACCATTTGGAAGACTATAAAACCAATCAAGAGCCCCTTGGGTTAAGATATGATGAAAATCCTTTAAGAGAAACCTTCCATTTTGGGCCTAATGTTCAAAGGAATGTAAATATTATTGTAAATGAATTGCATGGTCCATTTTACCATTGAAGGTGGACAACTTAGGGAAAATAAAGTTTTAATAATAAGGATGCTCAAATACATTCCTAGCAGTAGGTTTCTCTGCTAATACATTCTTTTCAAGAATAGCCTCATGAGAAGAAATTTGTAGTTTAAGAGTGTTAACTTGTTATTACAAATATCAAATGATAGTCATGATAGATAACATATCACAAGAAGAGGTTAAATATTTTGATAGTGTTTTTTAATTACCATACACATGAAACATAGCAATAATTTAATCATTTCCACTATCAAGGGGTGAATTATCACACATCTTTATTTCATGTTGTAAGAGGTTATCCATGGTTAAAGAGGTCAGCATATCATGTTGGATTTTATCTTTTGTATGAAAAATTTCAAATGAGAGAAGGTAAGAAACATTTTATAATTCATTTGAAACATAATGAGAGGGAAGAATGCAATGTTCACTTTTATTTTTACTTTATAAAGGAGGGAGAGCAGATGCAATGCTAGTTTTGATTATCTATCTTACATGACTTTATCTTTACAAATTATACACGAAATATACTTGGGAGATTATTCATGTCCTCAAAAAATGCATGTTTTTAAAGTACTTCCTTATGATGGTTATATGCACTCTCATTATTTCCCTCAATAAAGACAATGGGATACATAGGACATGTATTTTTCTCATCATAAACTAGAGGGGAAGAATTTTTTTTGGCTATTTTCATTTGAATCATCCAAATAGGGAAAATTATTTTCAACATTAATATTACTTGGATAGTAAGGCACACACTTATTTTGATCAATGTTTTCATCATGAGATATAGGGGAGAAACATTCAACTTATTTAACATTTTCATTATTGGGAGGGGAGGAAACACAATTTTTGAAGTAACTAAAAAAGGCATGCAAGTAATATTCTAATTTTCAACATTATGAATGTTACCATTTTGTATATCTATTAAGTCTTCATCATCGTAAAATAAAGGAATAGGATCAATACCATAGCTAAGAGGGATGAAATCATAGTCATATCCAAAGATAGAAAGATTATAATCACTACCTTGCTCATTTACATGTGTATTTGAATTTTTGGTTTTTTCATTATCATATTGTAAGAAAAAAATGTTTTATATTATTTTTGGTGTTATTATATATATTTATGTGTAATACATTGATCATCAAGGGTATTGAAGTAAAAATCATTATGGATCTTTCATGCATAACATTCTATTAGTGGTTCCATAAGGGTTGTAATGTTTAAGATAACTGTGAAGCACATAAATGCTAGGTCAAATACAATAATGTAACTAATCATTCCTAAGCTATGCCAATATAAGTAGGATAAAAATCAGATATGATAATAAAATATATTAATCTAAAATGAAATTTTGAATAAGGCAAAAAACCTAATATATAAATTAGGGTTTTGGTTCAACAAATAGAGGATGGGTTCACCATATTTTAACCCTATTATTAAATCTAATTACTTGGAGTTAGACTTATATTACTATTAAAGGGTATATAGAAACAACAAAGCACAAGGGTATTAATTAGATCTATAGCAAGACAATTGGGTGCTAAACTCAAATATAAACATACACTAACATTATTAAACTAAGAATTGGTTAAATATAGAAAGTAAAACTATATTATGTATAGAAATGAAAAGAAAGTAATGTAATTATTTGGCTCTAATACTAATACAGTGCTAGACCTAGAAAAATTAGGAAGTAGGATGGAAGATAGTTCTGAGACATTCATCATATTCTAGATCTAATGCTTTTGGAGTTTTGGACACGAATGCCAACTTAGGATGGTTGCATCGATACTACTGTCTAAGTTTAATGCAATTTTATTATATAAAATACCTATTTTAAAAGGATACAACCACCTATATGATTATGGGTTTATCTTAGCCTTCACTATGGTGTATTCAAATCTAGGTTATGGACTATCTCTCTTCATGAAATTGTAAAACTCTAGTTCTTCATCTTCATAGTGATATTGGGGGAAAATAGGTTAGTGGGTATATTATTTCAAGATTCCAGAAAGAGATTTATATAATTGGGTTATTCCTACATAGCCAATAATATTAAGAGGGACTTATACCTATGTATTTATCCCCTACATGTTGGCTTGTGTGTGAATCATGCAATATATGTAAAATAATTACAATGGTGACCTAGCTTATAAATTATAAAATTGAGATAGATTATGTGTATGTTGATGAATGATATGAGAATAGGATAAACTATGGAAGTTTTACTGAATTGAATGCTCTTTGGTATGAATACTAGGTATTTTCTTATGTATGTTAGGTGAGGAATGAATGAGGGTTAATATTATATTTATATCAATCCATTTGGATTAATAACTCATATTAAAATAATTAATCTAACCATTAGGTTATGTTTGATTTGAAAATTATATGACTTTATGGCACTAGACACTTGCATCAGTTTAGGACACTATTGTCAACGATAATATCTATCATGAACATTAGTGTTTAGGGAGAAAGAAAATAGGTATAGGCTCAATACTTATAGTGGTGGAAGATAAATACATTTTAAATGTTTTGTGCAAGATAGAAGACTTAGGTCATCAACATAATATTTTTTAGAGTAAGAGATAGGATAAGGAGCACAAGATAGAATATATGTGAGACTTGTAGAAGTAGGAAAGGTCTAAAACATAGAAGAACATCCAATGTCTATGTTTTTTGAGTTTATAAGACTAAGGTGCTATATAATCCATAAATATCATCTACAACAACATTGCGTGATAAAAATTTATTAAATGATGTGGGACCACTTTATATGGATTCTATTCTCAATACACTATGGTGGATGGAAGAAAAGATATATTTAAAAAGGAGTATTTACCTCATAAGCACATTATAGGTCAACATCTACCATTACAAATTAAATTTAAAGTACAAAATAATATTTTTAAGTGAGTTATGGTGGATAATGGACCAAGTCCAAACATTTTTAATATACCTTTTTTAATATACTTGGTTTTAAGGTAGAGGATCTTAACTACTCAAATATGAATATTCAAGGATTTAACAATAATTCAAAAAATTATTAGGATAAAATACACTACATAACACTATGTGACCTCAAATGATAGCCATAATTTTCCAGATCATACCTAATGAGCTCAATTATAATATTATATTAAGGAGGCCATAGATCCCTGAGATAAATGTAGTTCTTTCTACTTTATAGGTAAGTCTAAAGTTTAATCTTATCATATTATATATTCATATAATGATTAAATCCCTCATATGCAACCAATTTAACTACCAATTTATTATTATAATCCAATTAAAACATCATCAATAGACCATAGTCAATATGGGTTTAGGATTAAATATTTACAAAAAATGGGATATATAGGACAAGGATTAGGGAATAATGCATAATTAGTTACTAAACTCATCCAAGAATCTAATCATAAAGGATGAAAAGGCTTTGGTTACACAAAAGAATTTAAAAAATAAGGAAACACCTATAATGACTACTATTTATACATATTTATTTGAAGTAGAGCCTGAACTAGTATGGGAAGTTCATAACACATCTACACTATATTTTCTATACCCTGACTTGATTGACAACACAATTTCATTGGAGATTTAGACATTAGATGAAATTTAAAATGATGAATCCACCTAGAATACCTTAGGGTTTATGAGGAACTCTCTTAATTTTATCATAATAATATGTTTCCTCACTCAATTTTTACCTAAGCATACTTTATAATAAGTTAAAAAATTAGTGTCCATATCTAAGCAAATGCTCTAGATACTATTCTTATAATACCATATATGGAAGAGGAATCAAATTTAATTAATGCAGAGGAAATATAATATCATTATGGAATAAGTAAGGATCCTAGACTTATATTATTAGAATATATGTTATAAAAACATGAAGGAAATGCATTCTGACAATTTATACATGAATACACAAAAATATTTGCATGGACTTACTTAGATATGCCATAAATTAATCTAAAAATCACATTACATAATATTGTATTCTATCCAGATGGAAAGTTAATACAAAACAAGATTCATAAAATGCATCCAAAATTTATGTTATTGGTAAAATAAGAGATACAAAAATTAATAGATTCAATATTTAGTCAATCCATTGATAAACCCAAGTGGGTTTCTAATATGGTACCAATTAAAAAATCTAATGGGTAAATCTGGTGATGCATATATTATTGAGACTTGAACAAAGATTGTCCTACAAAAAACTTTCCATGAAAAACATTGACATTATTTTTGATTTTACACCTGGTTATGATATGTTGTGATTTATGGATGGGTTCTTAGGATACAACTAAATCAAAATAAATCTAGAGGATCAAGAGAAAAATTCACTTATTACATCTTGGAAAACATTTTGTTATGTAATCATTCTATTTGGATTGAAAAATGCTAGGGATAATTATCAATGGGCCATGACCCATATTTTTCATGATTATATACATAAAATAATGGAGGGATATGTGGATGATTTACTTGTAAAATAAAAATGACATGATCATGCTTTATATTTTAGGAATTTTTTTGAATTATTACAAAAATATAATGTGTGCTTAAACCCACAGAAATGTGTATTTGGGGTGTTTTCAAGAAAATTGTCAGGCTATATAATATCTTAATGAGGCATTGAGATAATACCAAAAAGGTCAAATCCATTTTAGACATGCATCCACTAAAAGGTTTATCACAATTGTGATCATTACAAGGAAAAATCTAGGCAATAAGATGTTATGTGGCCTAGTTAGCAAATAATGTTAAGATCTCATTAAACCAAGATTGAAGAATAATTTAAGCATAAATCACATAGGATAAAAAGAGGCAAAAAAGAGGAGAACCAAATGCCAACTTAGGATATTTTAAAAATATGTTACATTTGTGTGTTGTATTAAAATCATTGTAAAATACAAAGGATGAAAAGAGTATTTATAGCAAAGTCAAGGACTTACATCTCTTTTCCTATTTTCCACACAAAAAATGCATCTAATGATGGTGGAACATTTGGGTAGATAAGCATCAAATGCATCCTTTAGTATGTGCACACCCTAACTAATCTTAGTAGAATAACTAACTACTTGAGTCAACCTAACTAAAAATACACAACAAATATTTACATTAACACCCCCTTATTTGAAAATAAAGGAGGTCTAAGGAAAAAATCAAGTTTCTTATAATCCTCATAAAATAGGTTACAAAAAAATGCATGATGAGGTACCTATGTACAAAAATCAAGAAAGTAAAATGATCTCAAGATATTGGGTAGTTATATAACCCTAAAAACTAGATTGGGGAATCTAGTGTTAAAGGGGTAGAGATAACCTAGGGAATAAGGATGGTAGACTATCTCTAAAGTATGACAATTAATTTTCAAACTCAAATAAACTTATACTAAATTTATTATGCTGATATATTGTAAAGATAAAAAATACATCTATGCTATAAATTGTAATGATAATGAAAATAAGATACTTAACTAATTATGATACTAATAAAGATCTAGATCTAGAACATGAATAAAGTAAACTAGATATGAATTCTAGATTAGTCACTTGATTCTATAAATTGTACCTCTATAGACATAGACACTTGCATTAATATAAGATAATGGCATCGATGCTTTTATTTAACTTGGATGTATGTGTCTAGTATTTCATACTTTTTCAAACTAGATGAAACCACCTAGATGCTTCTAGGTTTTGTGTTGCCTTTATTCTTGTGCATTCAAATATGGTTCATGGAATACCACTCCTTGTCAAATGATAAAAACCTAATTATTTATCTTCATATTGGCTATGGAAAAATGGGTTAGTGGACACATAGTGTTTATCTTCCCCAAATATTCCTCTATCAATAAGCACTACCTACATAACCAATACTCCAAATAGAGCCTCAAAGTTATGTAGTTCTCCCCTATATATTGGATTGTGTGTGTATAATATAATGTGGTATAATCAAGTACATAGAGTGCCTACATTTTAACTTGGAAAATATGGCTCATAAGATGCTCCCTTAGTACTTCAAACTTATATATGTTTTATCCCTATGACTGATATGGAAGTAGAATAAAATAGGGATGCTTTACTCACTTGAGTGATTTATTGAATGCCTTTTGTAAATTTCCTTATGAGAGGTAAGAAGTTTTTAGGTCCATAATAATTTAATAATGAATGAGAATTAATCATGTATATATATCAATCCTTTTGGAGAATATCTTGCATTAAAGCACTTAGGATGACCATAGGTATACATTTAAGTTTCAAATTATATGACTTTAGAGCACTAGACACTTGTATTGGGCTATGACACTTGCATCGATATAGGCATCTTGATAAGATGCAAGTGTTCGGGAAACTAAAAATAGGGATAGGTCTAGAACTTACAAAGATAGATGATAAGTAGGTTTATAAAATGTTGAGTATGATAGAAGGTCTAAATCATTATAATAACATTATTTATGCTAATAGATAAGAAAATAGGCATAAAGAGATATTCTATGAAATTATTTCAACAATAATAAAGGTATAGAAGATGAAGGTACATCCATGATATGTATTTTAAAAGTATATAAGAACAAGGAGCTATATAATTTATAAATAGTATCTACATTTCCCCCCTTTAATCTAGTAATGAAATTGATAGTTTAAAAGAAAAGAAATACACACTTGGGTGTGTATAGCACACCTTGCCTTTGTGGGAGTCCAAATTGAGTTATTTACTAGTGCCCAAACTATAAATAAGAGAAATATATAGTAAATAATCAATTCATATAATCTAAAATTGAAATCATTGAAATGATTGAAATTGAAAGAGAGCAATATTTAGGAGTACACTTGTGTATCAATATAACTGCCTTGTCTATTAACAATTTGATTTGAAAAGATATATCATTATGAATCATTAGAGATATGATTATGACACATATAAAATATATAAAGTACTTATATCTAGGTATATAGAGGTATACTTGAGGACACATGCCTCTAATATTTGAGAAAAGATGAGTTGCCACCCAATAGTTAACATTAGCTCAACCGAACAACCCAATCATACTTCTCACCTGGTGATCATGAGTGAACCAAGTCAACTCACACTATAAATATTGTGAGGTTGTATGATGTAATCAAGTTAAACTTATAAAATTAGAAATATTGAGTGATTTAATAACCTTAATCATACCAAAAGTGAACCAACTATTATAGTAAATTGGCTCAATATAGTTCTTAAAAGTCCAACCTAGTGGGTGATAAAAGTTCATAGACATGTTTTGAAATCTAAAACTATTTTTATTTTACAATTTTAGGTCCACATTAAATATCATATGAATATTATATATGTCTCATGCTGAAACTATGTATAAGAATGATACCAATGTATAGAATTCTACCACAAATGTGTATCTGAATCATATAATTGTGTAATTTGGCCAGTTTGAAAAAAAATATAGTGTGAATAACATGTTTCCAAAACATTACCCAGATATAATATTAAAATTAAATTTTGTGTGGATAACATGTTTCCATAACATGCCCTCACTATATATCAGAAACTAAAAATTGGTGTGTGTAGAGAACATGTTTCTGAAACATGCCTCCACTATATATGAATCTAGTGAACTATGAAAAATGTGAAAATGATGCCTCTATGGCATGTTAGCACTAATAATATATAAATTTTTAGGTGAGGGGAAGTAGAAACTATTAGTCAACTTACCTCAAAAGGATAATATAACTATATAATTTGTGTATGAACCATGTAGCATACAAAAAGAACATGCCTAGGTAGATATATCATTGAAGTAATCAAAATGTGATCACACCAAGTCCTAAGATGCAAGATGTAAATCATGGAATCACATATATATTAATAATACAATATCAAAAAGTAATTAGTCACACACACAACATAACTCAAAATCAAATCAAAATATAATGGTCCAAGGAGACCTCAAATAAGGGGCATGTTTAAATGTTGAAAAATCTAAGGGACATGAATTATTAAAATGTCCACAAAATAAAGAATGATATATTAAAATGTCCATAGATCAAGGGATGACACATTCAAATGTTAAAGAGGTAAATGAAGGCATAGGGATGAAAATAATGGAGCATATTTAAATGCTCATACAAGACAAATAAGACACTCAAGAAAGTGCATAAGGGAAAAGTATAAGTAATCAACATAAACATATCATGCTAGTCCATGTATATATGTGTTATAAAAATTTGTTAAGTATGTATCATATCAAGTACATTATGAAAGATATGAGCATGAATAAAGGCATGTGTAAGTATTGTTGTCTCCAAATATAGCACCCTAGAAGAGGGTTATTCAGGCCTCCTCAAAATTTGGGTAATGTTGGGGCATTTCCAGGCTTGTGGTTGTGCCTAACTATGTAAATGAACCTCTAGGTTGAAAGGGATATCTCCTTGTAATATCTTTTTTCAATAAAATTGATGAACCAGTTTGTATGAGTGAAAAGAGTCAGAAGTTTGCATAAATGAAAAGCCTAGTATAAGATGGTGATACACCAAGAATTAGTATCCACATTTATGCCCTATACTTATACACAATACAACAAAATATAGTCTATAACTCAAGCTCTAAAATATTCCAACATAAGTATTTCAATGTAGAGAAAAAATGAATGAGATCACACAAGGTAAATAACTAGAAAAGACAACCTGTATAGTCCAAAAAAAAAGGTTACACATGTGTAAAATTTCATACAACTAGAATGCACTCTCCATGACCTATTATATCAAATATTTTCTCAAAAACATGAAGGATAGAGAACATATGAATAAAACATCACTTGTTGTCACTCTATGTCTCTTGCATGCCTAGGCAAATGTCTAGAACTTAGAAAGAAAATAGACTTATGCTTCTTTGCTTAAAGTCAAGAAAATGGCAAAACATTCCAGTAGGGCTTCACCATACTATCTATGGATGATAAAAAAAGAACCCAAGGGTCCTATTTATAGTAAAAAAGGGAGAGAAGAGAGAGCTCTTGGGTGCCAAAATAGAAGCCTCCAAAATGGTTTGTAGTCACCATCCTGGTGAAACTGATTCTAGTTGTTCTCTCATTCCGTTAGAGTTTGTCCTTCTCTTTGATTCACCTTATTGAAATGACTAGGATCACTACAAAATCAATGATGATTGACCCTCCACAATAAATAGCTCATATCATTGAAAACTCAATGGATTCTTCCTAAGAGCTCCCATGTTTTACACTACATACCCATTCAGGTTTCTCAAATTACTTTACTTCTACTTACTTCTTCAATTTATTTGATTGATTCTACTTATAAAAGTCATAAGCAAAGATCTTTTGAAAACCCACAAAGCATTGTCTCTTCTTTTTCAAGCTTCTCAATTTATTTTACTTGTAAAATTCATAAGCAAAGCTCTTTGGGAAACTTGATTTGCACTATCTTTGCTTAAGACCCTATCGAGTTCTCTGAATGGATTTACTTCCTTCTTGAAGACTTTAGGAATGAATTTGACATCCTATGGCACATCATATTTGAATCTAAATAACTAGTTGACCACCCTAAATTTTATGTCTTATGACATGTTATCTTTGCACCCCAATGGCTAGTTGGTTGTATTAAAATTGACATCCTACAACACGTCATGGGGATCCATTGGGTTTATGTTTTAGGCAATTTTCCTGAAGTAATTCCTTCAAACAATTTGTTCAATGAAATTATTTTGGGCATTTTTCCTATAAAGTAATGGTTAGTTCCCTCAAGAACTTTTCCTGAACGATACTTGGGAAAACATCCTTCAAATTTTTTTTGAAGGACACTAGGGGAAGGTACAAGGTCCCTTCAAATTTTTTTGAAAGGCATTTCTAAAGGAAATGACCCTTCAAAAAATTTCCAAATGGAATTTCCAAAGAAAAAGTGCCCTTTGAAAAAGTTAAAAGGTTCACTTGGGAAGAAAAGTGCCCTTCAGAACTTTTATGAAGGGTTACTTAGACAATAAAATGCCCTTCAAAAAAGTCTGAAGGGACACTTGGGCTAAAAAGTGCCCTTTAGAAATTTTTTGAAGGGTCACTTGGAAGAAAAGTGCCCTTTGGAGATGTTTGAAAGGACACGCGAGAAGGAAAGTTCCCTTCAAAACTTTTTTGAAGGGTCACTTAGAAAGAAAAGTACCCTTTGGAAAAGTCTGAAGGGACACTTGGGAAAACAAAGTACCTTTCAAATTTTTTTGAAGGGACACTTAGGGGGGAACATTATCGAGACCATTTTGGGTTTTCTAATTGCCTTTGATTATAAAGTCATAAGCAAAGCTCTTTAGAAAAATCAAAGTCATGCATCATTGAAAACTCACAAAGCATTGGAAGGAGTAATTTAGGTTCATAAACCTGGATTACTTCTACTCATGAAACTTTTATAAGTTGAGTCATTCAAATAACTTGATTTGGTCTTAATAATGTAATTTAGGTTTATGAGGTGCCAAGACTTGACTTTTGGAGAACCTAACATACACTACAATGGATACAAAACACCTTAGCTTTCTTGACTTGTAATTTTGGACCTCTAAAATTCCTTATTCTTACAACTACTATTTGGCTTTCCATGAAAATGGTTGGATAAATTATACTGAAGTGAAATTTAGTCAACATTCTTAACAATTCTAAGGGGAGGCATGCCTGTTATGTCAAAGACCAATTTCCTAAGTCTTTCCATTAGGCATGGATTTATGCATATAGGCACTTCAAAGAGAAATAAATAAACTTTAGTTCAAAAACATACTAGCTAGATTGATTGCACACATAAGGAAGAGATGCACACCAAAGCAAAGGGAAAAAGAACACACCTGTGCTACAAAGCACTTAGGGAAAACAAACACAACAAAGGAAACACACCAAAACAAAGTATATACAAGACATGGCTAGCAAGGGTCAAAATAAAGGATTTAGATGGATTTCATTCACTAGAATAGGTAGCTCTTCTTCATCCATTTTAGATAGCTGAAAGGAGTTTCTTTGCTTGCACTTGTTGATGATCTAAGGACCACTCTACAAGGTATCAAAATTTGTATTTTTGCCTAATTTTGCTCTATCTTCACCCCATTTCAAGACCAAGTAACCTTCTTTGAACACTCTTTCCCTTACCCTTTTGTTAAAGGATTTATTCATGAGGACTTGATGGTGTTCCAAAGCTTTGTGTGCATCATCTATTTCCTCTTGTAGCTGCATTGAGTATATCAATCTGACCTCCATGAGAGTGTTTTAAAGCAATTCTAGCTATTGTGAAAGTTCTAAGGTGGGTAGATCCTATTATATGGACAACCTAGCTTCTCTCCCATAGATAAGTACAAAGGGAAAATTACCAATTGAATTCTTGGGAGTGATTCTATCTACCCATAAGGATGTCTTCAGCTTGCTATGCCATGGTCTTTGATTTGTTTCCAATGTCATCTTGATGGTCTTGATGAGGTTATTTTTGGTAGACTCAACCAATCCATTTCCTTGAGGGTAGTATTTGGATGAGGTACTCAAATAAACTCCACTCTTTGTTTCCCAATCAAAAATTTTAGCACTTATGAAAGCAAGTGCACTATCTGAGATGATGACATGAGGAGCTCCAAACCTTGTTATAATGCTATCATTTGATTTCAAGATTAAATTTTCATTTGCTTCCTTCAAATCAATAGCCTCTACCCATCTTATGAAGTAGTTTCTATCACTCAATATACATTTTTGTCTATAACTTGATGGAGGGTTGATAATGCCAATAAAGTTAAGGCCCCATTGTATGAAAGACTGGTCCACTTGGATAGGATTCATTGGAAGGGAAGAAAGATTTTATTTTCCAAAAAAGAAAGCACATTGAGGACAAACCTTAGCCCAGTGATAACAATCCTTATAAATACTAGGCCAATAGTAACCATCTCTCATTATTTTTGTAGTTGTTCTAGGAGAGAAGTGACCACCATTTGCACCATTATGGAACTTTTTAACAACATATCAAATTGGTCATTATTAATGCATCTTAACAACACATTGCTCAAATCATTATTAAAGAGAATGCCATCCAAAAGATAATAAGCAATAACTTGCAGCCTAAAATACCATCTTTGAGATTTGTTCAAGCCATTTGGACACTCACCATTTTGATTAAAACCAATGATGTCTTATGTCTAACTTGGAATCTACATTTGATCAACTGGCTAGTCTTGAAATTAATTCACCAAGGTTTGTTCTTTTAGCTCTTTAAATTTAGATGCTAAGTGTTGAAATAAACCTCTTCCTCTTATTAAGTTGGTTACCTTGATGTCAATGCCATATTCCATCACCTTCATGATCTATCTAGCTCTCTTCTCATTAAGATACTTGCTTAGGAGAAACTCCTTAGTGCTAGGATGGGAGATCATGACATGGATCCTATTTTTGGAAATCATATGGATAAACCTTTTCAAGCCTCTAATGATGGTTAAATATTGTTTCTCAACAAAATAATATCTCACCTCATAGTCTTCTAAGCTTTAGCTGAAGAAAACAATTGGCTGCTCAACATCCTCATCATTATTTTTCATAAGTATGGTTGAGATTATGTCTAGGTTAGAAAAAGTATAAAGAATTAAATCCTTAGAAAAATTTAGATTTAAGATAGTGGGAGAGGTTGTAATTTCTTTCTTGATTTCCTCAAAGCTGCCCTTACCTTCCTTTGTCCAAGTAAAAACTTGGTTCTTCTTTAGCATGGTTTTGATAGGCTTTACCATAGTTGCAAATTTTGGGATAAACCTCCTTATAAAGTTTATTTTTCCAAAGAAAATTTTCATCCCTTTCTTGTGTTGAGGCAAAGACAAGCCTATAATAGCTTCAATCCTTTTGGGGTCAATAGATAAGCCTTCTTTTGAAAAAGCATGACCCAAAAGATTACATTCATGGAAAAAGAAGATGCACTTCTTTGGATTGAGGGATATGCCATACTCTCTACACTTCTCAAACACTTGCCTTAGATTTACCATATGATTAGTATCATATTTTTAAAAAATGGTTATATCATCAAGGTAAATAAGCAAAAAATTATTGATCAAACCTTTGAAATCCATGTCCATTGCCCTTTGAAATGTAGCTCCAACATTGGATAAACCAAATGGTATCTTATTATAGGAAAAGGTCCTTGACTTGGTGCTAAAGGTTGTCTTGAATTGATCTTATTCATTTACCAATATATGATTATAACCTGAATAACCATCAAGAAGTGAGAAACCTTGAGAACCTAAAATAACTTGCAGAATTTGTCCCATGGAAGGGAGTGGGTAATGATCCTTGAGAGACATTTCATTTAAATCATAAAAATACACACAAAGTCTAATTTATCCATTATTCTTCCAAACTAGAACAAGGTTGCCTACCCAAGTTGAGTGTTTAATAAGAAAGATAATCCTAGACTCAATCAATTTGGTCAGCGCTTTCTTCATGAGTTCTTCTACCTTGGGGTTGATAGGCCTTTAATTTTGTCTCACCAGTTTAGCTCCATGCTCCAACTCAATGGTGTGATGAGATAGAATTGGGTTGAAGTCATTCAAATCCTTGTATTTCCAAGCAAATATGTCATGAACTCTTTGCATAATGCAATAAAATCTTTCCTTTCCAATTGAGAACAAGCCTTGCCAATCTTCAAAAGTTTGTCCTTGAAAATCATAACTCTCTCATAGTTCTCTTATTTTTTTGACATGCTCATTCTTTGGTTTATATTTTGATAATACTAATTGAATACACTCTCGAAGGTAATAATCCCATTGTGTATTTTTTTTGTCTTCAATTTTATAATCTACTTTTTATAATGATCATGCAACTTATTTTGATTTATTGAAGAGAAGCCTGCCTCGTTTTTCAAGAAGTGTGCAATATGTTCATCACTCTCAAACACTTTCCATGATAATTAATTATATAGAATGGAAGGTATCATAATGATCTTGCTATGAGATTGATCTTTCTCTTGTTTAACATCAATAGTTGAGTCAAAACGTGCTCTTATTATAGCCAGTCTATCAACGTGCTTGTTTAAGTCTCTTAATATGGGCTGGATGTTGAAGGCATCAAAATCCTCAAGTAGATCCCATACCCTATGATTTTAGGAATTGAGAAAGGGGTTATTAGCTGTATCTTAACTTCTCACTTGATGAATTACCATCTCACTATCTCCATAGAATTTTAAAATCTTGATTCCTCTTCTTTGCCCATTGGAGATCATGAACTAAGCCTTCATATTCTACCACATTGCAAGTGTAGCTAAAGTAAAACCTATAATAAAATTAGTAATGATTATTTTATGGGGAAACTAAAATGACAAAATAACATACACCTAATTTTCTCCTTGAACCATCAAAGAACATTTCCCACATGCCATCAAGCTCATGATCTTGATTGGTGAGTGAAGGAATTAGGACATTTTTCTCATGCATGTAGTAAAATCCCAAATAAATTTCCTCAATGAAAGTGTAAGGATCAATGCCATGTGTTTTAGTGTTTTAATTGTCAAGATAGAGGTTAGAAATACCTTTAAGAGGAGAAGATGTTTCACTATTCAAGACTACCTCTTCCTCCTTACTGATAAGACAATTTTGGTTTGTCATTATCTCTAAGTATGGCTCAATGTGGAACCTTACTAAGGGCTGAGTCCTTATGGTTGCCTTGGTTCCATACCTTGTCTTGAAAGCTAGAAAGGACCAATGAGTAGAAAGGTATCCTCCTATCTTGGACGTAAAGTCCCTAGACAAGCATATATCAAAATGTGTTAGAAGGTCAACCACCACAATAACTTACATGATAGGGAAGCTTGGGTAACCATGTAAAAACACTTTTAGACCTTTGACCAATCCTAATATCTTAGTTAGAGTTTCATCTAGCTACAACATGCCTTTACTATGTGGCTTATAGTTCAAACCCAACTTATCAACCACTACTTTATGCATAACAGTAGTGCTTGCTTCACTATCCACAATACACTTGTGGACGAACTTATCTCCTACAATGAGAGTGAGGTAGAAGGGTGGAGGATTTTCATCTTTAGTGGAAGGATCCAAAAGATTATTTGTAGAATTTTTGAGAGCCACACTATGATGCCTTGAAGATTGAGTATCCACTTGCATGCTTGTTAACTGCTCTTACAAAAGCTCCTTTTGACCAAGTATATATAGAACCTCCCAAAAGGATATGCTTATCTTAATTCTCTTTAATGAGTCCATAATATTTAGAGATAGAGAATTCACTTTCTCCTACATTTTTGGTAGTAATAAAGGAGTTATTTCTTGCTATGTTGCAATCTTGGTAGCTACATTTAAATTCTAATTTTGTTGAGGAACATGGCTTGAAGAAGGTGCAACACTTTGATTGGCATTTTTTGGCCTTAGAGAGGCATCACTTAGAATTATTTGTGGCTCTTGGCCTTCTCCCAAGGATCTCATCTTGGACCTTGTACTAGCTGCAATTGATATGCCTTAAGTTAACACAAAATCATCCTTCTCTTGAAATTTCATTATACCCACACTTGGACTATTGCCTTCTCCATGATTATCAATTTGTCTGGGACATGCTTCTTCTACTATTGTGTAAGGACTAGCTTCTTGTTGTGTAGTCAAAGCATAGCTAGTTCCTCCATCATCATATGTAAAATGACCTTGAGGTTACCACCATTGGTCCACATGATCTTCTCCTTACACTATATTTGCATGAATTGGAACAACAACCTTTATAGGAGTAGAATTTGGATTATATGCATTAAGATACCTATTCTAACCTTTCTTATTTTGTCCTCTCCATTTATAATTGTATTGGGATGGAGATATATATATCATTTTTGAGGATATTATTATGGATTAGGAGGACCACTTGCCTAATATTGAGCTTGCTTGAGCTAAGCTCTCAATGATCTAATTTCTTCATCCTTATCCACAATGTTATCCACCTTCTTGGGAAAGGATCTTGGCTTCACATTAGCATTGGTAACCTAAGACATGCTTGGAGCTTGAACCAAATTTTCAGACAATAAAGCCATAAAAAATCTTAGAGGGAGTCTTCCAAACTAAATCAAGCTATTTTCAGCCTCAATTGATAGCTCATATGCACTTGAAAGAGTGAATATTTTCATTGAATACAACATAACAATAACATTAGTACTAATCCCTTTGATATATGTTGGGAACACAAATCTAGGAGGAGGTCTCATGATTGGTAGCATCATATACCATGTTCTTTGAAATCTCTCATTCAAATCTCCTATGGATTCATTTGGATCTCTTCTTATTACATTCAATTGATGTATTAGGGAAGCATGATCACTTTTATTTTTAAATCTTGTCACTAATAGGTCTCCAAAACCATACTAACTTGTAATGTATCCCCCCTCAAATGTTCTGTACCAGTCAAGTGCTTTGCCTTTTAAAGACATAGCAAGTAGCTTAATGGCTATGTTGGCCCTAGTAACATTATGAAAATTAAAAAAATTAGAGTTGTCTCTAATATGTTTAGATGGGTTATTAGGACCTTCTATATTAAAACTAAGAATATTTTTGGTAGCATTTGGAGGGATGGGGTCATATTTAGGAAGCTCTATTGGGTTTTGGGTATTAAAAGTAGAGAAAGGTTGATGCCTATCTATCTCTCCCCTTTCTCCCATTTCTCTTCTTTCTCTATGATCCTCTATTTATTCTTCTTCAAATTCCTCCTCTCCTTGACCTTATTTAACCTCTTCTACTTCTTCCCTAAAACCTCTTTTCCAAGGATTTAATAGAGCTAGGAGTGGTTTAGGGCATTGTTCTTTAGGAAAGGCTTCAACTGAAGGGGCTTAGTCAAAAAATCTTAAGGACTTTGTGAGGACCATGTAGGAAATTTGAAGGGAATTTTTAAAGGAAATGGCCCTTCAAAACTTTTTTGAAGGACATTTCCAAAGACAAAGTGCCTATTGAAAAAGTTTGAAGGGTCACTTGGGAAGAAAAGTGCCCTTTAAAACTTTTTCAAAGGGTCGCTTGGAAAACAAAGTGACCTTTATAAAAGTCTAAAGGGACACTTGGGCTAAAAATTTCCCTTCATAACTTTTCGAAAGGGTCACTTAGAAAGAAAATTACCCTTCAAAAAAGTATGAAGGGACACTTGGGAAAACAAAGTGCCCTTCAGAAAATTCCAAAGGGACACTTGGGGGGGAGCATTATCAAGACCATTTTAGGTATTTTGATTTCCTTTTCATATAAATTAATATACAAAGCTCCTTGGAAAACTCAAATTCATGCATCATTGAAAACCCACAAAGCATTAGAAGGAGTAATTTGGGTTCATAAACTTGGATTACTTCTACTCATGAAACTTTTATAAGTCAAGTCATTTAGAGAACCTAACTTGGTCTTGATAATGTAATTTGGGTTTATGAGGGGCCAATACATTACTTGTGGAGAACCTTAAATACACTACGATGGAGCCAAAACACTTTATCCTTCTTGACTTACAATTTTGGACCTCTGAAATGACTTAGTATTGCAACTAATATTTGGATCTCCATGAAAATGGTTAGAAAATTTTTACTAAGGTGAATTTTTCTCAACAAGTACATAATCTCAAACATGATAATGTAAAGTGACCATAAAATGATATAACCTAGATGTATCTTGATCAAAGAAGTAGATGCCCCCATTATCCATATGACATGAGTAGAGGGAAGGTCCAACATATGAAAGTACATAGATCATATATCTATGTATGCTTGAATCACACTCAAATGATGTGTTAAACACATGTTTATATTTATAAAATGATATGTTATCCACTAACATGGAACTAATAACATAAATGCCAAGGAGTCAATATAGCATGTAGATGTTGAAAATATTTATGGATTTTTTAATTTTTGTTTTTTCTAGATTTTCAAAAAGGTGTTATGGACCAATAAAAGTGCCACTAGAACACAAAGATCTCATTGATGAGATGCCTTTTTGGAGGCCATGTATCATGTGTGTCTTATTCATATGCTGCATAGTCAAAAATATCAAGATCATACCAATATTCTATAGTATTAAGATCATACCAATCTTCTATTTTAGTAGTATAGGAAATATGAAACTTCTTAGCTTGTTCTTGAACATTTGATATGTATATTTGATCATCTATATATGTATAACAATTACACATAGATTGGAGTTTCCTTCATGAAAGATTTTTTTTTCTTGAGTATGTTCATCGTTATTAAAATGTTGCATCTCATGATAGAATAAATAAGAGTCATGTTTTTTTTCTTGAACACTAGAAAAAGAAGTAATTTGTTCCTTGACTTATTTATTTGAGGATGAAAGCATAGACTTTGTATTTTTTCACTTAAATGTATATTCCTCTATATATGGAATAGATATGATGTTTTGATCCTTAGAAATAATTGTTGTATCCTTTGATTTTATAGGTATGTCTTGCTCTAGCTTGGCCTTTTGAATCTTTTATTTATTTATTTTTCATTTGAAACTATTTTGGCTCTAAATTATTCTTTGGTACCCATATTGTTTCTTTTTTCACTTTAATTTTAGGAGAGTTACTCATAATGTGAGTGGTTTTATTGGTTGATGCATCAATTATATGATCACCACTACCTTTATGACTGTATATTTGTTTCTTTAATACCAAAAATCAATCTATATGATGGTCATGCATTCTATGATATAGATAATAATATTTAGAATTCCTTATAGGATGTAGAGGAGTTAATTACATTTGTTTGTTTCTAAGAATTTATCTTAGGATTTCACATAGAATCTTTGTAGCCTTTGGTATAAGATTTGAATCTTTTATTTTAGATATATACTATTGTATCTTTATATTTGGTAGCAAAACCTTGTTGGGTATGATATTTTTAGAGGAAGATTTAAACATGTGATTAAAACTAACACATTTTGGACTCTGTAGGTAACCAATCTGATTTTGTAACTCATTTATTTACTTGTTCATACTATTGATTTGATATTTTAGGGATTCACAAGCATAAACCGTAGGTGCTTCAGATTAAATATATATACATGTATTGTATACATTACCCTTTGAAGGAGTGATATCATGGACCTAGTTAGAGGGATGGAAACTATCACCCTCCTTAGGATTAAGTGGAAGAAAAAATTCCTAAGTATTTTAAACGTTTTAAAAATTGATGTGAGGATAAAAAAGAAGAGACATACAAATTTTAGAATTCCAACATGATACAATAAGGATATAGCCATTTCTAACTATTGGATAAGTTTTCTAAAAATATGAGATAGGTTTTTCTATAAAAAATAAGAAATCAGATGAGCCCATAAAAATAGGTAAACATATGCATAATGTACAACATATATGTCTAAATTTACTAAAAATAGTAAAATTTTAAATTCATAAAATCCACACTATATTTTGCAAAAAATAGGTTTTTATCTATACTAACACAATTATGAAAAATATTGATGGATTTTAAATTTGATCTATTATGAATTAGAAATATGCAAAATAATGTGGAATTCTTCACAAGCAAAGCTCTAGAATATTCCCAATAAAGAATCAACAATTGTGATAAATCAAGAATTTGTTTTAGATATCTAAAAGAGGTTTCAAATAAAATATTATTTTTGATGAAACTTAGAAATTAATTACAAAAAATACATCATTTTATTTGTATGTTAATATTTAATAAATATAGTAAATTGTAAAAAGTGAAAAATCTGTAATTAATTTGGGCCAAAAAAAAGAGGTTTTTTGCATATATAAATTAGTGTAGAAAATAACTTAGAGGAATATTAAAATGGATATGTCTGGAAGATGAAATGTATAAATAAATAAATAATAATTTATAAGCATCTAAACATGAATTCCTTGTGACTAGATGAGTGTAAAACCCTATAGTAATGTTTTAGATATGAAAATCCATCATAGAAAGTCGAAAGCATAAGGGGTTAAAAACCCTAAATCAGAATAGGTTTTCAAAGGAAGACTTAGAGGTTGGGTTCACCAAATGTTTAACCCTAAAATATAGATTATGGAATTCAGGTTTGAAGGGGTTGAGATAGCATACGACATGAGGATGGTAGACTATCTCTAAAGAAGGATAATTAATTTTTAGACTCAAATAGACATATAATGAATTTCATATGTTGAGATATGTTAAAGATATAAAGTATAAATATGATAAAAATTATAACGATATTGAAAATAAGATAGTTGGTTTTGATGTTAATATAGATTTAGATATGGAATTGGAAGAAACTAGGCTGGATCTAAATTATGAATCAATATCTTAATTTTATAAATTATACATATATCATTATGGACATTTACATCAACTTGGGATGTTGCATCAATCTTATATCTAACTTAGACACAGGTGTATGGTATATAATACCTACTAAAATTGGATGTGACCACCTATATGCTTCTAGGTTTTGTGTCGTATTCACTCTAGTACACACATATATGGGTCATGGACTGTCAATCCTTTAAAAATGATAAAACCCTAATTATTCATCTTCATATTGGCTATGGAAAAATGAGTTTTTAGACACATGGTGTCAATCTAACCCAAAGACCCATTTATCAATGAATATTACCTACATAGACAATACTTAGAAGAGGGCCTCATGCTTATTTAGTTATCCTCTATGTGTTATATTTTATGTGTATCGTGTAATGTGTGATAAGAAAGTACATATAATGGCTTATATTTTAACTTAGCAAATGTGGCTCAGGGGATGCTCCTTCAATACTTCAGACCCATAGATGTGTTGTCCCTATGATTGATTTGGAAATAGGAGAAAATAGGGAAGTTTTTCTCACTTGAGTGTTTGATTGAATTCCTTTGGTAAATCACCTTATGAGAGGTATGAAGTTGTTAGGTCTATGCTAGGTGAAAAATGAAGGATGATTGATCATGCATATATACCAATACTTTTGGATAATATATCCCAATACTTTTGGATAATATATCCCATTAAATAACATAGGATGACCATATTTATACATTTAATTTTTAAATTAGATGAATTTAAGGCAATATACACTTGCATTTGGATATGACACTTGCATCAATGTAGGTATCTAGCTAGGATGTAAGTATGTAGGTAGTTGAAAAATAGGAATAGGTCTAAAACTTGTAGAGATAGATGATAAGTAAGTTTATAACATTCTAATCATGATAGAAGGTCTGAGTCATCATAATAACATTGGTTAGACTAAGAGATAATAAAATAGTCACAAAGAGATAGTGTATGTGATCCTTTCAATAACGAGAAGGGTCTAGAATATGAAGGGACGTCAATGATATGTATTTTTTAAGTGTATAAGACTAAGGTGATATATAATATATAAATATTTTCTACATTAGTAAGGACCCAATGAAACATTACATACCCATACCCAAAGAATATGGTGATAGTAATGGATGTCTCTAATGAGATGATGGAAAAGTACTAAAGAAGGTGATGCTCCAAAATAGTAGTGAGCTTCACAAGACTTCAAGGTGGCCTAATGCACACTTAGATGATGTTATGCATAATGTAAATGAACTCTTATTAAAAAATCCATGTTATTTTCATGAGTGATATGAATCAACTATTAGAAACACTAAAATATTGTAGTAATTTTGCTATCATCAAAGAATGTTGACTCAGAGACAATGTTCTAAATTTTGATACCACCAAGGTTTTATTAGAGACAATGTTATAAATTTTGATATCAATAAATATGGATACTTATGGGTAATTCCAAATCCTGACTAATGTCAAGGATACCAGATGTTTCTCACAACATGAGATGGTCATACTATCATGAAAAGTGTCAAAAATTCAAAAGAGTACACCAAATAATGATATTGAAAATGAGACATATTGGAATTCTCATATGGGTTTTCATAATAATATACCCATGTACATGTGAGGAAACCAAACTCATTATTGTGCTAAAAAAAGAAAGCACACATTTAGACAAAGGTGATTATTTAAAAATAATAATATCTCTTATAAATGCAATGAGGTGTATATAAAGGGGCCTTAATTTTATAAAAATAAATGACATGAGTTGAAGTGGTAGGGTAAACTAACCATTGAGTGCTCAAGATGGTGAAGAAATTCACAACAATCTAAAAAATTCCTACATGAGTGGCCCAAAACCCTCTAATTTAAACACATAAACCAATGTTGGGAATGTCATAGTCATAAATAATGATCATAATTTTGAAGTGTTAAAAAATACAAGGAACTATGGAGACATCTACGAAAGTGGTACAACATCTATTTCTTGAATAACATGTCAAAAGCTATATTGGTTTGTTAAAAATATGCCATGTAAAAGTAGACAAAAAATACCTCAATAGGGTATTGGTAAGGAATCCATGTTTGGTACCCTTCACAAAGTGAGAGAAAAAATAAATTGTGTTTTTAAAGCCAATGGATTACATAAGATAGAAGAGAGACAAAAAATATACAACAATTTTTTATTTTTTATTTTTTTTGGGGGGGGGGGGTCTAACCACCTGTTAAATTTGATCCCACCCTCATATCTTCAAAAAAATGAAATCTATAAGAATATGCTATAAGGAACAAGAAAGACACCATTGTTAAATGCAATAAAATAACCTCAAATAGGTCTTGCCAAGATGAATATTACACCCTCTAAGTGAAATAAAAGTGCCATGAAAACAATATACAAAATAAAAAAGCATAAATAACTAAACCAATATGTTAAAATAAAAAAATCTAAGTTAACAGAAGACAACACATGAAAATTCCAAATGAAACTCAAGATATGAGCTTGGGAAGGTGCTTGAAGGAGGTATTCTATAGGGTTACATGATAATAAATGTATAACAAACAAAACCTTAGGTACCCAAAATGTCCCATATTATATATCATTGCATCCACATCAGAAACATGAATACAACAAAAAAATAGGGAGGCTCCCAAGCCTCATAGATCATGAGATATGCCTCCTAAACTGAAAGTAGGTCCAAATTGGCAATAGGAATGCCTAGGGGGGTTTACCTAGCTTATCCAATGGTCACATGAAAACCCATGGGGTTGAGTACAAGGTAAAATCAACATGTGGTATGGTAGGTACAATCACCATGTATGACATGTATAATATACATGTATGATAGGTATAATACGTAGGTGTAATCATTATGTATGGTATGCATGTACAATCAACATGTAAAAGTATAAAGTATGAAAGGTATATTAAATATGTAGAACATGTAAAATTTTAAGTACATAAAATTTAATTTTGAAAAAATTTATGAAAACCCATAAAAGTGTGTGAAAACACAAAAAACATAGAATAAATATGGTATGGATTATACCTAAGCATGAGCTGAGGCCCATAAATTTTCTTCCAAATTATATGTTAGATACCTATAGGGTGTTTAAAATTTATCCTTATGTTTTTGGGCCTTTTGAATGCAA
The DNA here is from genome assembly GCA_037957365.1 of Torreya grandis. Classification (NCBI taxonomy): domain Eukaryota; kingdom Viridiplantae; phylum Streptophyta; class Pinopsida; order Cupressales; family Taxaceae; genus Torreya; species Torreya grandis. Next base: position 323,550 of record JARHVA010004430.1, on the reverse strand, counting down.
TGGTAGTGTTTCTTTTTCTCTTGCATGCTATATAAAAAAGTTAATTCTAAAAAACACCTAAAAAATAAATCCTAACATTTTAAGATATGGTTTAACTACAATTAAAGAATAACCAAAGAAGAGATAATTTAGGATATAAATATGTTAAAAAAGAGGAGAAACAAATGAGAACACAAAAAATATTTCTCAAATATGCAACATCTGTGTGTATGTATAAAACTCAATGTAAAACACAAAGGAGGAGAAGAGTATTTATATCAAAGTCAAGGACTTGTATCTCTTTTCTTATTATCCACACAAAAAAATTTATCTAATGAATATTGATCATGAGGGTAGGTAATAATTAAATGCATCCTTGGGCATGTACACACCCCAACTACACATTAACTAGCCTTAGTAGAGAAGCTAACTACCTATGTCAAATTACCTAAGGTGTCTAATAAATATTTGCACCAACATTTAAGATGCAACCATTCATACAATTACTCAATAAAGATACAAATTTTGAAAGAGATGCAAAATGTCATCATAGTTTTAATTCAATAAAATAATGTTTACGTAATCTATCTATTCTCATGCCTTCAACTTTAGATAAACCTTTACTATTATACATCTTACCTACAGATCATTCCTTAGAAGTTTTATTAGCATAATACAAATATCATAATAGATAGATACATATGTTATATAATTCAACACTTTATTATGAGAGAAAATATACTACCATAGAAAAGCTATGTTTAGCCCTCTTTTTTGCTACACAAAAATTATGCCACTATATGCAAAACAATATAACACAAGTTATAAAAAAATTCGATCGAATAAAATTAATTATGTCAAAGACACAATTATAAGGACACATAGATAAATGGGTAACATTACTCGTGGAATTTGATCTCAAATTTGTGTCTCAAAATTTGGTAAAAGGACAAGTTATTACATATCAACTAATCATGGCCCCAATACCAAATACATTTATAATTAATGATAGTTTTAGAGATGAATTTTCTTCTAATCACGTAGATTATGACATGTGGACCATGTAATTTGATCAATAAAAATGTACCATAGGTGTCAGTGCCAATATATCCTTCATTACACCCCATAGGAAATCTATGCCATTTACATATTAGTTGGGTTTTTCATGTACAAATAATATAATGGAATATGAGGTATCGATATTTGGATTAATAACAACACACACATTATAAATAAAATAAATAAGGGTATATGGATATTCTGAGTTGGTATTTAATTAGGTTTTAGACATTTATAAAAAAGAGGAAGAAAAGGTAATCCCATACAAAGAAATGGTATAAAGATTACATACACACTTTGACTCTTTTTAAATATAAAACATACTGCAAAAATATAATCACCATGCTAATGCCAAAGCTAACACAAAGTACTTGATTCCCATTGACATTAATGATGATCATGCAATATTTATTATCTAATAGTTATAATAGACATCTATTTCTTCATGATAAGTAGAGGCTATTGAGGTCCTAATAGTTACTTACAATGTAGTGAATTGAAAATGTTACAATGATATATATAAATTTTTATATAGAGATTTTATCCCGAAAAATGATACACATAATGATAAAAAAAATTACAAAGAGAATCAATAAATCATGTGTTAATTAGATAATATTTATTTAAAATATCTTTGCATGGATAATTATGTTGGTACTTTATCCATGATGAAGCTAGATTTGATTTATTTAAAGTCATGAAAGTGAATCCAAGGGAGATTTTAATGAAAATCAATGTATTATAAACTATTAAGACAAAGATACTATTGGAATAAAATGGATCAATAATGATAAGATCATTCTAAGTTATGTCAACAATTTCAAAAGCATAGTAATCTAAATCATGCTCCTTCACAATAATTACAACCTACTGTTTCACCATGGCCATTTTCAATTTGGGGATTTTACTTGATTAGAAAGATAAATTGAGAATCATTATAGGGACACAAATACATACTTGTAACTACAAAATACTTTAAAAAATGGGTAGAGGTTTTACCATTATATTCAAATAAAGAGGAAGATATAAGTAAATTATTAATGATAAACAAAATATCATGATTTGAACTACCTTCAACTATTGTTATAAATAAGGGGTCTTCATTCAATAATAAAATAGTTAAGAGATTTTGTGCTAAAAATAAGATTCATCACATGTTTTATAAACCATATTAACTAGAGGGTAATATACAAGAAGATGTGACAAATCAAACAATTGGTAAGACATTAAGCAAAACAATCACAAAAAATGGCATATATTGGCATAACTATATTATTTATGCACTTTGGACATATCATAAAAGTGTTCACATACAAATAAGGCTAAAAATTATTATATGGTCTATGGAATAAAAGAATTATTACCTTTAGAATTAGATATACCCTCTTTACATGTTTTTTTTAAAGACATAATCAAAGATAAATGAATATTGAGAGAAGAGACTACATGAATTAAAAATACTGGATGATAAACACATACAAGATATTGAAGATCTTATAATTTATAAGGATCATATCAAGAGAAAATATGGTAAAAAGGTTCAAAACCATGGGTTTTAAATTTTATATTTATTACTAAAGGAAAATAAAAATAATACCAATGTCAATAAAGAAAATAAAGGCAAATTTTTACCAAATTGGATGGGTTCATTCATGATTATAGAGAAGATATGTACATAATCGTATCTATAAACTACACTAGATGGGAAGCATATGAGTAACACTATTAAAATCCTTCATTTATGCCAATATTATACATGATTTAAAATTTCAAATATTCTAAAAATATAACAAAATCAAATAATCATAAAATGTAAAAACACTTAAATATGCAAAAAATCCAAAATCAAGATCTAAACATGACATGATGAACATTTTAATTTTTTTTACATATGTTATTTATCAAATTTTTGATATATGGAATATTATTTACATATCCACATGAATTTCATGATATCTAAATGTTTTTTAGGACATAAAAGCTACACATGGACACATAAATCTTGGTTTTCCATCTACCTAGTAGCCACTTTAGGGGAATTTTATTCCACATGTTTAACTATTACTGGTGAAATATTTCCATGACATTTGTCCATTTTTGAGTCATATATTTAATACATGTGCCTTGATAGTTACTCATTTATTACACAATGACACATGTTTACTATGATATGACATTGATACATATGGATGGTGTAGAATAGTTACTTATTCTATGTTCCATTGATGGTGTTACTCTTTTACATGATAAATTAATTTATGTGTGGAATTTGGACTTGATTGAAACAATATAATTGATGTCCCTTATTTGTAACATCTTTTTATGTCCTCCTACATGTGGCCTTTTTCCTTGATTGTTATGACATCCTGTGTACCTTGTAGGTGACATTTTTACCTATGTATGATAACTAACACTTGGATTTGATGACCTTGCTTATATTGAGGGGAGTCACGATCTATATCATGACTTATTACTAAGTATTCTTATTTAAAGATACTTATATTTCATGCTATATTTATATACATATCTATAAATGACACTTACATTCCCTAGATTCCATGTGTTACATACATACCTTTATTGATACATACATTACAATAATGACATGTTCTCCACATAATCAAATGATATAATAGGATGATAATTTATACATGACATGATTTAGTTCATTATTATTATTATTATTATTATTATTATTATTATCATCATCATCATCATTGTTATTATTATTATTATTATTATTATTATTATTATTATTATTATTATTATTATTATTATTATTATTATTATTAAATGAGTGACTTACATGAGACATTCCTCATTTCAAAAAGGGGAATTACAATGGGCTTGTCTTAGATATATAAGCCTCCATGAGTAGAAAATAAAAATGAAGTACAAGTTTCACATATTTAAGATATTTAGATGGTTCAAATGTTTGATTGAATAGATACATGATAAACATTAGACAATTGATATAGAGTATGGGGGAATATGCCATACATATTCATTAAATTTATATAAACTTGGGCACATATTTATACACAGCTGGGTGCATATGCATTGGAATGCATAAAAATTTACATGAACATAATTTTAGATTTTAACATACACATATATTTGAGATGAAAGTTCTCAAATCCAACATATAGATGCATAAAATTATATATCAATTGGTTCAAATTTAGGGAAAATGATACTAGTTCATGCACAGATACACAAAAACATAGATATATTTGAATGGAAAATGGTTGTCATTCCACTTCACACTTATCAAACTTGCATACATGATGGGGGAATGAACATTGTTCATTCATTTAAAATCACACTTTATTTTTTTTACATTGATAAAACTTGATATAACTAGATAAAAACATTAAATTTGAATCTATAAGCCATCTATAGTGGCCATTTCATTTTTTGTGAACCTTTCCTTATCAATTCTCTCATTTTACCTATGTAGTGTTTTATTTTTGCATTGAGCCTAAATGCATGGTTTTATCTATATTTTTTCAACATAGGTATTTGGGTTAGTAAATTGTGTATTTTTTACCACATAAATGAGGGTTGGGACATGTTTCCTTCCCAACTCAAGATCCTACATACAAGTTTGGGGCATGAACACCCCAACTCTCCAATGCTTCAACAAGGAAGCATTGTCTCCAACAAGTTGCAAGGGAAACAAGGATTTTACCAATAAACATGTACACTCTAACCATTTATCTTTCAATTTTTAATTTCAAATTTTATATTTCACAAATGGAAATTGACTACTTAATTATCATTACATGTTTTCTTAAATAAAAGCTATACATTTGGAGCCATCTCCCAAAGTGTGTTGTATGCACTCATTTAATTTTTATCGTTTCACTTTAAAAATTATATTATTATAATTAAATGGGTACATTTGTAGATACTAAAATATGGTCTTCAATACTTGAAAATGACAATCTTGACACATATTTACCATGCATGACTTGAGCACCCAAATAAGGTCCTAATTTTTCATCCTCTCACACTCACATGCTATATTATGAGTCAACCCTTCCATTTTATTGTTATAAACCTACATAAAAATTAAAGTCTATTTTAAATTTGGTAAATACCCCACATAAACATCTCCAAATTCTTAAATCAATCCATGTATACATGGGTCAAATCCTATAGTTATAGTTTTAGATTAAGGTAAAAACAGGTTTTGAAGGGACCCCAAAATCCTAAAACAAAGGAAGAAGGATAAAACAATAACGCCCATAGGAGAAACAAACCTAACACCTACTACTAAGCAATATCAAAAATAGGTTTTATAGGGACCTAAAACCACAAATCAAGATCATTAAAAGAAAGACCCCAGGTTTTATAGAGACCTAGAAACTCAAATACGTTTAGAAAACAAAGAACCAGAAAATGGAACCAGTTATAACATCCAAAAAAAGGACCAGAATAGTAAGAGCAGAAAGACCCTATTCTTCTAATTCCAAGATCATCTTCACCACTTCCTTTCTAATCACATCAGTGTCCTGTATGGATATTGCAACCAACGTTGCAACCTCTTGCATTGCTTTCTTCCTCGAGCTCTGTCTGGTCCTCTTACTAGGCCCCTCTAAAGATTTTATTTCCTCATTAGCTCATTTTCCAAGGTTTTCAATAGCTGCACATATGCTAGAAGTAACCTCCTCCATATTCATTCTTCTTTCCTTAATGAGCCTTCTAAGATTGTTCTCATAATCTTTAAGTTTGATAGGAATATCTCTCATCTACATTTCCAAATTATTGATTTTATTCTGATCAGCTTCCTAATTATGTTCTATTATTTCCAATCTCTTCTTGAGGCCCATTATTTCCTTATACATCCATGAGTCAACTTGAAGAATAGCATTTACTTTGCATTTGGCCAAATTCATGAAGGGAAGCCTCCTGTCACTCTGCCAAACGTCACTAAAATCTTCAGTGTTCTCTTTTGGATTGACTTCATCCTTTTTAGTTTGATACTCCCTTTCCATTCTTTTCTATTCTTTAATATCAATAGGGTTTTCGTTGTGGACAAGATCATCCCTTACTTGTTCTCTAGTCTCCATTGCATGATAGGCATCCTGGACTATATGTTCCTTCTCTATTTTCGAAGCAGGATCTTCAAATAAAACATCCATTTCTTTTTCACTTCCCCCCAACACTTGCTGATTATCCTCATGATCAGAGTTTTTCTATTTTGTTTTTTCCTCTATTGTGTCCCCTTCTTTTTCATTCTCCCTTTTATCTTTTCCTTCCATATTAGAGCTGGAATACCCACTATCCATTCCTTCCTCTTCCTCCATACTCTTCTCCTCAGAACTTTTTGTACTTTCCCACTCAGTTTCCTCATCAACAAATCCTATAGTTATAGTATTATCACTAATCCATAATGATTTTCACTGGGTCAAATAGACCTGATTTTAATAAAAACTATTTTATAAAATCAAAACCATCCTTAGGGTTGGCCTATAAGCCTATCATGTTGGTATCATGAATAATTATTCAAATGGATCCCTATATAAATGAATCAAGGTCTCATTCAAGGGACCTAACACTTATTTTGTATACATATATACACTATTACACACTAAGAAAATATGTCACATTCTTCCCAATTTGTACACTTATCACTATGAGTAGTCATAACCCAAGTCTAAAACACTCAAAATCTATGTCAAAGTAAGAATTTTCAAGTACCAAATCCAATCATTAGATACATATACATATCAAAGGAACATAATTTCACACTCAAACTAGGTGGGATAATTAAGTTTGGCTCAGTTTACCTTCTTTAACTATTAAATACATAGGTAGAGGGAAATCATAAGGAATGGGTGATTTGGGTTAGTCAACCCATTATATTTCTCCCATTTTTTAGGTTTCTATCCCTCACAAACACATCTAGGGTTTCAAGACAAAGGAATTTGATATTTGGATTTATTTACATCACTAAGGTTTGAGATTGAAATCATAGAGGATGGAAAGACACTCATAGGTGACCATATAATCATTGTGTCACACTTCCACATAGGTCAATATCACCCAATGATATAGAATTGACTGAGTGAAGGTAGTATATTGGTTCCTCAACTGAGGGAAATAGAGTCATGTTTATCCCTAATTTTCACTTTTATAATATAATCATAGTGTTATAGTCAGCTATAAAAGCTAAGTATCATGATTTATTTAGTACTTTACATATTTAGTACACACTCTTATCAAATTAGAAGAATAAATTAGTTTTCATTTACGTTCAAATGTATCCTTGAATACCATATATTTTGATCTAAATTCTATTTCAAAGTTATATTTTAATTAGATTAATCTTCACCCATTAATCCAATTAAGGTAAAATAGATATAAGGCTTTGATATACATGTTATTATATCATGGGATTTGATATTTCATGTAAACTTAGCAATCACTAATGGCATCTACCCTTATAAGTATTGTTTAAATAGAAAAATAAGTTATGCTATCACTTTTAATTTGTCTTCCATCATGAAATAAAGAATCTAGATAGTCACCAAAAGAATTATTGTAAAGTCAAAAGAGAATTTATGATTCAACTAATCACTTCTAAGTAGGTGTTTCTAGACTTGCATATTGATAGAGAGAAAAAATATCATGGGAATTTTATCATATAAATATATGACTAAATCAATCCTCACCACACCTTATCTAAAATTTTGGTCCTTGTAGATAGCCATTTTTAGTACAAGTACAATTTCATAATATGTTTTTATAGTTTTTGCATGTGTAGGTCTTTTGTCAAAAAGTTAAATATCTAGTGGCATGGTCTCATATGGAACTCTTCACTTCCATCTTATTTCACTTTCTTTATCTACCCTTGTTTGTCCTATATGTTGTAAAATTACCTTGTTATCAATATATGCCAATGATCCTTTCTTATGTTTTTCTTATCTCTATGTTTGTACACTTTGGACACATGCATCTAGGTTATATACATGCATCGATGTAGGTGTCAACCCTCAATGCGTGTGTGTAGACTTATCTTTTAAGTGTCATAATTTTTTCATTATGACTAATTGTTTATCCCCATATGTTTATTCTATTGTCAATATTTTGCACACTACTAGGTATTTTATAAAAATCAAAAGATCCTTATATATACAAGGCTATGGTTTAGTTCAGATAATCAAGAATTACTAAACAAGTTTATAAATTAGAAAATAATTTACATTCCAAGCTATAAAATTGCATCACATTACTAGAACTAAAAGTCTTAGTCATTTAAAAGGTCAATATGCACTTGAATTTCTTATACCAAGGGTTATAAAAGGATAAAGATCATATATTTTCATGATCACCATTCCACACACATACCTAGGAAGGAGAACTACATGTAATTTTGATGTCCTCTTTGGAGTATATGGATATGTAGGCAACACTTAGTAATAATTGGGGTCACTAGAATTAGCTAAATTTGAGTGCTAACCCATTTTTACCCAAGTTTCAAGAGATCTAGGGAAAGAGATCCAAGGTTCTACTTATTGGATGGACTCAATACACATCCTAATGCATTTTGAAGGGCTAAAAAAATATGTAGGTGATAAAAAAATTTAGATAAACATTTTGATTCATTTTTTACATGTTTTAAAGTGGACACTTGCATGTAACATAGACATCTACATTGACACTAGTGTCATAGACATGATACAAGCATCTAGGAGGAAAAAATAGTTAAAATACAGAGTGAATAGACCCATTATCTTGTGTTAGGAACCCCTCCAAGGAAGCACAATTGATTAATTTTATTATAAGCAATTAAACATGGAATTATACCAGAATGATTAAGTAACTAGAAACTTGAAACAATAAAGAATTTAAGAGACAATACACAATCTTGTATTAAATACTCTTAGAATAAAATACAATAAAGAAGATGCCACTTCTTCTTCCACCTCAAAGGCTTGCCACACCTCAAGGACTTCTTCCCTCTCTCTCTTACTCAACCACAACCAACTCAAAAACCTAAGTTTTTATCCCCTCCTTGAATGCTTCAGCTGATCTCCTTGACCTTACACCTTGTAGATCTCCTTGACCCAGCTTCCTTGCTTTAATGCTTTTACTTGCCTTCTTAATTTACAATACATGCCTCATGGGTCTTTAAATAGGATCCCATGCATACAAAAATAGACCTCTAATTACAATAATTAGACACGTAGCTCAAGACTATAATTAGCCCTTAAACATGCAAATAATCAATTCAACTAACTAACTATTCATGCAACAAATAGTTTTGGAACACATAGGCGATCGACGTCGGTCCCTATCTGACTGGTGCTAATCGACGTCGGCTAACTCCCTGCTGATGTTGGTTGCCTTTTGCACTGTATGTGACCGACGTCAGTTACACTACCGATGATGGTACTTCTAGAACTCAACAACCTCTCCATGTTTGCAATAGTTGAAGCTTTTATCTCCATAACCTAACAATCTCCCACTTGGAGATAAATAGCTACAACTATACATGTACTTATACACCGTCTAGTTTGTTCCCTTGGCTCTGTATCCCTCTTCAAAAATCACTCTTGAAGACCAACTACCACAAAACCTATGACACTATACCTGTCACTTATGCCAAAAGAATTTTGATACTCCTAAATTCTTCATGACATACCTCTAAACTAACTTTACCCTTAGCTCAAAAACTCCCTGTATATGTAACCCTACAACAAGCACACAAAATAGTAACAGGATAATGTAGCTAATATTATCCAACTTGGTAAAGATAAATAAAATGGTCAAACCTCCATTATCCTGCAACCTACTCAAGACCATATACCTTGGCCTTCTGTCTCACGTGTCCATCCACTCTCTTCTCTAACTTGGGAATCCATACCTCATCCAGTGCTTTCTTCCAACTAACAACTCCACCAACAAATACCTATTTGGTTCTTCTCCAAGGACTCACTCCTCATCCATGCCAAGCTCCCACTATTTATGGATTCTACCTGCATCAACTCTTCATATCTTCCTGGTTCTCAGCCATTAGTAAGCAACAAATAAAATAAAGAAGGTGAATAATGAATATGAGATTCACATACCCTTTTTGACCTCCATATGGGTGTTTGAGACTCCTTGATAGCTTGCTATCCACCTAACATCTGTTCCAGTGACTGATCTCGACCATCTCCTAATCTGCATCTGACTGATGTCAGTTCCTTACACTGACCCTAACTGCCAACATCGTTTCCCTGGCTGAGGGCCAGTGTCCCTTCTACCAACATCAGTTCCTGTCTGACTAATGTCAGACTTCTCCTGCCTGACTCTACTGACCCTACTAGTCTGCACATGACCGATGTCCATATCTGCTTGACCAACGTCAGTTTCAAGTGACCGACATCAGTGTCTATGTATTCTTGTAAGTGATTAATTCTTTATTCGCTAGCTTATCTTGGATCATAAACCTATCCATACTACCCTGCTCAAAATTATTCAGCTCTTATGACTAATCTTTGTCCCTCATCTCCTCCATAAACACCAAGGCTTCCCTGTTCTTGTCAAAAGCATCAAATTTCCTTTTCTTGCAATGAACTTGATCTATGCCTTCCAAATCTAAACTCATACCTTTTAAATCAAGAATATCCATTCCCTTATTATTCATGTGACCAAGCTTATTAAGCCACATCTTTGAATCTACAGTTGAAGTAGATAAACTAGAAGTAGAATCAATAATACAAGTAGATAGATAAAGAGTACCTACTTTCTTACCTCTTGCTAAAACAAGTGCACCCTTGGTAACCTTCCAAGAATCTGCTGTGAGGGTTATTGTGCATCCCTCATCACCCAACCTTCCTATGAAAACCAAACTCTACTTCAGAACTAGGACATGCATAACCTCCTTCAACACCCATGTGTTGTCCATCTACAATTTCAGCTGCACTTTCCCTTTGCCAACTATTTGACAAGGCATACCATCCCTTAAATAAAGCACTCTAAAGTCTCCCTAGACATACTCATGGAACAAATCTCTGTTTGGGGATGCATGAAAAGAAGAACCAGAATCTAAAACCCATTATTCTATCTCACTATCCAAAGAAAGTATGAGAGCATCCTGTGCCACAATACCTGCATCCTTTGCTTCTTCATTACCTTCATGTTGATTTTCTTTATCCCTCAACCAACACTCTTTCTTTGTGTGTCCTCTCTTTCCACAAAACTAGCAGGTGACACCTCTAGATTCGGATCTCCTTCCCATCTTTGACCTTGATATCCCTTGCTCGACCTTCTCTCTTTGCCTTCCCTTACTTTCTGCACTTAGAACATTCCCTGATGATTCACCTGTGATTTTAATACGTATTTATTCATTCAAGATTACACTCAAAACATCATCAACTTTTAAGATTTTAGAAGCAGATGCAGAATTACTTACTACCATAACCAAACTATCCCAACTTTTAGGTAAAGAACATAAAATCAAGAGAGCCTTTACTTCATCATCAAAAATAATATTGATTGAAGCTAACTAGTTTACCAAACCATGGAAATCACTAAGATGAGTATGTACCGATCCACCTTCCTACATTTGTAAAGTAAATAACTTCTTCATAAGAAATACCTTATTTAAAGCCGAGGGCTTTTCATATAAATTTGCCAAAGATTTTATCAACTCTTCTGTTGTCTTACACTGTGATAAGTTGGAAATCACAGATGATGCAAGGCTCAACCTTATGGATCCCAGAGCCTTTCGATCAAGAACATTCCATTATTCATCCTTCATATCTATGGGCTTGCATGCAACCCCACCCAATGGTAAGTATAAATCCTTCTAATACAAATAATCTTCTATCTGCATCCTCCAATGTTGATAATTCTTGCCGTTAAACTTCTCCATTCATATCTTACTTTCTTCTGCCATTGCTATACTCCCACTCAAATAGAAACCCCCGTGAATGACTTGTAATCAAAAAATAACCTACTCTCTACAACCTAAGCTCTGATACCAACTGTTAGGAACCCCTCCAAGGAAGCACAACTGATTACTTTTCTTATAAGCAATTAAACATGGAATTATACCCGAATGATTAAGTAACTAGAAACTTGAAACAGTAATGAATTTGAGAGACAATACACAATCTTGTATTAAATACTCTTAAAAGAAAATACAATAAAGAAGATGCCACTTCTTCTTCCACCTCAAAGGCTTGCCACACCTCAAGGACTTCTTCCCTCTCTCTCTTGCTCAACCACAACCAACTCAACAACCTGAGTTGTTATCCCCTCCTTGAATGCTTCAGCTGATCTCCTTGACCTTACACCTTGTAGATCTCCTTGACCTTGCTTCCTTGCTTGAATGCTTTTACTTGCCTTCTTAATTTACAATACATGCCTCATGGGTCTTTAAATAGGATCCCATGCATACAAAATAGACCTCTAATTACAATAATTAGACACACAACTCAAGACTATAATTATCCCTTAAACATGTAAACACCTCAGTTTAACTAACTAACTGTTCATGCAATGAATAGTTCTGGAACACACAGGCGACCGACGTCAGTCCCTTCTGACTGGTGCTGATCGACGTCGGCTGACTCCCTGTCGATGCCGGTTGCCTTCTACACTGTATGTGACCGATGTCAATTACACTGTCAATGCCAGTACTTCTAGAACTCAGCAACCTCTCCATGTCTACAACAATTGAAGCTTTTAGCTCCACAACCTAACATCTTGTTCACTATCATGAGATAATTATATATCATTTTTGCATTCTAAAATAGAACACAAAATAAGATACACTCTCTTTATCCCTTGATTGCCTAGTGTTTTAGTATATTTATTGCACATGTAAATAGGTAAATTTATATAATTTGGCACATATTTATAAATTATAAATATTATAATATTATAGGCAAAAAATATTTATTTGTGTGTTTTTATATAAAACCTTAATAACATAAAAAATTCTAGTGTGTTAGTGTGTTTGTGTGAAATGAAACCTGTCTCATTAAACAAACTTAAGTGTAATAAACACACCAACTACATCAAATATTAGGTTCACTATCAAACCAAGTTATAAGGTAAAACCTATAAAACCTAAAAAGGATACAACCACTATGGTTTATGCAATATCATAATAACCTAATCAAATTGTCTTATCCAATACACTAAGGAGACAATTTTCATGCCTAAGTCTCCAACTTTGTTACTTCCAAAGTTTATGGAGTGTCACCTCATATCTCTCCCTCATCCTATAGAGGTTGATATGAGTTTACCTCTACATAAAGGATATGATGACAATACTTATTTTTAATATCATCAAGTCCCTAGGTATTCTACGAAGTGTTATTTTACCTTAAAGAATAAGATCCAAGACCTTATTTATGGCCAAAAATAACATTTGATGATCCTCCAAAGTAATGGGGTTCACAACTTGGTGATCAATAGAACCATAAATATTTAGCAACCCTTTACTAGACCATTCTAATAAGGAAATAAAAGTTCAAATGGAATTTAATGCACATCATCCTCCAACATAATATAGGCACCCATTAGATGGGATTATTGGAACTTATACATGAAATACACCTCCCATGATTCAAATTCCTTCCATTAATTTTGATGAAAATGAGATCATATGATGACTTAGATCTTCATTATTTATTAATTCAAGCATACCTTAACCACTAACCCATACATAGTTATATGATTTATAATGGTGTTAATGAGAATATTTTCACCATGAAATTACTTATGCATTTGGGATATATACATGATGATTTACACTCTTTGACTAGAGAATTTGATGCAGCCTCACAATAGGTCTATGATGAGATTGAATTACCTTTACAGGTTGGCATAGTACATGTGGTCACAACATTCTTAGTTATACCATACATGGGAGTCTTTGATATGTTATTAGGATGACCCTGAATACATACACTATGCACAATACCTTCTATAACATGAGTGTGTTAAATACATTCATGATAATAGGATAATTAAAGTTTCTATAATTCCATATTGACATCTACTTGAAAAAAATAAGTTTATACCTAGATAGTTAATTATCAAACCTACTAAGGTTAATCCTTTGCAAAAGGGTAAGAAATAGGCAATCCCCTTTCCTAGGTGACTAGTACTTGAGATACCATTGCATTAGAGATACATAATGGATTTCATGGAATCCTCATGTACTACTACACAACATATTTAGTTACCCTGAGCAACCAAACATGTTTCTATTTATATTATTCCAAAAAAAACCACATAGCACTCAATTATGGGTTCCAAGAACCCCCATTCCTTCTATTATTACCTCATGACTACAAAATCCTATTATACATATGTAGAGGATAATAGATCACACAGTGCCATATATACATTTATACATTCTCTTTTATAGTACCACCAATTTATTGCACTAGGTTTTGAGTGGGGAGATCCATACAAGTATCCCTTAAATGAGATCATAGGATAGTATTTTATTTTCAAATATTCCAAAAATATAAAAAATACAAAAAATTAAAAAATATAAAAATATTCAACATTTCCATATCTTATAGCTCATTGGCATGTATGATATTGGTTTCATATTGGTATATATCATATCATTTATTTCTATATACACACATATGTTTCATGCATCTTTTGAGTGTGATATAGTGATACCTAGGCACATGATATATCCACATAGGCATGTTAGGCCTTCCCTCTACTCACATCACAAATACATTGGGGGCATACTCTTCCTTGATGATGATCCACATAGTTTACATGATTATATGATCATTTATATTATCATGTTTGAGATTATATACTTATACATGATTTTGTCCATGCTCATATATTTCATAGTGTACTTGATATGCTATTTACTTAACATTTTTTGCCAACACATATATCAAAGGACTAGTATGATATGATTATATTAGTTGATTATGATTATATGCTTTCCTTTTTGTACTTCCTTGAGTGTGTTTCTTGTTTGCTATAATCTTGAATTTTATTGCTCATTCAAGCATTTGAATATACTCCATTACTTGCAAACCTTGTGCCTATGTTTTCCTATTTTTGGCACAAGTAACTACCAACCATCACTAGTCAATATAAAAATTTGATACTAACCTAGATCTAATAAAACTAACCTTGTGCAAATAAAAACATAGTTCATGAATTAGATGATTCACAAGCCTACTTTAGTCTATTTTCTATTTCTAGAATATAGTCATAGTCAGAATGTCAATAAAAAAAGTTAAGTACTCATCCCTTTATTATACTTATTATATTTATCATATGCCACTTGTCAAATAATTATAATCAATTTCAATATTTTAAATTAAAATGTATTCTTGAATTCCATATTTAGTAATCCAAATAATTATAATAGTTTCTATCCTATTAGAGTTTCTATTGTAACATAGATTTGCACCCTTAGAGAGGGTTCTTTAGGTTCTCTCCAACTAAGCTATACAATGGGAAAAACACTAAGCTATGGGTATCCTATTATGGGGTTGAACCTCTGGGTTATGGGCTAGCTCCCTAGGTGTATCAGTTAAGCTCTTCATAGTAAAATTTGGCAAATAAATGACTACATGAGTCACAATAACTAAAAATGTCTAAATTCTACTAAATTTTTATAACTCAGCTATAAATGAGTAAATAAATTACTAATTTGTTCATATAATAAAAAATTATTTAGTCATATAAATAAAAATGACTAAATAGTTATTCATGTAAATAAAAATTAGACAAAAAAAAATTCTAGTAGGAGTGTATTACACATGATTCATCATTCATTGAATATTTCCTCATTTTTTTAGTTGATAATTAGTTTGGCACTAAGGTGTTTTGGGTTATAACATCTACTTTTATGGGTGATAAAGCTTGTTTGGAGAGGATCTGGAGACTTATGAAAAGGTAGGCAAGGAATTTGGAGTTTTCTACAAAGAATTTGAAGTCAGTGAGGCCCTTGTAGTGAATTCAAATTTGGGGATGCCCTCTATAGTGAATTCAAAGGTAAATATAAACTCTCATTACATTAAACACAAAATTTATAGCTTTCTAATTGGTAACTTATAGTAGTTATATAGGTAACTAAGTACCAAAATCATACAGGTAGTTTAGGGTTTAGGGGACTATTTTTTCATTAGTTTCCTCTATGCATTTTGAAGCATATGAGAATTTAAATTTTAACTCAATTGAAACACCAACTTCTTCTAGTCATTGTAAGAATTCCATATCCTTAAAGCACACATAAAAACTATAGAATTAACACTGGGGATTTTGTTTATGAATTATACCCAAATGGCCTTTCATAATGCCTCCATAAAAGTTTGTTTAGCCATCTCTAGTTCATGATGCTCAACATGAAGATCCCCAATGTTGTTTAATAATTCAATGGGTACTTCTTCTCTACTCTTCTTCAGAAGAGACTTTGTTGTCTTAAGAGAATCTAAGGTTGCACTGGGGTCTGATGATATTAACAACTCACTCATCTTGATAAATTCATGGACATCATGTGGATCTATGCGAGTTTCCTTTCTTAAGATTTCCAAAGCCTTATGTTGGTTCTCAAATTTTTAGTATGTAAAACCTTAAAAGGATGCCAATATTTATGATTAGGTTATGCAACAAATTTGACCAATTGACAAAATCAACCCAAGTGGTTAAGATTCTCTACACTTTAGGCTTTACTTTTCCCAGGTGGGTGTTACCTTATATTCACAAATGATTAATTACTCCTAAAATTTGTTGGTGACTTTAGAGCAAATTAAGAGATTTATGTAATTTTGTCAATTGAATCATCGAATTCACCCTAATCCAAACTATCATATGATTTTAATTAGTTATTTTTTAAATTTTCTATTCCACTATTACTCCTACTCCTACAAAACAAAAAACTAAAATTGAAAATTTTAAATATAATATAAGGAAATGATTCTAGAAAAGAATTGATTGGTGCCTTTCTAAACAATTAGGTAATGAAGTTTGTTCACAAAAAGATTTATGCTTTCTATCTAGCCACAACTCAAATTACTTGGCATGGGATTGGTTATGACTGGCATAAATATGCAATATTATTATTACCTATCTCTTCTTAATTATCCAAATTGAATCCTCCAAGTTATAGTGATCTATTCAATGGAATTTAATCCCTACTTAAGGAAACCCAATTACATAAACCACCCAAAAATAACAAATGTGTTTTGGAAAATGAAACATATACTTGATATCTTAATTCAAATAACAAAGAGAAACAAAAATAGAGATAACCAGATAAAATATAACATAAATATTTAGCAAGCAATTGAGAACTAGATATATGGCACTAGAGTAATGTGGTTTGATTTTATTGATATATATTTGAAGAGCAGGCTTTACAATGTCTTTTTCCAAAATCAAATTCCTAGAGAGCTTTCCCAAGGTCTTAGTTTCCTTCTTATAGGGGTGAAGGAAGCTATAAGATTTAGACATTCATATTCTAAAAAATGAATTTTCATATACCCACCTCTTAATATGACCTATTACAACATATAATTTTTGACAAGTCTTAAAAAGACCACCAAATATATTTTGAATACATATTGGAAATCATAAAAACAAGAAAAAGACAAAAAAAGAGGATGTCCAAGATTTTTTGGTGCCAGGTTGATGCTCATTGCTCCTCTACATACTTGGCCTACTTTTTCTTCAATTGTCAAATATTGATTCTCCTATTAGTAAATTGTGAAATCATTAGGCCACTTATATTATTGGATCTAGAGTAGGTTGGCTTGGTGATCTTTCCATATTTTTTCCAACAACACTTTGACATCAATGATGAACTTTGCATATCCAACATCTAAAGTAATTACTCTATCCAAAATGACATTGAAACTGAGAATATTTATGTTCTGATCATTTTTAAAGAAATCAATGAATTGAGAAACTATTTGACCATATTAAATTTTCCATGCATCAAAACATTTTATCTTTTTATCCTCTATCAAAATGGAAGGAATAAACTAGTTTTTGAAGGTATCAAAAGAATCAATCTTTGTCTGCATTTTCTAGCTCTCACCATTCACATAATAAAATTCATCCAAGATAATTTTCACTATCTTCTCTATTGGCTTGAGTGAGGTCAAAGCACCTGGATCTCTTTTTATAACTTTTCACAAGGTTATCAATGTATGGTGTGTATGTTGCCATTTCTTGTATATTGGATCCAAAATAGAAATATTGACCTTCAACTGATCAATGGCCTGAGGCAAGGAATAATAGCATTCATGCACATCTCCTAACTTATCAACAACCAATTTTACTATGTATTCCAAAATTTTCTCAAACACCTCAAGTATTTTCAATTTGGACTCATCCTTTGTCTTCTCATTTTTATTTTTCAAATCTTTAATTTGTTCCTCCAACTTCAAATTTAATGCATTCAACTGAACAACAGGGACTATATTAACACTGGCTATTTATGGAATAGGGCCTTGGTATGGCATAATTGCTTGGATTTAAGAATCAACACCCTTTAACTACTACTTTAGTTTAACATTTTCCAAATACAACCTATTCACTTCATCATTTATCTCAATTTGAGTTTTTTATAGTCGATCAATCTTTGATCCATTATCTTGACAACATCTTGTGTGAACATTATAGAGTGCACAATAAGGGTGGTAACTTCAATAACTAATGTATCCTAAAATGTTTTCACCATAGCTATTCCCCTCAACTCCTAGACTACATCAAGCAATCTTGGCTTGTTGGTGTTCTTATGTGTGGCCCATATTGCTAGAGTCTCTATTTTTGGGTTAAAACCATAAACACTAACACCATCCTCATAATAAAACTTAGAAACCATCATGGGGTCATCTTGATTTCTCACTTGGTCCAACAAAAACATTTTCTTCAATTCAAGGCTAGGGATGATCAATAAATTACTCTTTGAAACCATTTGTATATCCTTATCAGGGCTAACATTTATCTCATCAATTTTAAAATCTTTGAAAGTCAGTGTCACAATTTAATCATGTTGAGATTCATCAGCACCCATTTTATTTATTTCCAAATTTTATTAAAATTATTTCATCTTCATTTTTATTCAAAAATCTTTGAATTTCGGGGTATTTATGAAATCATCATCCTCGATGAACCTCATAGAAGCCACAACCATTTCATCTTCTTATAGTTCATGCTCACCTTGTGCCTATTCATCCATTCTTGCTTATGGTTTGTATGCTTATATTTCTTAACCAAAAAGGGGTTGATAAAATTCCTCTTCCTCTCCCATATGACTTAAAATATTGGATACCTCCTTAAAGTCACCAACTCCTTTAGTCATTTCATATGAAACTAGTGGAGAAACATCATCAGTCTTTTGCCTTTTGGCAAGTAGTGAATTAGGAATAGTTAGATCTTGTACTGACATTACATCTAGACCAAGTTATTGAATCACATCTCCTATTAGATTTTTTATAGGGAGGTTGGTATCCTTTATAGGCTACTCCTCAGATTTGCCATACATTTTTTCAAAATTATCAATTATAAAATCTATTCTTTTCAAAGGGTCCTTATCTTCAACCAAAAATCCTAAAAAATTAATGATTTATTTTCTTTTTTCATCCTAAATATTATTCAAATTTTCCCATTTTATTTTCCTATCATATACCTTTTGAAAAGTGACACAATTTATGATCACATCCTCATCAAAATTGATTTTATTGATGGGATATCCCCATCAAAATTGATTGATGTGATATCCCCATCCTAGTAGGCATGACTTGTCTAACAAAGTTTATGTGATCCTCTAGATCAAAAACCCCTTTTCACTTAATTTTAAATAATATTTAGCCTTTAAATAGGCTTGAAACTACTCCAAGGTATTTTTACTAATTTACCATTCACTAAATAGAGTGGAATCTAGAAGAAAAGTACCCTTCTTTTGTTTTTTCATCACATATTTCTCCATCTAGAGCATTTGCCACATGAATTCAATAAAATAAATTCTATTTGGCACAAATTTTGGAAACACATGCGGTGGCTAAGTACACCCATATACTCTAATTATAGTATGGTCAGGCAAGAAATACCAATTAGTAAAGTTATGTTTGTGACCTTGTTCTAGCCTATGAGCAAGAGGCCTCAACATTTCTCTAATGTCTTTGGTGAATCTAGGAAAAAGGATACCAAGGGAATTCATTATTATGACTGATAAATCATCATGGAACATAACATAGTTATAGTTTTGATGATGAGTGTCCCATTTATAACACCAACACTGTGTAGGCAATCTTTGTCTCTTTTGATCAATCATTCTCAAGTCCATCCTACTGGGCCAATTCCTTCTATTTTGATACAAAATTAAATGAGAAAACAAAAAATAATATTTGAACTCCATAGGTGTCTTATTCTCCCTTATTTTCAAAAATCCATCATGCAATTTCTTCTCAATAAATGATGCAAAATCATACTCAACATTAACCTTTGGGTTCTATATTATCATGTCCATCATATTCATGCCAACTAGAATTATATCTTGGGCATCAATTCCTAACACTTGACACAAAGCAAAATATGTCCTTTTGAAATACATAACAAAGTCATCAATTGGAAAAGGCTCAACTACAATGGTTGGGATTGAAATCCTTCTATTGTTAGCCCCTTTCCTCATATACATGGGTAAATAATCACTCCTATGTTTATTTATTAGACTGGTATATTATTTTTCACTCTTCTTCAAGTCAAATTTTATGAGGGCTTACTTTTTGAGCATGAAGTAATTAATGATTGTATTTTTGTCCAAAACCACTAATGGTGACCGATGTGGAAAATTCAAAGTTTTGGTGGTTGGATGATAGTGTTATGACAATATCCTAATCAAATCCACATCAATGAATACATTTTTCACCACAAACCTAGCCATTTTCAAATTCCATGGGTTTGCAACCAGTCCCTATCCATTTTTCTTTTGACAAAAATACCAAAAAAGGTTCCATCTTGAGATAGGGACTATAGGATACCAACACCCATCTACTACATCCTTGAATTGTTTTTAATAACCTTTATCAATTGAATTTGGTAAATGACCAATAGTGACTATTGAAGGGACAAATTCTTGGGAATAGGGGGTTCAATGCTCTTAATTAAAGACTCATATTTCTTCAATGCCATAGTTTGATGCTTTTATGAACTAGGGGTTTGATAGTCACTTAATCTACCAAACTAGTTGAAAATAAAATAAAAACTAAATACTAAATTTTATGAAGAGAGTGATGAGTCAAACTTACCCAGTTGGAAGATGGATAAAGTGCACACAGAGCTTGAATTCAACATCTACAATCACCACTAAATTTTCTTGAATGACAAAATACAAAGAAATTCCAAATTTTATTCTACTATAACACTGGTCATTTCACCATTACTTTGGTTCATGCCATGAAATTGAAAAATCTCAGCATTCAATTCTTTCAAACATAGACCATTGATTTGGTTTAATCTAATGGCTAGGTAGGCACTTCAATCAAAAGCATCAATGATAGCCATTATGTGGTGGTGATATAGTCATTTTAGCATTTAATACTTTAATACATCAGTAGAAGACCTATTTAGATCTATTGTTGGACCATGTGAGATTCTAAATGGTTATAATACATCTTTCACCACTTATCACCACCCTAAAAGCCTTGATACACATCATAATAGGATATTGGGATACATGTTACCTCTTATACCTCATACCATGTTACCACCAACCTTTGATCTGACCATCATGGGACTGTAGGATCCTTTTTCATCCCTTCACTATTTACCATGTCATCATAAGCATTGGATTTGACATGTTGAAAAATAAGGAAAGACTAATAAATAGGCTAATGATTTGGTTTCACAATAACCATTTAATTGTTGTGATCAATCAGATTATAGGTGGATTGTATAAATAAATACAAAATAAAATATTGTTCATATACACAAAGAAAATAATCCAATGATTATAACAAAACACTCCAAATAAAACATAACTCTATGAATGAATGTGAATGCTCACTCTAACACTTAGTTAGATGATACTAATGTGGTAAGGCTACTTCTTTACCTTTAACATCTTTCTTGTCTACTTGACAAACATTTTTTCATATTGGTTTGTTTTTCTTTGAGTACCTTATACTTCAACTCTTTCTGTGTTTGGGTTTTTTTGATGGTTATATCCATGTATTTCATCCCTATGGTATGATTTTAGATACATTTGATATTATCCAATTTACTATTTTTAAATATGAAATTATGATTTTTTTCTAAGAAAAAAATATCGTGTATTAACTAAAAAATACAAAAAATAGAATTATATCAAATAAGTTAATCTAATAATAGTAGGTGATGGAGGAATCTTGAGGGACCACCAAGGTCAACCTTATCTTGTATGCTCATTGGATATTGAGAATGATGAAAATAATTGGGTGGACACAACATGACGCACCTAAAGGGGATGTATTTAGTAGTGCTAAAGGGATGGAAAAAGGTAATAATAAAAGGTGATATAAAAATATTAATCAATTCAATATCAAGTGGATCGATAAGTGCATGGATAATATATGAGATTGTAAAATAGATTAAATGTATTTATAGAAAATTAAAATAAGCAATCTTTCAACATATCAAAATAAAAGGGAATTGTGTAAAAAATTATCATGGGAGTGCGAGACATACTCTATATAACTTTTACCACTTACGGCTAGCCCATAAGACCTCTAAATTGTCATGGGGATGTGGTATGTGTTATCTAGCATATTAGCCCTTACTATAATACTACCATTTATCTTCTTGTCCACCATGAGACTACACGAAAACTTTACTATTTGCTCTTATCGTATCACCATAGGTCAACATTTTGTTTATCATGGGGTCATAGTGAAATATTATATGCTACTCAAACTCTTACCACCAGCCTACCAATTACTTTTGAGACCTCTATGGGGCCATGATAACTAGTCTCTATATACCAAAACACCACAAGTGAAGTTATTTTATGCTATGGGGAAGTGATAACCATCTTTTCACTTCTTTTGGTTCTTGCACACCTACCAAAGTTATTTGAATGTATTGTGGGGCTATGGTAAGAGATAAAAAACACATCAATGATCAAAATAAAAATGTCTTTCACATGGACATGATATGGGATGCTAAATAGGATAATGAGTTGGTTTCACAATAACCATTTGATTGTTTTGATTAATCAGATTATAGGTCAATTGTCTAAATAAATACATAATAAAATATTGTTTATGTATACAAAGAAAACAATCCAATGATTATAACAAAACACTCCAAATCAAAATTAACTCTATGAATGAATGTGAATGATCATTCTAACACTTAGATGAGACTAATGTTGTAAGGATACTTCTTTACCTTTAACATCTTTCTTGTCTACTTGACAAACATTTTTTATGTTAGTTTGTTTTTCTTTGAGTGCCTTACACTTAAAATCATTCTATGTTTAGTTTTTTTGGATGGTTATATCCATGTATTTCATCCCTATGGTATGATTTTAGATTAATTTGATAATATCTAATTTCCTATTTTTAAATATGAGATTATGATTTTTTCTTAAGGAAAAAAAGATCATGTATCAACTAAAAAATCCAAAAAATAGAATTGTATCGAATAAGGTAATCTAATAATAGTAGGTGGTGGAGGAATGTTGAGGGAACACCAAGGTAAACCTTTTCTTGTATGCTCATTAGATATTAGGAATGATGAAAATAATTGGTTTGACACAACATGGCACTCCTAAAGGGGATGTATTTAGTAGTGTTGAAGGGATGGAAAAAGGTAATAACAGAAGGTGATATAAAAATATTAATCAATTCAATATCAAGTGGATAGATAAGTGCATGGATAATAGATGAGATTGTAAAATAGATTAAATTTATTTGAAAAAAATTAAAATAAGAAATCTTTCAACATATCAAAATAAAAGGGAATTGTTTAGAAAATTATTGTGGGAGTGTGGGACATACTTTATATAACTTTTACTACTTACCGCTAGCCCACAAGACCTCTAAACTATCGTAGGGCTACAATATGCATTATCTATTAGCTTAGATCTTACTATCATAATGTCATTTATATTTTTGTCTACCATGGGGATATGATGAGCCTTTATTATTTTATCTTACTACATCATCATAGGTCAACATTTTATTTGTCGTGGGTGTTTCTATGCCATATTCACTTTCTACATTCA
The DNA here is from genome assembly GCA_037957365.1 of Torreya grandis. NCBI lineage: Eukaryota > Viridiplantae > Streptophyta > Pinopsida > Cupressales > Taxaceae > Torreya > Torreya grandis. Next base: position 299,303 of record JARHVA010004430.1, on the reverse strand, counting down.
AAGAGAGAAATAAGATACTAAGAAGAATGGTCTGAGGCTTGTATGTACCTGGATGAAGTCGTGCATACCAAAATTAGATGATAGCAGGAACTCCTCTTTGGTTGTGGAAGATGACACCTGAAAGAAAAAGAGACTAAAACACAAAAAATGTTAGATGAGGAGATGGTGGGCTATCAAGCAAAAGCTTGATCCTTGAAGTACGAAGACTTCCTTGAGGGATATCAACCCACTGATTAAAAATAGAATATTTGATAGAAATAGAAATAATGAAAGACAGAATGAAAGAAATAAAACACAAAAAGCAAAATGCATACCTGATATGTAGCAAACTACTTTGCACAGTCACTGGCATCGGTCTCTGTGCCGGCGTCGGTCAAGGAATGTCACCGACGTCGGTTAAGATGCCGATGTCAGTAGGGGTAATGACCAGTGTCAGTCAGGGCAGTAGTTCTTGGATGGGGTCTGGTCAGGTCTGGATGGGTTTCAGGACTACAGAATGGTCTAAAGTTTCATCTGAGGGTTAGGGAGCCTGTTTGGGAGTCAAAGGGATTATTTAGGGGTCTATGCAGGGATCTGGGCAGAGTTACAGACTGTATATTCTAGAAAGGGTGGATAGAGGTGATATGGGAGGAAGTCAAGTCAGGTCTGAGGTTTGAATCTAAATCTAGGTGGTGATATTAATTAAAAACAATAACCAGAAAACAAAATAAAAGCACAGAACAAATGCTTACCTATTATTTGTTGAAGATAGAGTAGAAGACATGATTGATGTTGTTAGTGTGTTGTAAAATTTTGATGTAGCAGACCTCTAGTGAGATGATTGAAGTAGAATACCTGTACCTAAGATAGAGAGTAAGAGAGATTTGATTGCAGATTAATTGAATGAAAAGTTGGCTGATTTTTGTCCTGAAGGTCCAATGAAAGAATGTTTTGAAAGAAGGTCCGATAACCGATCGAGAAACTGATTGAGAACTGATTAACAGATAATAAATAAAAGATAATGGATCATGCATTTAGTTTGAGAACATAGTTTAAGGATAACCGATGCCAGCATAACCACCGACATCGATCAAGAAGTGATCGACGTCGGCAACATCGATCGAGTAGTGACTGATGTCGGTAGATGTAGAATGGGGATAGAGGCTAATTTTAGCCTTTTTCTCATTCTTACGTGTTGCCAGGGTCAAGGCTCATGTGAAAATGGTTGAGAGGGGTTAAATAGGCATGGGAGAATAAAATGGGGGTTAAGGGGAGGACGACAAGGGTTAGACACAATTTTGGTGTCTACATTTGCCCCTTTTTGTCTTGTTGGTTGTTCTAGATGAACTGCAAGACAAAAATAGGAGTTGGTTGCCCCAAGTGTGGGATAAGGTCAATTTTGTCCTGTTGGTTGTTTGAATGAACTGTAAGACAAAAATAGGAGGTGGATTGCACTAGATGAGATGAGGTATCCCCCCTCAAAATAGGAGTCGAGGGAAGGGAACCAAGAATCGGGTGCTGATTTGACAAAGAGTGGATGAAAAATGGTGAGGGTAAATGTTGCAATAGTTGAAATTGTGTGCATACCACTTCACAAGATGGTTAGGTCAAATTATCACAGGTCGAGGGTTGAGGAGTGCCAAAATTGAAGTAATCAGGCCCTAGTATGAGTCATAATTGATCGGGTTATTCAATCTAAGTTGAAGCTCCAATGGTCATCGTGTTCCAGGTATCCCAGGCTCAGGAAGTGCTCCTAAAAACATGAAAAAGTCACAAGTAGTAGGGATCAACCAGCTTGCAATATTATATTTGTGAGGGTCATAAATAGTTTGCACACAATTTTGCTAACCATTCGCGAGGTAGCATACATGCAAAAACAACCAAGGAAAAGTTTGTCTTGGAAGTGGTCAAGGTTTGCAGAGATAGTCGTGATCTCCAAGGTCAATGGTTCGGATGAGACTGAGATAGATAACTGGTTGAATAGATGGGGAGATGAAAGAATGTGGCTGAGCTAACCTCAGAACACTGAGTGCTACCTACATAGCCCTTGTGTGAAGGGCCTCAGGCCAATGTAGTTTTCCCTAAAAGGGAGGAAGGGTCAAAGGTAATGGATTGGTCTTGGTCGAGGACAAGTCATGGTCAAAAGAAGGAAAGAAGGTTTGTCCATCAAAGAGATGAACAAATGAGGGTGGTCGAGCTAACCCCAGAAGATGTCGTGTCATCTGAATGCTGCCTACATAGCCCAAATTGGAAGGGGCCTCAGACCAATGTAGTTCAGGCTAAGAGACAAAATGGTCGATGATGGGTGTGGTCATGTGTCGAAATGATGAGGAGAAAGAAGATGTTACAGCCTTTTCCAAATGGTGTATTCTACAACATTGGTCGAGGGGTCTTTCATTTGTAGCAATTTTTTATATTTGTGATGGATGTATGCTAAAAATGAATTGAGGTTTATTTATGCTTCAAAAAGTATTGGTTTATGCTTAACATAAATGGAGGCTGGTTGATAGTTTCCATGTGTATTATTTTCCATAGAAACTATGTGAAATGGACTATGATGATGTCATGATGTTGGTTTGAAAATGTTGGGTTGGCTTGGTTGGGTAGAAAAAGGTTTGGTTGAATGTGACCAAAATGCAAAAGAAGTGAAAGGCATATTTGCCCATTCATTGACAAGGACCAGAATGACAACATAGATAGGGGTTATGAGAACCAAGAGTCCCATTCATGCATGACGTCATTGACCATAGGTTGTGTTAGAGAGGTAATCAAATCACTTTGACATTAAAGTGAGCTCGAAGTCCCTTGAGCAGGTGATAGGAGGAGGATAGGGTAACCCGTTTTAGAGAAGAGATAACTTTGCCCCTTTTTATAAGAGACCCTGAGACAACTACAAGCCAAGTCCATGATGATTTTTTTTTTGGTGCAGACTGATCAATGCGGGAAGTTTGCATAGAGATGTCATTTGTTTGGTGGTCATTTGTGAAGATGATCAATGCAGGAAGCTTCTAAGAAAGATGTTGTGTGTAGCAAGAGTTAGTCATAGCCATCCTTTGAGGGAGTGGTCTATATTTTGCTTTATATATAAGGGCTTTAAATAGCTGTCCTTCGAGGGAGCAATCTATTAGCTATAGCAATGATAGTACAACTATCCTTCAAGGGAGAAATCTACCTTTTGAGTTGAGTTGGTGACCCTGGATATTTTGACATCTTGATTTGTTTTGACAGAAATGTGAGTCTTGGACAAGACTATAGAAGGTCAAGGGCTCCCTTTTATTAGGATAAAGCATCTATACTATATAAAAGGGTTATATAGGATTTGTTAGGGGGAGTAGGGTTGAAAGGAATGAGGACAAGAGGATGGGGATTGATCAAGGGATGAGCTCAAGGTAAATTTCAAGTGGTCGAGTATTAGACTAATAGTAGAATGGTCATAGATGCAACGCATTAAGAGGCTCAGGTTCTGGCTGTCCATTGAGAGAAGACAAACGATACGTCCCTGATCCATACTTGTGCATGATGATGAAAGGTCTGAGCCAATTAGGGGCAAACTTACCTCATTTACTTCACTCCATATTGGGCATGTGTTGATTCTCTTTGAGGACAAGATCTCCAATGTTGAAATCTCATTCTCACAAATTTTTGTCATAGGCTCACTTGATGTGATGTTGATAGACATGGAGATGGTTGAGGGCAGCAAGATAGCGCTCATCAAGTAACTCAAGTTGAGCTAAGAGATCTTGATGAGAGTCATTGTTAGAAAGAATGTCATGCAAAGAGATGTGGAGAGACAGGATTTGTACATTGAGAGGTAGGACAGCCTCTATTCCATACACGAGAGAGAAAGGGGTAGCACCCGTGGAGGTTCAGATGCTAGTGTGGTAAGCCCATAAAGTGAAGGGAATGTGAATATGCCAATCCCTTCTAGTGTCATTGACCACCTTCATGAGAATTTTAGTCAAGATTTTATTGGAAGCCTTGGCCTGCCCATTTGCTTATGGGTAGTAAGGCGAAGAGAAACTGAGTTTGATGCCAAATGAGTCACAGAGTTTTTAAATGGTCTTGTTTTTGAAGGACTTGCCATTATCAGTGATGATTTTGTGAGGGACACTAAAATGACAGATGATGTGGGTGCTGATGAAGTTGACAATCTTGTCAACTTTTATGGAGATGAGAGGAATGGCTTCCACCCACTTGGTGAAAATACTCGATGGCGGTGATGATGGATTGATGACAAAGAGACGAATGAGGGTTAATCTCACTGATGAGATCTAAGCCCCATTGAGAAAAAGGCTAGAAATCCTGAGCAACTTGTAAGGCATGACTAGGAAGATGAAGCAAGTTAGAGTGTTGTTGACACTTGATGCAATGCCGAACATAGTCGCTACAGTCTTGATGAAGGGTGGGCCAATAATAGCCGAGACGAAGGATGCACTTGGCAACCGAGTTCCCACTGAAGTGTCTGCCATAAATCCCATCGTGGACTTGTTTAATGGCATGAGAGGCTTTAGTGGAGGTTAGACAACAAAGAAGGAGGTCGTCAAAGCCTTGCTTATAGAGAAGACCCCCTAGCATGGTATAGCGAGTTGTACATTTGATGAAAGCCCGTCGTGTGTTGCTAGAGAGATCAGGAGGGATGATAGAATGAGATAAGTAGTCCACAAGTTGTTTATACCAAACATCCCATGGATTAGAGTCTATGGTGTTGACATTATTAGAAGAAAGGTATGAAGGCAATGTCAGATGATGCACCGTGACAAAAATTCTAGATGACGATGATGAAGATGGAATATGTGAGGTGAGAGAAGCCATGGTGTCAGCAAAGTTATTCATGGATCAAGGAACAGTCTGTAAGAGGTAATGGTCGAAAGAGGCCAGAAGAATGCTAGCATGGTTTTTGTACCTTTACAAAATTTCATTTTTATAGAGGTATGAACCATTGACCTGATTGATGACAAGCTGCAAGTCACCAAAGATGTTGATGGACTTGATGCTAAGAGAAAGGGCAGTCTAAAGTCCCAAAATTAAGGCCTCATATTCAACCATATTATTGGTACAATTAAAGTCAAGCTTGAAAGATAGAGGCATGGGCTCACCATCCAATGGGATGAGAATAACTCCCACACCCCCACCAAGTTGACATTTGGAGCCGTTGAAGAACATGGTCATTTAGTAGACAGTGTCATCGATGGAAAGCGCGGTGATAGACTCGTCAGGGAACTCGCACTATGAAGATTGATTGTCAGGAAGAGGGGCATCTACCAGTTGATTAGCGATGGTTTGCCCCTTGTTGGATTTCTACTGGATGAACTCGAGGTTGAACTCAGCAAGCAGCATGAGCCACCAAGCCATACGTTGATGTTGATATGGCTTGGAGTGCATAAACTTAAGAGGGTCAGTGTGAGTGATGACAATGGTTTTGTGATTGAGAAGATAGTGGTGGAGCTTGGTAGTGGCAAATACTAATGCCAAATAGAGTTTCTCAATATGAGTATATTGAGTTTCATAGTCGACTAGTGTTCAGCTGATATAGTAGACCGCTTGCTCATGGTGATGCTCATCTCGGTGCGCGATCATGGCACCTAATGAATGGTTGGTGACAGAGATGTAAACGTAGAAGGGTTGATCATCTTTAAGTGGAATGAGGATTGGTGGAGAGACCAGATAGCATTTGAGGGCTTTAAAAGCCTCTTGACAGTCCTTATCCCATTTAAAGGAGACATCCTTCTTAAGGAGATGATGAAAAGGTTGGTAGCGGTCAAAGAGCTACGAGATGAAATAGTGAATGGACTAGAGCTTCCCTTGTAGACTATGAAGCTGCCTGAGATTGGTTAGAGGTGGCATCTCGAGGATAGCATGGATCTTGGTAGGATCTATCTCGATGCCACAGAAAGAAATGATAAAGCCTAAGAGCTTGCTGAAGAGGACCCCAAAGACACATTTCTTGGGGTTAAGGTAGACATTTTATTGAATAAGGTGAGAGAAGATGATTTTGAGAATGGTCAAATGGTCACGGTAAAGCTTGGACTTGCCAAGCAGGTCATCCACATAGTCCTCCATGATTTTGTGGAGGAGATTGTGGAAAATGTAAGTCATGGCATGTTGATATGTGGCACCTACATTCTTCAAGCCAAAAGGCATGACCCAATAGCAAAAAGTCCCCCATGGGGAGATAAAGGTAGTCTTGTGCTGATCTTCTAGTGTAATCAAAATCTAATTATATCTTGAAAACCCATCCATGAGAGATAGCATCTCATGGCTGGTCATAAGATCAACAAGTTGGTCAATGTTGGGAAGAGGAAAGTCATCTTTGGGATAAGCTAGGTTAAGGTCGTGATAGTCCATGCAGATCTAGATCCCCCCAGTCACTTTGGTGACAGGGATGATGTTAGAGACCCACTGTAGGTAATCGATGGGCTGGATGAAAGAGACAGAAAGGACGTGTTGAAGCTCATCTTTGACAAGGGGCACCATGTGAGGATGCACCTTTCAAAGCTTTTGCCTAATAGGTTTAGCCTCTAGTTTGGTGATGATGTTATGGGTAGCCATGGTGGGGTCGATGCCAGGCATGTCACGGTAGGTCCAGGCAAAGGCCTTGCTATGGTTTGAGAGGAAATGGGTGTAGTCTAGCTACTCCTGGGCATTTAGAGATTGGCCAATCTTTAAGACATGAGGAACATCAAAAGAAGGGAGGTTGATGTCAATGGTTGATTCATTTAACATAACTTGGGTCTCAGAAGGGAGAGAGCGCTGGATGAAAGAGATGTCGGTGCCCATGTAGGAAAGAATGGCATTATTGTCAATGCAGTGGACAGTGTGAATGGTTGCTGACTCATCTTCTATCATGCTGGGATAAATGAGAGGTAGAGACCTAGACACCTCATTTAGTTGATAGGTCAGGGGTTCCAGGTAGATGGTGTTTATGCAAAAAAAAACTAGGAGGGATGGAAACCATCAACTCCATAGGTGAAGAGGGAAGAATGGGTGAGCTATGAAGAGGTTGATCAATGGTGGGTTTAGGGCAAAGGTCTATAGGGGCCTGAGTGGGGTCATGGTATCCCAAGCCATACTATTTCTTGGCATCATCATCATTGAGCAGTTTGATGGGCTGATGGGAGCCTTACTCATAGCGTCCAAAGCCAAAACCCTTCAATGCACATTTGTAAAGTTAGGTGTGTGCAAAGGCAGGGTTTTCAAGAAATGAGAATTCTGATGTGAATGGTTGTGGTGAAGAAAGAGGATTGCCATTAGTAGGAGCTTGATTGAGCCCCCCATAGACAAGATTGGTTCAGAGGTGAGGAGGACCATAAGGCACGACCATCCTGATCCGGTGATCATAACTGAGGCTGTGGTGAAGGCATCCATACTCTTCCAGAGTTTGGAACATGTCTAAGGCTAGCAAGTGATATTCCCCAAGTGAAAGTCATTGGAAGATGTCTTCCATGGGGTCTTTGATTACCGCTTGAAGAGGAGGGGTGAGGTCAACCACCAGTTGTGAACTGGTTGAAGCTTCCACGGATGGAGGTGGCACTAGGGTTGATGGCTTGATAGGAATAAGAATGTTGTTTGGCCGATAGGTTGTGTTACAAGTTTTGAAAGGTGATGGGTCAGTGGGAATAGTGTGGATTTGCTTGTCATGCTCAAATTTCACACAACGGTGCAGGGTAGAGGGGACACAAGCCATGGCACGTATCCAGGGTCGGCCTAGTAAGATGTTATATTGAAACTCTCCTTTGATGATATAGAAGAGCTCTGAGACTATGCGTGGACCAACGTGAATGTGAAGGATGACTATGCCAATGGTTGTGGCAGTGGTGTCATTGAAGGATCACAAGATTGCGTCAGTTTTGGATACGCAATTTTTGGGGAGTGCCAATTGATCAAAGGTGTGATTGGAGATAATATTGATGCTAGCACCTCTATCAATCATAATGCACTTAATACGTGTCTAATCAACATAGGTAGTGATGAAGAGGGTGGCGTCCTGATCTTTTGTGTTAGATGTAAGAATCTCAAAATCGCTAAAAGTGATGGAGGCGACAGGGGATAAAGAGTGGACCAGGTTAGCGAGTGGTTGGGGGTCTTCGGGTTGGACCTCCACTACCTACAAGGCTCAGATGAAGGCCTGACGATGTTGGGGTGAGGTTTGGATGAGGTCATAAATGGACATCTTCATGGGCATCTGGTGAAGCTATTTTAACATAGAGTCATGAATCACCCTTGAAGAGGAAGAAGAAGAGGGTTGAGGCGCGCCAAGGATAGAAATCTTAGGTTTGAGCGGTTGAGGTGGCTAGATGAAAGGATAGGTCTAAGGAATGGCAGATTTTTCTTTTGCCTTGTCCTTTTGTGACCTAGTGGTTATGTGAATGGCATTGATTTCGAAGATAGGGGGTAAAGGAGATGGAGGGGTCATGGCCTGCTGATGGGATGTTGATGTGGTTTAAGAGGTTGGAGGAATATGAAAAGGTGTCGGGGGTCAGTTGATGGTGTCCTCAAGAAGAAGAATGTCCTTCTCCATGTAGCGGTGATTGACGTCCTTGAGGGCACAACAAGTCTTGGTATCATGTCCTGGCATATGATGATATAGGCAAATATTCATATCATCAAACCATGAGGGCTTAGACCTGAGAGGTTGGAAGGGCTTGATGGGTGGAAGGGTTATGCTAGAAGTCTGCAAAAGTTGGTGCAATATCAAAGAGTATGAGCCCACTAAAGGGTCTATGCTCATTGATGTGTGTGATGCTGGTGACTTTTGCTTGGGCAAAGTTAGAGGAGGCTTTTGTACCACCTTTTGGGTTGATGGTACGGTGACAGATGAAGATGACACCTTCTTCGTGAGAGGTGCCAAAATTTTTGGAGAGGATAGGCTAGTGGTAGGCAAAGGAAGCAGAGGAGGCAATTGGTTTTGATTAGAGGTAGGAGTGGGGAGGACTTTGGTCAAGGTCAAAGGATGAGGGCCCAAAATGGAGGGCAATGGTGATGGGGGAGGAGGAGTTTACCTCTATGGTTTAGCAGTCTTCTTGGATTTGATTTGAAGACTATTATTGGTCAAGGTCTGGTCTAAGTCCACCTTCACTTGTGGATGAGTGAGGTTGGAGATAGGGTGAACGCTGAGTGACTTAATTAGTTTAGACAGGGTAGATGAGGGTTTAGGTCCTGATGTGGTTGGTTGAGGTGTAGACGGTCTAGAAGTGGAAGTCTAATTTTTGTTGAGAGTCTTGGGAGATTTTGCCATGGGAGGATTAACAGCATGAGATGACAAGGCACGGGCATGTTGAAGAGCTCTGAGACGCTTCCACAATACCTGATGCTCCACTTTCCTTGAAGGGAGAAGTTTAAGTTTCTCCACTAATCGGGAAAATGGCTGAGAAGATGTTGGATGAAGTTTGGGTCTTTGAGAGGATGTGGATGGTTGTGAGGTTGAAGATGAGACTGGTGTAGCAGTCTCAGACCCAAGGCATGATGAAATCATGACAGGTTCGTCTTTGGTTGGAGACAGAGGGGAGACAGGTTCTTCCCTAGGTGGAGAAGAAATCAAAGAATGAGGCTCCTCAAGAGGGTAAAGGGCAGTAATGATTGTGCCCTCCACTTGTGGTTGAGGAGTAGGAAGGTTCAGGTCCTCCATAGGTAGTAAGAAGGAGGATGGTGAGACCAATGGAGCTGGTATGGTCAAGGCGTCCTCCAATATAAGAGAAGTTGATGGAGAACTAACCAGAGAGGGAGGTTCATCTACATGCGATGGACTGAGGGGTGGACTAACTTCTTGAGTTTGTGAAAGAGTCTGGTCGAGGATGAAGGGCGAGACTGTATTGACTGTTCGTATATTATGTTTGTGAATGTTGTCAGTCATGGTTTGGACATTATTTTGGGTTGGCAGATGATTGGGGAATGGTTGCTTGAAGATGTCAATGTCGTGATTGGATGGTGCATTGGGATTGGCAAGGACAAGGTCACCCTTTTCTAGCATGTCTTGGATGATGTTTTTAAGGGTCTTACAGTTTTCTGTGTCATGGCCTTTAACACGGTGGTAGTTACAGAAGTCATTTTCCCTATACCACATAGGGATGGTGCATGAGGGATCAAATTGTGGAGGTGGTCGGATTTGGGGGAGATTGAGAACCCCCTGTTTGATAAGTTTTTCCAGCACAGACGTGTATGATACTCCAAGTGGAGTATACTATCATTGTATGTATCTCTATTGGAATTGGCGGGTGATGCTTTGGGACGTGGATGGCTCAGGCTGGTTGGTTGAAGGTGAAGAGGATGAAGGTCTAATGACCACAGTGTTTGCTGATGCCTTAGACCTGGGGTTAGATGAAGAAGGCTTAGAAGAAGAGGAGTCATTGGTCTTGGAGTTGGGATTCTTACTCTGCAACTTGACTTTGTTCTCCTCGATGGCATGTAATTTAAGTTTGTAGGCCATCGTGAAGGCTTCGTCAAAGGTGTGGAAGGTCTGGACCCACAAGGTAGAAGAAATATGCTTAGCACAGGCTTGGGAGCAAAGTTCAATAAGTTCAGGTTGGGGTAAGGAAAATGAGAGCTTATTGATAAGGCTTCTCTAGCGAGCAACAAAATTGGCTATGGATTCATCCTTGAACTACCAGATAGAATAGAGGTCTGTGATTGAGACCTTTTTGGTGATGTTGATAGAGAAATGGTTGAGGAAGAGTTGGGCCAGCTAAGTGAATGTGAAGAGAGAATGGCTGGCAAGGGAGCTATACCAGTTAAGAGAAGTGCCAGAGAGGGACATAGGAAACATGCGTAAAAGTAATGCATCGTCATGGGCAATGAGATAATAGGCATGTCTGAGTGCCTGTAGGTGCTATTGCTGGTCTTCCTTGCTATGGAAATGAGAGAATTTAAGAAGTTCCCACTAGTTGGGGTATGGTCGGATCAGGATGGAAAGATGGATGGGTTCATTGCAGATTTGCTTGTATGAGAGGGCATTGTGTGAACCAAAAATAGAGGTCTCGAGACTGGACATTTTGTCCATCAACATTTTGATGATATCTGCTGATGGATTAGTGGATGGAGTGCCCCCTAGATTATAAGGTGCTTGGAAGGTATTGAGAGGGCATATGATGTGGTTGGTTGTGCTTGTGTAGGTGAAACATATGGGTAGCTAGTTATTAGGGCAAAGGTTGAAGCCAAGGGCACTTGTGTTATGGGACTGGTAGGCACAAGTTGGATAGGGGCCGTCAAATATGGTTGAGGAGTGGCCACACTTGTTGAAGGGTAGACAGTTATTTTTGTGTTGATAGGTGCAAGAGTAGGGGGGATAGAGACCACTAGGTTTTGGAAAGGTGTAGGATTTGGTTGAGTAATTTGAGGTTGAGGGGGTGCTAGAACCCCTATGGAGGTAGATCTAGAAGGAGAGGCTAAATTTTGAAGATAGGACATGGTTGGGTTATTAGTCGAGGTGTTGGCTTGATTGTCTATAGGTTGAATTGTAGATGTTGTTGATGTGATAATTGTCTCGACTAAGGAAGTTGGCATCCCATAGATTGGGTTACCTAAGGAGTCTCACGTTCGGCTTCATGCGAGATAATGTTGAAGGGCTCTACCATTGAGGTCCAAGAATCTTTCAAAATCTTGGTCCCCTTCAGGGACAATGGGAGACTGGGTCGGGGTAGGTCTAGTAGGAGTTCTTTCAGTCTCCGAGTGGAACTCCATTATAGGACTGGTTATGGAAGAGGTTGATGCCTTGCATGGTCAACAAGAGCCTTGGTTTGACTACGAGTCAGAACCATTCAAGGCAAGAAAGAATGCCCTCATAAGCTCAAATAAGCAGATAAGAATAGAAAAGATGAAGAACACAAGTAGACCCTAAACGTTAAATCCCTAGGAATAAATTATTAGGATCTTAGTGGCTTATGCCTTAGAATGTGTGAGGAAGATTGGCTTTTGAGATGTGTCCTAGAAGAAGTAGTCTAGAGCTAGTTTCAGGTTTGTTTAGGTGCTCAAAAGTTTGGGTTAGGTTCCATACTTGGCCTGGTGCTAAGGAGCAAGCTCCTCTCACTTCACGAGTCCAGTGATAAGCTGGGCCCACTTAGCCAAAATATACTTCCCCTAGAGATTAGACTCTGCTAGAGAACAGAGTGGGCTTTCCCCTTGGTGATGAAATCCAAGTAGGATCACCGGGATGGGTAAGGTATCCGTTGGGGGATGAAATCTTAGTCAGGCCTTGTCTCAGGTGAGTTTGATGTTTGATTTGTGCAAGTGGTTTGGTTGTGTAACATAAAGTGGACTACGATTAATTCAATATGCAGTTATTGATTACTAAGTGTGGACTAAGAAATGCAAGCAAGTAGAAATGTCATGCAATGTGTTTTAAGCCCAAGTCAAAATATGAGTTCGAATGAAAACAAGTTGAGAAAGGGTTGAAGAATATGACTTTTGACTAGTTTGAAATGCAAGAAAAGAAAGAAAGGTTCTTTTTAATCCCGCTTATGATGTCATTTAGAAGAGAAGAAAAAGGTGAAAAGGGAGAAACCTAATGCACCTATATGAACAGAAAGAAAAGGAACCCAAGGAAGACCCTAAGGTCCCACAGGGCGTGCCAGAATGTTTCTATGCTATATTTGCTTTCTACATTCAAAGAGAGAAATAAGATACTAAGAAGAATGGTCTGAGGCTTGTATGTACCTAGATGAAGTCGTGCACACCAAAATCAGATGATAGTAGGAAATCCTCTTTGGTTGTGGAAGATGACACGTAAAAGAAAAAGAGACTAAAACACGAAAAACGTTAGATGAGGAGATGGTGGGCTGTCAAGCAAAAGCTTGATCCTTGAAGTACGAAGACTTCCTTGAGGGATATCAACCCATTGATTAAAAATAGAATATTTGACAAAAATAGTTATAATGAAAGACAAAATGAAAGAAATAAAAGACAAAAACCAAAATGTGTACCTAATATGTAGCAAACTACTTTACACAGTCATCGGCGTCGGTCTCTGTGCCGATGTCAGTCAAGGAATGTCACTGATGTCAGTTAAGATGCCAATGTCGGTAGGGGTAATGACCAGCGTCAGTCAGGGTAGTAGTTCTTGGATGGGGTCTGGTCGGGTTTGGACAGGTTTCAGGATTGCAGAATGGTCAGAAGTTTTGTTTGAGGGTTAGGGAGCCTGTTTAGGAGTCAAAGGGATTATTTGGGGGTCTTTGCAGAGATCTGGGCAGAGTTACAGACTGTATATTCTAGAAAGGGTGGATAGAGGTGATACGGGAGGAAGTCAAGTCGGGTCTATGATTTGAATCTAAATTTGGGTGGTGATATTAATTAAAAACAATAACCAAAAAACAAAATAAAAACACAGAACAAATGCTTACCTGTTATTTGTTGAAGATAGAGTAGAAGACATGATTGTTGTTGTCGGTGTGTTGCAAAAGTTTGATGTAGCAGACTTCCAGTGAGATGATTAAAGTAGAATACCTGTACTTGAGATAGAGAGTGAGAGAGATTTGATTGCAGATTGATTGAATGAAAAGTTGGCTGATTTTTGTCCTGAAGGTCCAATGAAAGAATGTTTTGAAAGAAGGTCTGATAACCGATCGAGAAACTCATTGAGAACCAAATAATGGATAATGGATAATGGATAATGGATCCTGTGTTTAGGTCAAGAACATAGTTTAAGGATAACCGACGCCAGCATAACTGCCAATGTCAGCTAAGAAGTGACCGACATCGGCGACGTCAGTCGAGTAGTGACTGACGTCGACAGATGTAGAATGGGGACAGAGGCTAATTTTATCCTTTTGCTCATTCTTACATGCTGCTAGGGTCATGGCTCGTGGGAAAATGGTTGAGAGGGGTTAAATAGGCATGGGAGAATAAAATGGGGGTTAAGGGGAGGACAACAAGGGTTAGACACAATTTCGGTGTCTACAATGGGGTCGTGGTGAAATATTACATGCTAGTTAAATTATTTTTGCTAGCTTGTCAATTAATTTTGAGACCTATGTGGGGCTGTGGTAACTAGTATCTATATACCAAAACATCACAAATGACCTTTATTACATGCTAAGAGAAAGTGGTAACTATATTTTCACTTCCTTTGGTTCTCACACACCTGCCAAAGCTATTTGAATGTACTGCAGGGCTATGGTAAGAGATAAAAAAACATATCAATGATTAAAATACAAATGTCTTTCACATGGAAATGATATGGGATGCTAAATAGGCTAATGAGTTGGTTTAAAAATAACCATTTGATTGTTGTGACCAATCAGATTATAGGTGGATTGTATAAATAAATACATAATAAAATATTATTCATATACACAAAGAAAACAATCCAATTATTATAACAAAACACTCCAAATAAAAAATAACTCTATGAATGAATGTGAATGCTCACTCTAACACTTAGATGAGACTAATGTGGTAAGGCTACTTCTTTACCTTTAACATCTTTCTTATCTACTTGACAAACATTTTTTTATATTGGTTTATTTTTCTTTGAGTGTCTTATACTTCAAATCTCTTAATGTTTGGGTTTTTTGGATAGTTATATCCATGTATTTCATCCCTATGGTATGCTTTTAGATGCATAAAATATTATCCAATTTCCTATTTTTAAATATGAAATTATGATTTTTCCTAAGGAAGAAAAAGATCATGTATCAACTAGAAAATACAACAAATAGAATTATATCAAATAAGGTAATCTAATAATAGTAGGTGGTGGTGGAGGAATTTTGAGGGACCACCAAGGTTAACCTTGTAGTGTATGCTCATTGGATATTGGGAATGTTAAAAATAATTGGGTGGACACAACATGGCACTCCTAAAGGGGATGTATTTAGTAGTGTTGAAGGGATGGAAAAAGGTAATAATAGAAGGTGATATAAAAATATTAATCAATTCAATATCAAGTGGATTGATAAGTGCATGGATAATAGATGAGATTGTAAAATAGATTAAATGTATTTACAAAAAATTAAAATAATAAATCTTTCAACATATAAAAATAAAAGGGAATTGTTTAGAAAATTATCATGGGAGCATGAGACATACTTTATATAACTTTTACCGCTTATTGCTATCCCACAAGACCTTCTTTAAAATGTCATGGGGCCATAGTATGTGTTATCTATCAACTTATCCCTTACCTCCATATCTTCATTTATCTTCTTGTCTATCGTAGGGCTATGGTGAGATTTAATTGTTTTCTCTTATTTCATCACCATAGGTCAACATTTTGTTTATTGCAGGTCATGGTGAAATATTATATGCTACTCAAACTCTTACTACCAGCCTACCAATTACTTTTGAGACCTTCATGGGGCTGTGGTAAATAGTCTCTATATATCACAACACCTCAAGTGAAGTTCCTACATGTTGTGGGGAAGCAATAACTATCTTCTCACTTCCTTTGGTTTCCACACACCTGCCAAAGCTATTTGAATATATTTTAGGGCTATGGTAAGAGATAAGAAACACATCAATGATTAAAATACAAATTTCTTTCACATGGACATGATATGAGATGCTTACAAATGAATCCTAGAATAATTTTCAGAAGAATATGGACTCCTAGGATGAATTTTATGAATTTTGGAAAAATTGCCTCAAAGAAATGTGGTCTCATGGTAATGAAATTCCATGATGAATGGCATGACAAGTGAATTATTATGGATTGTCATGAAATTCCATCACCATGAGACTACATTTATTTGAGGCATTTTTCCAACCAATTCACTACCTTGTCTATGTTATTGCTTACTTTTATGCTTTGATGGATTTTTTCTAAGCATCCATAGCTTAATTGAAATCACCTTTTTAGAATTTTAGACATAACAAGAAGGCAGTGAACTATTTGAAAAATGTGGTGGCATAGACAAGGAAGTTAACTCTTTGAAAAAATTCCTTAAATAAATGTGGTCTCATGGAATGCTATGACAAGTAAATACAATTGGCAGCTGCTCGTAGCTATTAGTTATGTAATGTGAAGTAATTGCATAACTGCTTAGGTTGAATTTTTAAAAACTATATTGTAATTTTAATTTTGTCATCTATCAACATCTAGTTATTAGTTATGCAATGTGAAGTAATGATTTTATTTTGAAAGATGTGTAATGTAATGTAATAAAAAAATTGAATATAAACTACATAAATCTATTTTTTATAATACATTACTTAAAATATCTATTTTATTTTCTCTCTATAACTATATTTCTATGGAAATTCCTTTCAATTAAAAAAAAATAGTTTTTGTCTCTTAGTCTACAATGTTTTATATTTTTTTAAAAATATGATTTTTTCTCGATATTTTCAAAAAATATTGAACTTTTGGTTTGTTGAATTTTTCCCCAAAAGATTTTTGTTGCTATGTTTAGAAAATTATGGATGGATCAATGCCTAAGGTTGACTATGTGTTAATACCATGTATTTGATGAGACAGTAGCCAATGAGAGGGACATGGACAAATATCCATGTCCATGTAATGACTATCTTGGTGGAAAGGTGAGAAAAATAAATCTGATTTATCAATATATGATAACATATGGGCATAGTGGTATAAGCCCTTGGGATTATAATTATTATGAAGATATGATAGACTTGTAGAGTGTTAGAGATGAAGAGGTTATAAACATAGATGAAGTGGCACCAAACATAGATGAAGAGGCAACAGTGTTAGATGAAGGGTTTGAAGTTGATATAATATTAAATGAGGGTCTAAATGATAATTAGGCCAAGTTGATGAAGGATGCATTAAATCCTATGTATGCTAATTACAAGTTAAGTCTTTTGACAACAATCCTTCAAATTCTTAACTTGCATGTGGTGTTTTGTTGGATAAATGAGAGTGTATATTAGTTATTGGAATTATTAAGTTCTTTTTTACCACCTGACTCTACATTGCCAATAAAACAAAGTCAATGTAAAAAGAAAATCACTAAGCTAGGCCTAGGGTATGAAAACAACCACGCATGTCTGAGTGGTTTTGTATTATTTTTCAATAATATTATAAGTGAGAGTGAATGTCCAAAATGTCATGAAGAAAGGTATAAACAAGGGTTGAAATTAGTTGTGGTTCCTAGAAAGGTTATTCACCACTTTCCAATAATCCCATGACCACTCTAAATGTATAGGTGTAGAGACATTTCTAAACTTATGTAATGGCATGCCTAAAATAAGAACATTGATGGAAAATAACTACATGTGCTTGATTCTAAGGTGGGGATGGAATTTGATAATATATGGCCTAATTTTTCTCAAGATCCTCATAATATAAGGTTGGGTTTGACTCTAGATGGGGTGAAACCATTCTCACATCAAATTACTAAATGGTCAACTTGGCTAGTGTTTTTAATAAATTATAACTTGAGTTCATGGTTAGAAACTAAACCATTTTTCTTAATGCTATCATTGATTATACCAGGAAAGAAAAGTGTGACTTTAGATATAATCAATGCTTATCTAGAGACATTATATGATGAGATAATGGAATTATGGAAAGGAATTTAAGTAACTCAATCTTTAAGGGATGGTCATTCAATAAAATTCACTTTAAGAGATTCCTTATTGTTTATGATTTATGATTTTCCTATATATGGCACACTGTTTGGTCTTAGTGTTCATAGATAACAAGGATGTCCTACTTGAAACTTTAAGGATTTTGTGAGGCACTCAATAAGTTTACATAAGTTTATTTATTGTGGACATCATTCTTACCTTAAAATGATGATCCATATCATTGACAAAAAACACATTTCAATGGTCAAGAAAAGAATTGTGAAGCACCATTGCTAAAAATGGGTGATTACATTATTTAGAATGGAAAAAAAAGAATGTCATTTATTGAAAATTATGGGATTTCTAGTAGTAGATATGATCCATGTAATGAAAGCAATGTAAAATGGTTGTGCATATTCTATAAGTTGTCATACTTCAAGGATATAACTGTTGGGCATACTTTTGACTTTATGCATACTAAGAAAAATATAGCTTATGCTATTATAAAAACTCTTTTTAGTGATTTTTATACTATTTCATCACGTGAAGACTTTTGACAACTAAAGATTCATCAAAATATTTGGGTTAAAAAATTTGATGATGAAAAATATAAAAAACCTATTGTTCCTTATCTATGGACAAAGGAATAATGTGCATAATTCTTATAGTTGATGCCTTAGACTCACTTTCCAATTGAATATGTAAGTAGTAGTATTATAATCCAAACAAACAATTAAGATAAATCAAGACCCATGACTATCATGTCAGGATCGAGAATATTTTACCTATTGTGATAAATATATCAAGTTTAGAAAAGGGACCAAGATTGGAAATTATAAGGTTGGGCCTAATATTAAAGAGAATTTTTTACCTTGTATTAGATCCTTACAACTTTGATAGTTTGAGGGAGGAGGTTTTTGAAGTCCTTTGTCTTTTGGAATAAGAATTTCCACCAATAATATTTAACATTTCTATGCATCTTTTGATACATCTAGAATATGAACTAGAGAATTGTGGCCTAGTAAGAATGAGATGGATGTATCTTATATAATGATATATGAAGGTTTTGAAAAAATTGTTCATACTAGGGATAAATTGGAAGGCAACATGTCTAAGGGATATTCAATGCAAGAGGCCATGGGATTTTGCAAAAAATGTATGAAGGATTTTTTAAAGGTCAATCAACATGTATGGGATGATGATGAAGATGAGAGAGTTGAAGGTAAAGTATTGAATTTAATGGATGTAAATTCAAGCTATCACATCAAGAAAGAAGTGCGATGCATGCCTATATTCTTCAAAACACATGTTCATTTGATAAGTGGCATAGGTAAAAAAAGTACACAATAATTTATTTACTCAATTGTATTTACACATTTATATTATTAATATTACTATTTGTATGTTAATATTATATGTAGAAAATATGAAGAAGATAATAAAGCTTAGATGCAACATCAACCTCAAAAGCATAGATGTCATGATTTTATTGGAGGTGATTCATTTCCAAAATTTGAAGAATGGATTCCTAATGCAGTCAGTGATGCAAAAAAATAAGGCTAAGATATAACAATGGAGGAAAGTGAGCTTTCACAATATCCACATTTATGGGCTATGCATTTTAGTTGAATGTGAGCCTATGGTAGTCATTTAAGAGTAGAAGAAAAATACAAAGGAAAGACAAATTATGATTGTGTTGTTAGTGTTAAATTTATTCACAAAATTGACAATAAATTTTATGTTGGATTCATCTAAGAAATTATTCAAGTGGATTTTAGTGAAAATAGTCCTATATTATTATAATGTAAGTGTATCTGACCATCTGTAATATAATTTGCTGAGTATGGATTTATACGCACAAATATAAGGCAATTTTTATCAAAGATGGATGAAATATATATTATTCTCTTCAAATTAACCAATCATTTATAATTTATGATGTAAGAAGCCCAAGATGGTCATATTTCATTCAAATAGAGTCTCATTCCAAATGAAAATTCATGAAAGTTATCGATATAATGCCTAATGGGCAATATGTTAATTTACAAGAAACATTCAAAGAAGTGGATGAAGACAATGATGGAGTGTTTGAAGAAGATATTTTTATTATCAATGAAGAGATTGGAAGAGAGAATGTATTACTTGTCATAGATGAGGATGAGGAATAAAATCAAGTAGATGCAGACAAGAGTGATTAGGATTCATAAGTGTCAATACCCAGTTGAAACAAGGGAGAGTCATATTGATAGTTTGATACGTATAATTGTAAACATCTTGGTTTTTGATTGAAAATTATTTTTAATCTATAAACTAGATTCTATTTTAATTTTCCATTTTTAGTTATTAGTGGATTAGAAATTCAATAGTTATCAACTTATGAACTCAATAAAATTTTACTAATTCACATTGCTGATTTATACATTATTATTTATTTAGACTTTAGGAAATGAGAAAAAGGATTGTAAGGTGCAAATTATTCAATGATAGTGATCATAATTCTGAAATTTCATTGACATATTATGAGTGCTTTCATAGAGAAAAAGTGGCTAAGAATAATTAATATTTGTCATGTCTTGGTTTGACAAACAGGCAAGTTGTAAATCCACTAAGTAGTATATTATTTGTTTAATAGTGTTTAATGAAATTTTATAAGAAAGAGATTTATGTATATAAGCCAAAATATGATATTTATTTTGGTTTTATAGGAAATAAAAAGAGTGAAAATAAAATGTAGAGATAAAACAAAAGGAAAGAAAAGATACAGTGTAACCATCTCGTAGAAGCCAACATATTTATGATTCAACAAATATAGTTGGTAAAAATAATAGTTGTTATGATGTGCAACCTAATATAGCATATGGTAATGTACAACCTGATATAGCACATGGTGATGTGTAGCTTTATATATTACATGGTGATGTATATCTTGATATAACACATAGTGATGTGAAACATCATGATGATCTCTTAGCACAAAGTCTAAGAGATTATTGAAAAACATCAGAGCAAAGTAACAATAGGTTTGCAAATGATTTATTCAACATTAACAGATGTTTTTGAAGTGAAATATGTAGATACTGGTACTATTCTACCTACTCATGACACACCTAATGTGGCCAAGGAGCATGAATTTTTGGTTAATAAAAGTCATGAAGAGAGACCACTTGCATCTGTTGCACCTCATAATGCACCTATTACATCTAAAACTTTTGTTGAAACTAGTGGATCAACAAAAAATACTGGTAGTGGTTTAATAGAAGATGTGTTTACTTTGTCAAAATACAAATATCAATTCAATATTTATATAGATCTATAGAGAGGAATGTAACATAAATAAAATTAGAAGGAAATAATCCATTCTTGGTTGAGGTATCGAGAGATGGTGAGCCCATTGGGCCAAATGCTGTAAAATGGGCCTCTAAGTTGGGTGTAAGATATAGGGCCCATTTGGATATTTGAAAATCAAGTTTTGTAAATCAAGATCAATGAACTATGGAAAAATTTATATAAAAAATGGAAAATGCTCTTAAGACTACTAGTGGACAAATCTCTATAAAATATTACAAGCAAAAGATGAGAATTTTGATGAACAATTTTAGATATAATTTTAGAAAAATAATCATGGAGGGAAAAGAGAGGTTAGACTCCACTCTATCTCCCAAATACTGGGAGGCATTGAAATAAAATATGCATTTTGAAGAATTTTTGGTAAAGAGTAATAAAGGCAAGAGATAATATGAGGTTTGGATATATATTTAGCTGAGGTGGGTTGCAGGACAAAATAGACAAATTTGTAATAAGTGTATGGCTTTTTGGTTCAATTTACATTGTGCTATATATTTCAATTTTTTATTTAACTAACTATATGTTGAAATTGACATTGTATTTTAGGTGGAAAATAGTAATAAAGAAGCTAGTGTAGAAGATATTGTCAATTATATGGCAACACTAGATCGACCTATTAAATCTAAGAGTGGGATGAAGTGAAAATATATTTTGTCAACAGAGATTTCATATCCATATATTAAATTCCTATTAAGAGCCTCTCTATATCATGTCAACTTAAATGAAGGGTATAAATAGGTAATGAATTGCATATTCGATCTCACTCAACAAGTTTTACAGTTGGTTACCTCTATTAACCCTATAATTTTTACATGAAATGAGCATAAATCCATAGATTTAGATGAGGTAATAAGATATATTGATCTCATTTCTTCTTGTTTGGAAATTTTGTATACAAATTCCTCTCAATATGTAGATTATTGAAATTTGAGCATAGGAGAATCTAATCTAGTTTCTTTATTATTGGAGTGATCTAGAAAATGTTCTTTTGGACAAATTTATAGCCTACATTCTTTACTTGACTATTAAATGCTTTATATATTTTTTTGCATGATGGTTAAACCACATGTAGAGAAATTTTATCAAAGAAATAGGAAAATAAAAATACCTTCATGATGTTAGTAGAGCTATTGATATTGATAGTGATCATGATGAACTAGATAAGAATGTGCAGCACAATCATCATAGTTATGCTAAATTAGTTGAGGTAATATAATTTTTATCAGTTCTTTATCTTGATGTTTTGTAATTCTTCATGCTTAAAATGTTATTTTGGACAAAAAATTATAGATTTTTCATTCTTTAAGTTATAAGTTAATTTGTCCCAATGTTTTTTCATTCTTCATGCTTAAAATGTTCTTTTAGATAAAAATCTATAGATTTTTCATTCTTTAATTGACTTATATTAATTTTTTCATGATGATTAAACCACATGTAGAGAAATTATATGAAAGCTTAATTAAAATAAAAAGGCCCTATCAATAGAGCTCTTTACTAAACTATACAACTTCATGTCAATGTTGATAGTGATAATTATGATGATGAACTCAATGAACATGCACATGATATTCATAGTATAAGTAGTCAGGATGAACTCAAGGTGAGTACCATGAAACCAAATGTAAGTAAGTACTATTCAAGTTTTGGGCTTTTTCTAAAAGAGTGTTTAGCTTCCAGTTTGGAGTCTTACATATTCTTATATCATTTATGACAATAGCTGAGTTTCCTTCAATTTCCACTTTCTTAAATATGATAATTTTACAAAAAAAACAACCCATGCAATAAGGCCTTGAACTCAACTTAATTATTAGTGCCTTCTGGAAGTGGTTTAGTAGAAGTGACTAAAGTTCTTGCTTGTCAATCCCTAATTAAACATCCTACCCTTGAAGCCCCCAAATTACCTCTAGTTGATCCATCCAAATTTAAATTTACCCATCCTACTAGTGGCTTTCTCCAAACTGCTTATTGACGTTGTTCTTTTCTATTCTGACTCTCTAAGCTAGAACAAGGGGGAATAATCAAACCACCCCATTGGAGTCTCATACTAGCATCCTAGTCCAAAAAAACTACCTCCTTTAACCTAATAGAGTTTAATTTCTATTAACTATTTCCACAATACTTGCTTCAATCTTGTTTTAGAGGGATTTGAGACTCATTTCCCTGTCTTGGAACAATCTTTTATTCCATTCCTTCTAGATTTCTTAGAATTGTCAGACTAATCAATCATAAACAATGATAAGTAGAATGTATTTTGATATTGGGCCAGTATTGAAATAAAGTCATTATATCATTGGAAAGGGCACTCTTCCATCCTAGGTTTATGCATAACCACCTTCAACATTCAAAATATAATTGACAACCAAGAAGAATGTGATCCACTGTCTCCTCTTGAGCTCTAAATAAAAGACATCCATGAGAACCATGAAAAATCATCTTCCTAAATCTTTTAGTAATTATAATCCTTTTCTTTAGAGCTGCCCAAGTGAATAATCCTACTCTAGGAATTCCAAAATTATTCCAAAAATATTGAAGAGGGATGATGCTCCTCATACCTCCTTGTGTCTTTACTATACTTACATATCCTACCTTAACTAAATAAATCTTGGTATTTGAACCACACCAAATAATGGAGTCCTCTCCTTGTCTAAAAACCAATGTTATTTTCTTTAGTTCCTGGTTGAGACTATCCACGCCCTAGGGATTAAAATTGAATATTGAAAAATCCTTCCATTTCCATCCTACACATCCTTCTACTAGATTTAAAATTATGTAATCTTTTACCTTAGTCCCCAAAACCCTAGAGAGGGTCTCCTGATATTTGGAATGTCTAGAATGTCATCTAATTTTTAAAATATTGGTCAAGAATCAAACCACAATTTAGCTTTGTTACGATCATGAACATCCCATGATATTAAATCCATGATGACTGATTTGAAATTATTTATGAAGTTATATATCCTTGATATTTTTGGGGTGTTTGTGACTGTCAAAATCCATACAAAAGAGACATTGCCAAAATATTTACTATTTAAAATCAAGGCACATTTAGTATGGGTTATATATGCATCCTCCAAATTAGTTTAGCTCCTAATACTTTATTTTGAATCACCTAATTTCTCAAGCCAACCCCACTTTCTTTTTTGGATCTACAAATATTTTCCCAAGCCATAAGAGCTATCTTGTTCTTCTCCTTTTTGCCTTGCCAAAACAAATTTTTCATGAGTTGATTAATTTTGTTCTCTACCCCTTTTAGTAGTGCCAATTAAGAAATGATGTAGATTGGCATGGCTGAGATAATTGATTTGATCATTGTTATTCTCCCAGCCCATGAGAGCCATTTTACTTTCCAAGAAGTAATTTTATCCCACATATTTTGGATCAAACTATCCTAAAAGGTTGAGGATCTTAGGCCTTTGGTTAGGGGTTTCACTCATAGGAAAACCCTCCTTATTATTGGGATCTGTCTTATGCTGAGGCCCTTTTTTCTTGTGGAAATTTCAATCACGTTTTATCCTTTTAAAATATTCTCCATTTGAATCACTTCAACTATACCATATCCTAAATTTCCATCAACACCTTATGAATCCCCTTTCCTTAGGTCATTATTTTCTTCTTAAAGAACCTAAAATTAGTTCAAATTTCCTCTACAACTCTATATGTGACTTTTACCCCACTCCATTTTTACAATATAATTTGTTTTTAATATCTAAATATAATTTGTATTTTTTGTAGACATTTATTGATAAACTCTAAGAAGGGGATAAATTCTAGATGTTAGATCCATTTGATGGCGTTATTTGGGCATTGGGCAGATTCACTCACTATCTATTATACATAGGGTCAAAGTTAAAGGAATAAGAGATGCAAACGTAAATATTTTAAAGGTCACAAGTAACATACTATTTGATTATGAAGATAAAATAGATGGAGCTATCCATATAAAATAGAAATAAGGGACCTTCATATGGTGGCCATTAAAATATTTGAAAAACATGACATAGTTGATGTTGATCATGTACTAACTATTAGACAACTTGGCCCATAGCTTTATGAAATAGTTTGAATGTGTTGTTTATGAATATTATTAGTGTTTGTTTATCTATTTTGGAACTATATAAGAAAAAAAAGGCATTGTAACTTATCAAAACATACGACATAAAACATAGAAAACCATAATAAATCATTCATTTTCACATAATGAAACAATAGAGGGAAAAATACAAAAAATTTATTAATAAAAGGTGTTTTTATAGTAGATACAAGATAAAAATATGTGTCTTTGCTTTGAAAAGTGTTTTAATACAAAGTGTGTTTCTCAGTGTTGTGACTAAGAAAAAAAAGGCATTGTAACTTATTTTTCTTAGTCACAACACTAAGAAACACACTGTATTAAAACACTTTTCGAAGCAAAGACACATATTTATATCTTGTATCTACTGTAAAAACACCTTTTATTAATAAAATTTTAGTATTTTTACTTCTATTGTTTCATTATGTGAAAATGAATGATTTATTATGTTTTTCTATGTTTTATGTCGTATGTTTTGAAGTCTCATCATTATGTCATATGTTTGGTGGCACCTATATCCAATACCCAAACATTTATTAATTCATCATGAGTTTCAAATTAGAGTAAGAGATATTCCCTAATGTTGTAAATGTTGATTCATGAGAAATATTCATGGATTAATCATATTCATGCTCTACATATTAATAAGAATAATATTTATGCATTTTATGTGGTCTTTGAAGAACATTAAGGATCACTGCCATACAACATGGGCCATTTAAAAGTCTCACAGACACATGAATCCAAGACTTTTGTTAGTGCTATAATTGGAGATGGCATAATTAATTTATAGCATAATTAGAGCTATTTTTCTTGTGCCTAATATTAATGTACTCTTATTACTAATTGGACGTGACTTAAGCAATCTGCAACCTAATTGGAATTACCTTTCTTGTACTTAATATTATGATTTAAATTTTTTCATACTCTTCTCAACTATAAATTAATGAAGAAGTTAATGGAGTCTTAATCAGTATGGTATGTGAAAAATATAAAATAGGAGTCTAAAATTTGACATTTCTCCACATTTTTTAGATAAATATATTTAAAATATCTATACTACTACTTATGCATCCAATGGAAGCCAAAAAGATTCCCCCAACTACAGAATGTAATAAGTAAAATAGTGTAATGGGTGTTTTTAATCATCATTTATAATCCATAGTGAAGGTTTTATAAATTATTCTTTAAAGAAGTGAGAATTTACAGTTACATCGATTATATTTTGGTGTAGCTAAGTTTCCCCAAAAATGCAACAAATGTGATGAGGACACAATGATGACCAGTGAAATCAGTGAATAAAAATGACTAAATATACTACCAAATTGATCAAAATGATGATTAAATTTAATGAATAAATACACTACCAATGGATAAAAATTAGTGAATAAAAATGACTAAATAAGTGACCAGTTAACAATAATCAAAAACTAAATTAATGACTAAATATATCAGTGAATAAAAAATGACTAAATAAGTGACCATATTATAGCAATCAATGACTAAATCAATGATTAAATATACTCTCAAATTGATCAATAAAAATAACCAATAAATGACTAAAAATGGTTTAGTCATCAATTTGGTCATGTTATAAATGATTGACAAGAAACTAATAATGGTCATGTGATCATATATGGTCATTTATATGCAGTTTTTAGTAGTTTTTTAATTATATATTATTGTTTATGTACTAGTGTCTTAGTAAGATGATTCTATGACTTGGAAAAGCATTTATAAGGGGGAAAATAATAACTAAAAACATAAATAAATGTGATACACCATATAATTATACTCCAACTACACTAAAACACACACTTGAATCCAAAAGACCTACCACTCACACAACCCTAACACTAGCTTAGTTTACATAAGTAATTCTTCAAAAAGCTTATAGAAATAGGCTAGAATATGAAAGAATGGACTAATTAACATCATAAATTAGACCTATGACTAATAAAAATGACTAAATACCTAAAAAATCAAAGCTATCATACATAAAGGTGAAGGGAGATGACAAAAATCAAGGGGAGAAATCCCACCACATGAACCTCATCAAACAAACCATAATACACAAAAAGATGCAAGCATAATAGAAGGTAATCAATATTATTCACTTCAATAGGCTATATCATTACAAAAATTGGCATATTTTACCCTTTACAAATCATGAATCATCTCTCTCAACAAGAAATGAGAGGTCTTAAATAGGAAAAAATAGAAGGAGAGGGTTAGAAGGGCTCCAAAAAGACTTGAATCCATTTACAAGTGTTTACACTACTCATCCCATATTAGGAGGAGAGATGGAGATCCTATTTCCATGATTTATCTCCTTAATTTGGCTTTCAATTGCACCTTTTTGCTTCAAAATGATTAAGTTTACACATTAGAGAACTTTATGTTCTAACTTCAACTTGACTTAATGATGTCATTCTCTCATCACTTGGATAAAAAATATTCAATCCTCTACAATCTCTATCTAACTCCTCTCAAATATCCCCACTTACATAACATGCCATAATTGACCATTACCATATTTTATAAGTTACCCTTGACCATTAAAATCTTTTAGAAGTCATCCTTGACCACTAACATCTTCTAGAAGTCACCCTTAACCACTAGTGCTTAGTGAGGATAATATATTTTACTTTGGAGACCATAAAGTGAATAAAGTCTAATTTCATGTTGAAATGGATTCCTTTTCCTCCTTTGGAAACCATTACACCTAAAAACATTTCCTTTATCTTTCACTCCACCATTAGAGACCCCTTGAGAGCCTAGGCCATCATGAGATCCTTCAACCTAAAGCTTGCCTGTGAGATAAAAGCTTGTTAGAGTCTCAAAATACTTGAATATGGATTTTTATGAGGTATTATTATATATTTGTGTCATTTCATGACCAATAATACACCTATAACTTTTATCAAGGCTCCATTAATGGAGACCAAACCTACAATTTTTCCTTAGGGGCCCAAAACTTGATTTTATTAGTGCTAACAGGGCATGGTGGATTGTAAGATATCATATAATACCATTTTATGAAATTTCATTGGTAGGATAACCTCTAAAAATTATTTAAACATCTTCTCCTTTATAACACCTTTAAGAATCTTATAAAAATAGCCAAAAAGAGCCTCAAAATAACTTATACATACCAGATTTTATCTCTAAATAAGACCACCATATGATTATAGGATCAATTTAATTATTTTAGATGTATTTAAGGTGAAATTAATGCATAATAATTCATTTGAAGAAGTTTGGAGTTGGTCGATCTACTAGAGAGGGTTTGAATAGGGTTTTTGAGAACTTTTCGGTCTTAATGATTGTTCATAAACCTCAAAAAATTAACCAAACTAAATCCAAAAATAATTTAAATTAAATATGGGTACTCAAAATTTACTAAAATCATTTGGACCAACTCCCTATGTAGTGAAAGATATGAGCATCTGAAGAGGGGCCCAAATTGGGTGTCAAGACTTAAAAAGTTCAAATTTATCTGTAGGAGACCAATAATAATTTCAAATTATATTAATATAATTTAAAAAACACTTATAAAACCTGAAAAAACTCCATAAACCATATTATACTTTTAAAAGCTTTGAAAAAGCAAAAGATTTAGACCTATGCACACATGTCTGTGTTTTACATGCTTTAGCTAGCCCTCAAAGTCATCCTTATATGAAACCAAAAGTTTTGAAATTATCATAATGTTTATTAATACCTATAATAACTTATAAATACCTTTAAAACTCCTAAAAAGTCAAAAAACTTTTACCATACCTGTACCTTTTCAATGTCTTTCAAAATCTAATGGTGGCTGCCAATAGACAAGTACATGGTTGTGACAAAAAATAGATACTTAAAATATTTATGTGTCCAAAATAAGATTATTAATGCTTATAAATACTCATTAAAATCATTCATACCAATTTTCATTATTGGATCTCACCTGTAAGGACTTGCAGATGATTTTTTCTCCAAATTTGCTAGTGGGCGACCTATGTGCATGACTGATTACAACTGCATGAGATGTAATACAAAAAATAAAGTGGTTTCACCATTATGTTTTCCTCACAAATATTATTTATAGTTATATAAACTCATTATGGTCATATTTACCAAATTAGAGAGATTGAAACCACCTATAAGTGTTATAAAAATACCAATTTATTCAAAGTTATCAATGGTTGCCTTAGTTTTCATGGCCTTGGGGATTAAAAAATCCCTCTAATGATGAGTAATATTTTTTTGGGCCATAAAATTCCATTAATACTAATTTCATCCCTTGATACCCTTAGGATCTTCCTAAAATAACTTGAGAAGATTTGCCACCTTTTAGGCCTAGATGTGTCTTTATGCTAAATTGGGCTAAACTAAGCCTCTCTTGGCCTAGTAATTATGTTGAAATAATGATAATGGATATTAGGGATACTTATGATCACATTAAATCCCATAAATTTCCCATTTGACCTCTACAATTCTCAGTTTAATACTTGGTTTAGAGTATAAACTCCATTAATGAAGATATGAGAACTTGAAGTTTCTCTTTGATAACCCTCTTTTGACATTATTTGGACCATATTAGAATTTTTATAAGGTTTATTAATATTTTTAATTCATCCCAATATTATTCCAAATTCCTCATGCACCCAAAACATCCATTTTCTTCTTGAAGCTCCATATTAGCTCTCTTACGCTCTTTTTGAGACCGAGTTTTAGATTGGGGGGCTAAATTGAGTTTTATGCCTCACCAAGATCTAATTTTAGACAAATTGGATAGGTTTGAATTGTTAATACCTAGGATATTTATAAAAAATCATAAAAACATCACCAAGCTCTCAAACAAAAAAACAAAAAAGTGCTAGCTTATTGTCTTATTTTTGATTTGACGATGGTTCGTGAGTTATAAGGGTGAAATAGGGAAATTGAGAGAGGTTTATGTGTCTAAAAAATTACCTTAACTATCCTAAAAAATTAATTTCCTAAATCCTAAATAAATTACTAATATCACCCACTTCTCTTCTGGCACTCTAGGCCTCTCTTAGCTCTCTAGGCCTACAAAACTTAAAAAATGGATTTTTATCCTTCACATGTATGAAATATATTGGGACATGTTTGATTCATCTTAGGGAAGATAATATTATGTACCATTACAAATTTTAGACATTTATACCTTGTGATCATACACAAACTTGTTAAGTGTGGACCTTGATTGTCTTCTAGGATCAGAGGTTAAAATTTTGTTGTTATTTCAGTCAAGTTTTGTATCACATTCTTTGTATCCATGATGGAACAGGGGGTTTCAAGGGGGGTAACCCCCATTTTGGGTTCCAAGGGGGATGACCCCCCTATTGGGGAGTCTGAGGGATGCATACCTTGATGGGGGTTTGGGGGTAGTGCCCCTGAAGCAAATTTTTTATTAAAATTTCCTTGTAAAATTGTAATTTCATAATCAATCTAGGCCATTGATTAAAGGTTACCGATTTGATGGTAGAGGTTATGTTTAGGTTTTTTTCACCCTAAAATATATTTTTACATGTCTTAGATGAAAGATGAAACATATGGTACACAGAGATGAGGTAGAAATAGGTAGAGAGGTGTAACAGGGTTTGTTGTAGGATTTGTTTCTCCCTTGTATTGTTGAAAATAATATATTAGACAAGTTTGGTAGATGTATCCCATCTTGGGTGAACCACATTAAATATAGTGTCTCTTATTTTGTGAATTTTTATGATTATTTTTATATGTTTAATTGATTTGTTTCATAGTTTCTTTTGTATGCAATTTGGGGATAAATATATGTTTTTATTTTATCCTAACAAAACCTTAGAGTAGTTATGGCACCAAGCTTGAGAAAATGCATGGTTTAGGGGGTCAAAACATAAAATTTCTTCCTTGAGGGATCAGTGGAGTCTCTATTGTCATTATCTCATGATATTAAGAATGATTCACCATCCCCATAACATTTTCTCTTCCCCAGTATTGGCATTTGACCCCACATAGATGTTTTGCCCTGTACCTTTGTCTTCTTGGCCTTTAGGCTTGCTAGTCAATGTTCTTGCATCCTAAATCCAAATTGATGATCTTATTCTAATGTTTTAGGAAGGTAGATGCCTTAAGAGTCAAATTCTTAAGTTAGTGGTGTTTAACTTTGGTTTAATGAGTCCAAAAATGGTAAACAATCTTGGTGACTCTGTGGGGTTGTCTAGCCTACTAGCTAAAAGATTTATGACTCATATATCCATTGGGAAAGGGAGTCTCTCAACCTATCCAACCAACTGGTATGACTCTAATTTTCACTAATTCCATCCTTTGAAACACCTCTAGAAACTAATAACAAACTACTACTTCTGAAGCACACAATAAAGGAAACTAATTGTAAAAATAAATTGTGCCAAAGGCACTTAGAGAAAGAAAACACGTCAACTTCTATATACAAATAAACTAAATATTTACCCTCCTCTTGGATCAAAATGAAAGATTCTTGGATCACTCCCTTTATGAAGAGGAACATGATTAAAGACACTCTTCTTTTGAAACACTATGCTTGTTGGATCATGCCTCTCATGAGGGTCAATGAGAACAAACATGTACCCAATGTATAAGTACTCTTGAGATGATTCAAAACTAATCCCATGATGATATTTGATGTGAACAATGTCTTAGGAGAAGGTCTCAATCTGATTTGGGAGAGTGACTACTATCTATCCACTTGGTGTCTTAAAAATACCATATTCTTCCACCTTATTTTTGTGCAAATTAGGACTAATCATGCTTAGAGTAGCATACTCAGTTTTTTGGAAGAAGGATATGTCTCGTATCCTCCTCAAAATATTTGGTTATGGCATTGAACCAATATCACAACTCTTCAAGCTCTTCATTATTATGTTTCTCAAACTGTATCACTTGAGCACTTGAGATGTCTCCTTCATCAATCTCACTCAATATTTCATCTTATTTTTCAACTACAAATGATGGTTGATTTAACCAACCAAGGTCCAAAACATCACACTTGTCTTGCTCAAGGTCTAATTTGCCTTCCTCTAGCTCCAACATATTAGGGCTATCTTCAATTTACAAGTCATTTTGAAGTGGAACACCCTCTAGTACCTAGTTCTAATTCTCTTTTTCATCTATGTAGGATAAAAATTTGGTAGTTTATTCAAGATATACCTCATATTCAGCATGAGGATTGTTCTCTTTAGGCTCTAATTCATTAGTGTTAAATCCATTCTAAGAAGGTTGGTCCAAACTCAATTTTTGCTTGCCTTGATGAAGTGGGATGACTATCATGTTTTATTCCTCATACACAGTTACCTCATCTTATCATGATTCATTTGAGACTAAAATCTCTTCCTCTATCCTTTTTAAAATAAGTTCTTTATCTAAGAGAAAGATGGCGGGAGGGTGAAGAAACTCACCTTACTTTCATTTTAAGAGAGTATCCTTATAACTAGGTACCTAAAGTGGTCTCTTTGGTGGCTCTTGAGGGATGGAGAAAGAGTCTTATAACTATTGTAGGGAAATATCATTAAGCTAAGCTAATGCCTCTTTATTATTTTCTTTATCCACTAACTCCTTCTCTTGAACTGGTTCTTGGACCACTACAACTAACACTTCTTTCTTCTTCTCTATGCATTTCTTAAGTGATTTCCATGATGGAAATGTATAAGGTAAAACCACCTCCTCTTCTTATTTAATGGGTATAGGAGAGGTTGGTTTCATAAGAGAGGACTTGACATAGTCAGGTTACAAGGTGTAAGAGGGTGTCCAAGCTAATATGGTTTCAAAATCTTGAGTGGGAATGGGTGTAGGTGTAGGAGAGGGAAAGCTAATTAGTTTGGGTTTGACATACTCATCCTCTTAATGAGTCAACATCTCCTCTATCAAGAGTATTCATTCCTTTACTTGGTTATTCTCAAAGTATAGATAATCTCCCTCCTCAATGGTTATCCACACACTCCAAAAATATTGAAATAAGTCACTTGTCCTATTCATGGCATGTATGGGGAACTATTTTCCAAGGGATACCTTTGCATTCAACTTCATGATTGATCTCCCATGGTATAGAATGGTTTTATTGACTCTTGACAAAGATGAGCCTTGATGAGGTTGACTAGGGGGCTAGATTTAAGCATAAAAAAATGTAAGAGAGGGAAATTATGGTCTATTATTGTTTTCTCTCATTCATAAGAACAACTGATAGTCATTTTCTTTCCTATCTTTGTCTTGACTAACCAAACACTCTTCTTGAAACCTCAACTCTTTCTACCAAGAAAAAGCTTGGTGTTTAATATTATCTTGCTACCTATAACACTCTTCCACCCAATCACTCTCTCTTTAATTATTTTTACAAATCAAGTCTTATCTCTCTAAGACTCTTTTTTAATTGACTAAAGAGAGACAAACTCTGACAAGGCTGATACATTGAATCTTGAGAGCCATTTGGGGTGAAGCCATAAAAATTATTATCTTGATAAGTATGATGTTGAAGTAGAGAATGAAAATATTGATCAAGAGATGTTTTATTATACATATAAAATTATAAAAATAGGAACTTAGACTACCTTACCAATTTATGTTCATAGTGGAGTCACCATTAATTTTTGTAAATGTTCCTCCAAAGGTTGTGTTGATGTTGTGGATTGCACTCAGGGTAGGAGGCTAAGATCTTGCCTTTCCACACATAACAATGGAAACTCCCCTCTCACCTGTGGGACTGGCAAAGCTGGAGGGGAGAGTCTCTAAATGAGGGCTAGCTCCCTCTGATGTGTCTTTTAGGCCCTGGCTTCTCCTACTACTAACAAACAAATGTAAAAAATGGGGGAATGAAAAGTGAGAGAGAGATGCTAAAAATAGAACCTAAGCCTAGAAATGAAAAGGTGATACACCAAAAAAGTTTGATCCACTCAGACCTAAACATACACTTTTCACCAAGAAGTAGCACCCATATACTTCATCTGATGTGAGAAAATCTTTTACGATAGTGAACTAGGGGTTCATGGAGATACAGGGAGGAAGGAACTAACAAAGGTGTTCTAGGACACACTTTGATAGCCTATTCATAGGCACCTATATTCCTCTAAGGACACTTCTGGAAAACATGAAAAAGAGAAACTCACAATGCACTAGACATGCTAGAGTCATTCTGTGAAAAGAATCAAAGACAATGACTTAACACAAAATAAAACATAGACATATGCGTGAATGCAAGTCCAGATGGAGGTAAAAATGCTAAGTCTTGATTGAAGGTAAAATCTGGCAGAGCTCTGCCTTACAAGCCTGAGAGATTTTTGGGCAGAGTTTTGCCTTAAGGTTGAGATTGGATTGATCCCTTCTCAAAAGAGAAGTTTACAATATATAGAAAGAGGAAGAGAACTTGGCACTTCCTGGGAAATATTTTTGGCATTCTTTTTTGCAATCTAGCCAAGTGCATTCTGAACCTTGGGAAGAGGAAGCCACTATTACTGATGTCATTCTTTTAGAAGAGGCTTGCTAGAACCATGTTGTACAATCACTGAAATTGACTTTGGCATTCAAGCATTAATGTAAGAACATGACTACACCTCTTTTCTATAAATAGACTATAGTCTGTCCCCTCAATAATGCCAACTGGAGAAAATAGGCCACGCCGCTCATCTAGCAATAACTCGCCTCTTGCTTTGTCTCTTTCTGCACCTTGGCTTCTTCTTGATTTGTCTCTTTTTGTGGTTTTTTGCTTTGGGCCTTTTCCCACACATAAAAAGTCTATATAAATTGGCTACTTTGAATTGGTAGGTATTTCACTTTGAACTGGTGGCCTTTCTATGAATTTATTCAAACTTTTTGTCTAAAGGAATTCCTTCAGACAAAAGTCTGAAGAAATTCTGATTTAAACAAAATTTGAAAAATTTACCCCTTCAGCTGCCTTTGAAATGTTTCTTGCCCTCCGCAATGGCTCCTGAAGCATGGACTGCCCTCCATAAGGGCACCTATCCTTTAGCTTTGGGACACCTCGTTGAACCCACCCATTAAACCATTCGCTTGAACCACTCATTTAACCGGTTTAATGATTCAACATTGCATGCCGAGCCAAGTGATTAAACCAAATGTTGAGCTAAATGATTGAACCAATGCATTGAACCATCACATTGAACCAATGCATTGAACTAGTTTTTTGAACCAGTTCAATGGTTTAACACTGTGCACCGAGCCAGTGGTTAAAGAACCTGAAGCCACTTGAACTTGCCGATGAACCTTGCAGTGGATTTTTGTTGAACTTTGCTGATGAACTAAGCACTAAACTAGCTGATTGAACCAAAACCAAAGTGTTTAACCAACTGAAATGAACCAAGGCCAAACCATTGAACCAACTAAATTGAATCAAGGCCGATTGAACCAAGCAATTGAACCAGGCATTGAACAAAGGCATTGAACTAGTTCAATGGTTCAACAATGCCAGTCTTCTTCACAATTTTCATCAGATAAGAGCCTAAAGAAGCCTTGTAAAATTGAGCACTCTCTAAAACTAATCCTTCATGTGCTAAAGGACTAACCTACTGAGTCCATAGAAATCCAAAACCTACAGAGTCTGTAGAAATCCAAAACTTGTAGAGTCCATAGAAATCCAAAACCTGTAGAGTCCATAGATTTAGACCTATAGAGTCCATAGTTTTAGACCTATAGAGTTCTTAGATTTCTTATGCTTGTGTAAAATCAAAAAATGAATTGGCCTAGAATAGTAGGGGACCGATTTTTGGCATGTTGCGTGAAAAATGGTTAACAGGTTGATTATACTGAAAGGTAACACTAAGAACCTTTTAGTGAGATACAGAACATAGTAGTAGTCCCATTAAGCATGCTAAAAAATGTTGTAGCATGGATTTTAAATATTATAGAGGTTTTTTTAGGGTCTCTCCAACTACGCTAAAAAATGGGAACAACCCCAAGTTGTGGGTATCCTATTGTGGGGTTGAACCTCTAGGTTATAGGCCAACTCCCTAGGTATATTAGTTAAGCTCTTAGTAAGCTAATTATATGACCTGGGAAAGCATTTATAAGGGAGAAATTAAGAATTTAAAACATAAATAAAGGTGATACACCATAGATTAATACTCCAACTTCACTAAAACACACACAATTGAAGCCAAAATACCTACTACTCACACAACCCTAACATTAGCTAAGTTTGCATAAGTAATTCTTTAGAAAGCTTATAGAAATGAGATAGAATATGAAGGAATGGACTCAATAACATCATACATCAGACCTATGACTGATAAACATGACTTAATACCTAAAAAATCAAATCTATCATATACAAAGGTGAAGGGAGAGGACAAAAATCAAGGGGAAAACTCCCATCACGTGATCCTCACCAAACAAACCACAATACACATAAATATGCTAGCATAGTAGAAGATAATCAATATTATTTACTAAAATAGGATATCTCATTACAAAATTTTGTATATTTTCCCCTTTCCAACTCATGAAGCATCTCTCTCAATAAGAAATGAGAGGTCTTAAATAGGAAAATAAAGAAGGGGTAGAAGGGCTCCAAAAAAAACTTGAATCCATTTGCAAGTGTTCACACTACTCATATAAACTTATGAGGAGAGATGGGGATCCTATTTACATGATTTATCTCCTCAATTTGAATTTCACTTGTACCTTTTTTCTTTAAAATGATTGAAAAGGCTTAAGTTTGCACATTAGATCACTTTATGTTCTAATTTTAACTTGACTTAATGATGCCATTCTCTTATCACTTGGAAAAAAAGTCTTCAATCCTCTAGCAGATCTATCTAACTCATATAAACTCTCACCACTTTCATATCACACCATACTTGACCATTATCATCTTTTATAAGTCACCCTTGACCATTATAATCTCTTAGAAGAGACCCTTGACCACTAACATCTTCTAGAAGTCACCCTTGAAAACTAGTGGTTAGTGAAGATAAAATATTTTGATTAGGATACCATAAAGTGAATTCAATATAATTTCATGTTGAAATTTATCCCTTTTCCTCCTTTGGACACCATTAGACCTGCAAACATTTCCTGTGTCTTGCATTCCACTATTAAAGACCCCTTGAGAGCCTAAGCCACCATGAGATCCTTCACCCTGAAGCTTGCCTATGAGCTAGAAGCTTGTTGGAGTCTCTAAATACTTTCATGTGTATTTTTATGGGGTTTTATTATCTCTTTGGGTCACTACATGGCCACTAATACCCCCTGCAACTTTTGTTAAGACTCTATTAATGGAAACCAAACTTGCAATTTTTCCTTAGAGGCCCAAAACTCATTTTTTTGAGTACTAATAAGAAGTGATGTATTGAAGGAGATTATATAAGACCATTGGATGAAATTTAATGGGTAGGATAACCTATACAAATCATTTAAACATCTTATCCTTTGGAACACCTTTGTGAATCTTGCAAAAATAGCCAAAAAGAGCCTAAAAATAGCCCATACATACCAAATTCTCTCTCCAAAAAGATCAAAAAGATATTTATAGTAGGTATTTCACTCTTTTGGATGTATTAAAGGTGAAATTAGGGCATAATAATTCATTTGAAGAAACTTGGAGCTAGTTGATCCACTAGAAAGGGTTTTGAAGGGTTTTTTGAGCACTTTTCAGTCTGAACAACTATTTATAAACCTCAAGCCCTTAAACAACCTAAATCCACAAATAATTTAAATTAAATAAGGGTAACTAAAACATACTAAAATAATTTGGCCCAACTTCCTATGTAGTGAAAGATATGAGCATTTGAAGAGGGGCTTAAACTAGGTGTCAAGACTTGAAAAGTTCGAATTTCTCCTTAGAAGACCAATAATACTTTTCCATTTCCTTCCTATAATTTAAAAAACACTTATAAGACCTTTAAAAACTCCATAAAACATATGATACTTTAAAAAACTTTGAAAAAAGGAAAATATTCATACCTATGCACACATGCCTCTATTTTGAATGCTTTAGCTATCCCTCAAGGGCATCTGTATATGAAAAAAAGAGTGTGGAAAATATAATAATGTGTATGAATAAATATAAGAACTTTAAAATACCTTACAACACTCCAAAAACTCAAAAAACTTTTGTCATACATGTACCTTTTAAAAACCTTCCAAACTCCAATGGTGGTTGTCAATGGACAAGCACATGGATATGATAAAATAACAAATAATTTAACTATGTATTTTGCCCAAATAATATTTTTTATGCTTATAAACACTTCTGAACATCCTT
This sequence comes from Torreya grandis, assembly GCA_037957365.1. Lineage (NCBI taxonomy): Eukaryota > Viridiplantae > Streptophyta > Pinopsida > Cupressales > Taxaceae > Torreya > Torreya grandis. Next base: position 261,216 of record JARHVA010004430.1, on the reverse strand, counting down.
AATATGATGTTTCATCATTGGATCTCACCTGTAGAGACTTGTAGATGAATTTTTCTCCAAATTTGCTAGTGGGTTACCTGCGTGCATGATTTATTATGACTACATGAGGTATGATACAAAAAATTAAGTTGTTTCCCTATCATATTTAACTCACCAATATTATGGATAGGTATAAAAACTCATTATTATCATATGCACCAAATTTATGAGCTTGAAACCACCTGTAAGTGCTCCAAAAACACCAATTTCTTCAAAGTTATCAATGGTTACATGAGTTTTCATGGCCTTAGGGCTTGAAAACTCCCTATAACGGATCAATACTCTATTTGGGAAATAAATTTACATAAATAATAATCTCATCCATTGAGACCCTTAGGAGTTCCTCAAAATAGTGTGAGAAGATTTGCCACCTTTTAGGCCTAGTAGGTCTAGGTGTGTATTTATGCTAAATTAGGCTAAACCAAGCCTCTCTTTTCCTGATCAACATGTTTAAATCATGATAATGGATCTTAAGGATAATAATGATCACATTCCATCCCAAAAATGTCCCATTTTACCCCTATAACTCTCCCTTTAAGACCTAGTTTTGAGCAAAAACTCCAATAATAGAGATATGAGAACTTGAATTTTCTATTTAATAACCCTCCTCTGACATTATTTAGACCATTTTAGCATTATTATAAGGTTTATTAATATTTTTTAGTCATACCAACATGTTTAAAAAATCATAATGCACCCAAAACATCCATTTTCTTATTGAAGCTCCATATTAGCTCTGTCATGCTCTTTCTTAGACCCTATTTTAGATTGGGGGGATAAAATGAGTTATAGGCCTCACAAAGATATATTTTTAGATCCATTAGATAGGTATTAATGGGGTGTACCTGGAAGATTTATAAAACATCACCAAGCTCTCAAATAAAAAATAATAAAAAAGTACCATCTTGATGTCTTATTTTTGCTTTGATGATGGTTCTTGAGTTCTATGGGTAAACTAGGGAAACTAAGAGAGGTTTATGTATCTCACCCATTCCCCCAATTATCCTCCAAATTTCAGGTCTGAAATCCCAATTAAAATACTTATATCATCCCCTTCTCATCTGGCACTCTAGGCCTCTCTCAGCTCTTTAAGCCTAGAAAACTAAAAATATGTATTTTTATCCTTTACATGTATGAAAACTATTTGGACATGTTTTATTCAACTTGGGGAAGATACTATGATGTCCTATGCCATGTTTTAGACCTTGAAACCTTGTTATCATATGCAAACCTTGAAGTAGCTATGGCACTAAGCTTGAGAAAATGCATGGTTTAGGGGGTCAAAACACAAAATTTCTTCCTTGAGGGCTCAATGGAGTCTCTAATGTCATTATATTATGATATTAATAATTATTCACCATATAAATAACATTTTCTCTTTCTGATTGGTTAGCATTTGGCTCAACATAGATGTGTTTCCCTGCACCTTAGTCTTCTTGGCCTTTAGGCTTCCCAATGAGTGTTCTTGCATCCTAACTCCAAATTTATGATCTAATTATGATTATTTAGGAGGGTATATGCCTTAAGAGACAAATTTTTAAGTTATAGGTGTTGAAATTTGGTCTAAGTAAGCCAAAAATGGTCAACAATTTCTAAAACCAAATTAGGTAAAACATATCGATGAACCCATACAATGATCAAACCATAGGTTTCCCTTAGGTTTTCATTATTAAAGAGTTTTATATTTTTGTCTCACAATATCAGATATTATTTTTGATTTCCCCATACAAAATACAATAAATATTTTCACCTTTTATATGGCTAGTTTCCTTGTCCTTCTAATATGTAGTGCTAGGTTAAGTGGAACCCATATAGAGCATAACCATATTCATTATACTTCATCTAAAATGTATATAATGAATGTTTCTTATTATTTTGATGATGTAATTATTCATGAATATGTGAAAATAAATTATCTTTTTGACATGCTTCCATTATAAAATTATAATAAATATAATCACAATGAACATAAAAATAAAGATAATTATGATGACCTATATACATTGATCCCAATGAACTGAATGGGGTATATCCCAACCAAGTAAAATACTTATCTAATTTTCATCAAGGACTCCATATATATCCTACATATGTGGGTATAATAGTCAAATTGATCATATATTACAAAGTTTGATACTAAGGTAATATTACTACATCTCAAACACAAAAACAAGATCCCTTTACTATTTTTAGTAGATCTTTCTGAGTTGATACTTCCATTTTAGGTATTCATACCTCTACTATTGGTACTATTCCCACATCTACACCTCCATCGACATACATGAAATCCACCTAAGGTGTTGGGGAACCATAAGGCTTCCAACATATATCCATGCCTATTCATAAATAGGTAGCCTTTACCCCTCCTATGATGACTATGCATGTTCCATCATCAACCTCACGTACTACATGTTCCCTTGAATAGCCTATTACTACTCTACATTCTAGAGTGTTGTAACTATAAAAACTTACATTGAGAGATAATCATTATATGGATTCACATTCCTTGATTCATAACCCATTGTCCCATAAGATAAAAAATTATCCTTTATTAACAATATTATAGTTCCTAAACTTCCACTATATGAAGGTAAAAGTGATCTAGAGTGAAATATTTGATCATTCCATGCAACATGCTTGGATTATGGATAAAATGAAAAATTATTAAACAAAATACTATTGATATTTATCAAATACCATGATTTTCAATGGTTTTATGATGTTCCTCTCCAATCAGTAAAATCATTCATCCCTTTAGCAAATCAATTTCTAGCACATTTTACTATCAACCTTAATGAGAAACTATCTTATGCACAAATTAATAAACTCGAGCAAGGCTCCGACGAGCCAATAAGTGATTATTTACTTCAATGCAACACTATGCTAGCTAAGATGATAAATTTTATGGAAAAAATGAGCTACAAGACATATTTAAGTAAAGATTTCTTTCACCACATCATGTGTCAATTATCTTTAAGATATTCAAATCCTTTGATACACTATGCCACATAGTAAGAGACAAATAAGTTAATCTCATAGCCTTGAATAAGATAAAGTACATAGATACTTAAAACATAAAGTTTTAAATAAAACCAGGTTATAAGGTCAAATCAAATGACAACAAGAATGAGCCAAATATTATAGTTAATAGAGTATCACAACCTACAAATCAACTAAAATTTTCAGCTCCACTAAAGAGGAAATTTTCAAAATTACCATCACCTATTCACATACTATTATAGAAGCTACTTGAGTGCAGATTTATAACTCTTATTTCTCCAAAATAACTTGATCCAAATATAACCACAAAAATTAATTATGATATCAATGCATATTATGAATATCATGAAATTTTGAGACATTATACGAACAAATGCTTCAAATTGAACTATAAGATACAAGATCTTATTGATGAAAAATTACTAAATTGGGTACCCATATAGAGTAATCTAGAACATAGAACAATATAAATCAAAAATCAAAAATATTTAATGATCTATTTACCAAGAATGAGACAACATAGACTAATTATATTTTATAATTACAATAAGCATAGAATGTGCATTGTCCACCTGTGACATATGATCATCCAATAGACATAATTATTGGTACGCTTATCATCACCTCACCAAAACATCTTATGATCACATTTGGTGATAGTGTGATTTTAGATGATGATCTATATTTTTATACACTATTCATATAAGCCTATATCAACAAGCAACCCATATATAGTATGATGATCGAAAAAGGGTTAAGTGGGAATGTGTGAACAATGACACTTCTTCAATCCCTTAGACACACACAATAGGATTTATAATATAAATTTAGAGTAATTAATGGATAATTTGGACAAAGAAAAATACCTTGGAACACATAGTGTTACCTCTTTAGGTGGTATCTACCATACTAGCCACTCCATTGTTAGTTCTATAGAGTAATAAGGTCTTTTATAGGTAGTTAAGACACCCTTGGATGTAAAAAATGTGTGCAGTACCATATATAGTACATTAATGTCTCAAGTACATACACTAAAACAAGTTAGTCATAATTTTTGGTGTAATGTATGTGTATCCTCTTCAATTAGTGGTATCTCCTCCTCCACCCCCACCATCACCATACTTGGTTGATACACCAATACAAGACTAGTCTATAGAGCTAATAGTTACACATATGAAATATATTCATACACCCAAAGTTAAAGGGAACATATTATATTATAATAAAAAATAAAATATTCATTACCCATCACATCAATGGTTTATTTAGGGCTCATAAAGGCCATAATCTTTTACAATAATACTATGGCATTACCACATATAGCTCAAAATTTTACAGAATGAACACAAGTAGAAATAAATTATAATACTATAAAATGAACCCCAATGAGTCTTAGGCCTTATATAATTACCCATCATACACTGGATCCTATGAATAGTGATTAAGATAGTTACCATACAACACATGACTTCTTATCAGATTTTGGCATGCCTATATCTGGTACCTTTCACTCATGACAAGTGACCCTTACACTATATGATACATGAAATCCATATGGTCCTAAAATCGATTGCATCATTTGTTAGAAATTTTCAAATATCAAATATCTCAAAAATATAAAAAATAATAAAAAGCAAGAAAATACAAAAACATTAAAAATATTCAAAAAATAAAAAATTAGGACCTAAGCATGGCATGATTACTAAATTACACTATTTAAATATGTTATTTATCACATCTTTACTAGATGACATATTTTCATACACACATGCATTTCATTGTAATATGAGTGTGAGACCCCTATTTTCATAATGCTTAATTTTAGACAGTTTATGTTATACACGTCCTTTTGAGACTTGCTTTATGTATTATTGAGACACAAGATGTTATTGGTCCCTTATGTATGAGATGAAGATTTTATATATTATGTAATTTTATTCTTTTACCTATAAAAAAATAATATATGCTTAGATTATGTGATTATTCTATTCATTATTATGTCAATTTACTTATATTATTTTGGTTGTCCATTATGATGTGTATTATTTTTGTACTACTAGATCTATTGTTATTAGGCATATATTTAAGTATACATATTTTTATATGATTGGTATGATTTTATTACCATTTATATGTGATGCATTATATATGTCATGTGAATTTTATGTTGATTGAGATCCCTTATATTATTTACATTCTACAGCTTCAACTATCTAAGGTAGGGAATTTTATGTGCACAATATTTTGTAGGTGATAGTGGAGGCTAATGAGGGAACTAAGACTATGCCAAGCATGAAAACATCATTGGTAGATTTTTGGCATGAGTATTTGAACTTTATATGATTCAAACCACTCATGGTGTCATATGTAGACCTAGTCAGATGTTATGGACTTCCTTAACCTCCTAACACTATTCACCCCTTGAAAACTATTCACACCTTTCCATATAACCTTAGGAGTTTTATTTAATTATTATTTCATTCATAAAGTGTAATTTAAAGCCACATAAGTGGCCCAATTGACCCAAAACTCGGATGGACACATCTAACCAACTTTAAAAGTGGATTTTGAGGGTTCTATAAGTGATTAGAGGTGAATTTATGGCCCTTATTAACTATGTGATGGATGAAGACCTTGTTTTTAGTGTGGATGAAGCTAAAAGACTAATCCATGTGCCATTTATGGCATGGGATAGTGGTATATTTTTTAGGGATGGAATTGCTTGCCCACATGGGTTGTAAGATTTTTTTTGATAAGGGACACTTGTTGACCTTAGGCCAAGGGATGGGAAGGGACACATGTCACCTTACCATGAAACTTTAGAGTTTAATGACTAACCTATTTGAGGAATGGAAGCCTTCCTTGAGATAATTTTTTCTATTTTGAAAATGATAAACTCAAGGAAAGATAGATAAAAAAGAACGAAAATAGGTAAAGAAGAAAGGATCCTTAGTGAGGAGGACATAGCCTTGCATTTATGAAGGAGTTTTGTGTGAATCCTAAAGGAGAACTCAGGTAAGCTTCCATGTAATCTATTGTTTTCATGTTATTTTGTTTACTTCAAATTGAGAAGCTTCTCCCTTATGATTTTTCTCATTTTCAAGAGGTGTAGGGCCACTTGGTCTATCCAATTTTTACCTTTAATTTCCACAGTTGTGCCTATGGTCACCATGTCAATTTTATTACCCACTTGGGCATTGAAGGTGTATGATCCATCCTAATTTTCTTGGTTATTTTTAAAATCCATATATTATTTAAATTTGATGTCATTAGGTTGCTCAAATGGGTTTAAAATTTAATTTCCTTGTTATGTTATTTTTTTTATAGTGGTATTGGTTGGTGGAACCAAGGTCCTATGCCCTCTTACATATTTTTTCTTGATGTAGTGGTAGTGGATAGTGGAATCAAGTTCCTATTCACTACTACACCTTTTTATTGGTGTAGTGGTATTGGCTAGTGGAAATATGTTACTATGCCCTCCTACATGTTACTTTGGCATGCTCATTTGAGATAATATTCTCCCATGGCCAAGAGATGGTAGAAAAAGAGGTAAGAATCCCTATATTTTTCTTCTCCTTCAATAGGAATTTTATGTTATAAATATATCTCTAACTACCTTGTGATCTTTATAATATTTTAAATAGTTTTTTTTCTTTGTATGTAGGTATTGGTGTATGGATTCCAATTTTATGTAGATGAACTTGTAATCCTCCCAAATGTGTTGCCTAGTTAGTATTCCTTATCAAGTCTTAGTTACCATCAAAAAATTATTTTTTGAACTTGTCAACCTTAAAAAATGATGTGAATATTCTTGGAGTTTGGATTCCTAGGCTCAGGGGTGTCTACGACAATCACCTAACTATGGAAAAAGGATGGGAGGTAAGCCCCTCCTTTGGTTGGCATTATGGGTGATGTGCAAATTTCACTTAGAGATTATTGTTGTTTAGCATTGTAATGATTATTATAAATTTTATTGTATATTTTAGATCCATTTAATTGTAATTATTTAGTTGAAAATGTGTGTAATGGAGGTAAATTGTAACAAAAATTGGCAAATATCATGATGATTCTCTCTCTTGCATACCCTTCCTATTGATTGTATTGAAATATAAAAGTAATGAAATGATTAAATTATGTCAAACCAATTTTAAATCCTAGTTTGGCATTTATTTTTATGTATTTTTACACTTAATTGAAAATAAAAGTTATCTCCTTCCAATGTTTTTGAATTTCATTGATTTTTGTGAAGCCCAAAAAGGTGTGAAGTAGTTGTTTACTTTTTATGCACTTGAATCATTCCAATTTCTCCAAATTTTAATTATAATATAAAATATAGTTAATAAGTTAACTAATTCAATTTATGGTATAGTTTTAGGACTTATGAGTGAATTTCTATGAATTTTCAAAAGTTTCATGACTAAAACTCCTTTTACCTCCTTTGTAATCTACCCTTACTTCATGTAATTTTTATATAGAAAAAATGAGGGATTGAAGTGTATGAGGTAAATTTATATTTAAATTTACAATTTTTTCTTAATCAATGCAATTCATTTCATAATTTTTGGATATATGGTTTATTCATTATGAATTATTGAAAATTGGTAGTCTTTAAGGTTTTTTTAATAAACATGCCCTTTGGAAGGGCATCATCCCTTTCCTATAGGGAACTTAGCTAAAGTGAATTAGTAATTCCTCATAGGATTGCACACTAGGATATTAATCACCTAAGGGATTTGATGGTGGTTTATAAGTATGCAGTCTATGTGGTTATGTAGGTTGTGTGGTTATTATAACCACTCCATGTGAGCAGTTAATGGATAACCAATGGCAGCATGACTTGATAGCCAAGCGACTTTCAAAGCTGCTAGTAATTTGATATGGCTGTGATAGTTAGTATAACTAATTATAAAAAAATTTAAAACAATTTTTATTATTATTTAAAACTAAAATTTGATTTTATAAGTTTGATTGTGTGGTATGTTTTTAACCCAAACCAAAAAATTTCACAAACCTCTATGCAATTTGGTATGGCTAATTTAGGCAGTTTGAAGGTTCAAGAATGGGATGGTCCCAAAAGAGACCCTGCTCAATTTTACACAATCTGATGCATGATATAATTTTTAAGACCTAGAATATTAGGATTTTTCATATTTGACCTCCTTCTTAGGCAAAGTTGTTGTTTGGATCTTGTTGGATAATACGAGCTCCTAGAAGCCTTGAAATGGGCTAAACCAAAAGGGAAACCCTATTATTTTTATTTCCTATACAATATAATATAAATTAGAAAACTTGAAAATAAAATTGACTTAAATTTTCACCTTAAGCCTTGTCATTGGCCATTAATGGCTATGGTGGAACTTGAAACTCTTGAGACCTTTTGGAAACTATAGGAGTCTAAGACCTCTTGAAAGCTTTCTATCAAACTAGACACCTAAATAATTAACTCATATATATTTGTATCATGCTATAAATTTGAAAATGAAATAAATAGTTTAGACTAAAAGCTTTGAGACTCCATTAATGATAGTCATCTAGAGCTGATGAAGGAGTGGAGGGATGACTATAGACAAGTAATCCTCTTATTAAGAAGTGTTATCATTGATGTCAAGGTTGATATAATTTATGTCAAGATGAATTTGTTGAAGATTCATGGTAAGTGGTCTTTGAGGTATGAGATTGTGTGATTGGTGTTATAAAGAAGCCAGTAACATGAGAGAATTTGAAGGCAACCTAATGTCTCTTCTATTGAAAGAGAATTTGAAGGAAACCTAATGATTATTATATTGGTTATTAAAGAGGTGTGATAAATTTTTATAATTAATGATATTTTTTGATAACATAATTTAGGTAAGCATGCTTGAGTACTAGTCCTTGAGTATAAGGTGTATTGAGAAGCCTAGTCTGTTAAGCATAGTCATATCATGAGCATATGAATGATGAGGATGAATATGCATGTGAAAAAGTATGAAATTATTTTAGGAGAATTTATGTCATGTTATCAAGGTTTAAAATCATAAAGGAGTGTTTCAAGGTTAGTTATCAAAGTTTCAAAGTGCTTGAGAAGACTAGTTATGGCACTAATCATGGTATGTAAGGACCTAATGAGAAGGTTTGAGCATGGTCACTTGGTGAGAATCATGCACAAATGAATGATAGGATGTAAAAGGTTTATTTAAAATATATTTGAGTAATTTTATCAATCATTGAAGACTCAAGTTGAAACTACAAGGGTAGGACCTATATACCTAGACCATTTCTAGACCCCACCTAACCTAATGAGGTATAATGGTTTATTGTCAAGGCATGTGAAGGATTTTATTACATGTATAATAATTATATAGGTTTATTTATTATGTTATTGAGGTTTATATCACATGGAAAGAGTCATGAAAGTTAGTTTCAATGTCTAATGTTGTTTGTAGGTCAAGGTTTAAGTAATCAAAGAGAGAAAGAATGGCCTAATGGGGTATGAAGTTTTGTTTCTAAATAAATTATGTAAATTTGAGTTTTTTTATAGGTATTATATATTATTTAAATAATTAAAAAAAAATGGGTCATAATTTTCAAGAAAAGGCATGAAAAGTGGTTTTGAGGTCTCTCAAGTGCATAAAATGAAGGGTTCTCAACTTGAGAAGGATTTTATTATACTTATCAGGTAATTAAATGTATGAATTGGAACATATGATATTAATTTTATATGTTTAAGTTTTATATCTAAAATTTATAGGCATTATTTTTTGGATTAAGGGGCTATGCTTTATGAACAATCATTAATAGTGAAAGTGTGTTTAAACCCTCTTAGAACCATAATAAGGAATTGCTATTGAATATGTTGATAAAAATAGCCTATAATGGTCTGAAATTACTATAAAAACTATTATTATTGTATTAAAATCTTCCATTCACCTCCAAATATGATTGAGCTTTTAGGTGTGTGAGTAGACCATACAAAAAGTGCTAGTTTATTAAAGATTTACTGTAGCTATTAGAGTTGACCAAGTCAAAGTTTATAAATTAAGGAAGGTTTAAAATTTATAATTTTATTTTATTTAAATGGTGGTTTATATATAGTTTATATCCCTTAGGTGTGCTAAATTGGTGATCCAAGTTAGCCAGTCACTAATAGGCCTAATGGTGGAAATAGTGAGAAACCTAGGCAACAATGAGAAGATGATTAGGGATGTGTTTTCATGGAATAGTGATGGAAAAAAGTGAATTTAGGTGTTTTTTTATTAATTTTAAGACATGATATATTTTTTATAAGTTTTGGATATTAGTGGTTATAGTGAAAAAGTTGCTCACAAGTTGACTTGTCTAGCTCAATGAGGTCTGTGTATAGTGAGGTTATGAGATTGGTCTAAAAGACCAATATTTACATTTGAAAATATTATATTTATATAAAATAATTTTATAATTATTTAATATTATCATATAAATGTATCATAATTCATTTAATATATCTACATAGGTGTTGAAGGTCATTATCACCATGACTATGCTTGAAGGTAAACTGGCAGTTCTAGGTAAGCAAGTTGCAATGATGAGTTGGAGGATCTATGCCCTAAGTTGAAGTATATAATGAACATGATTTTTTTTTGTTGATAAATTTATTTTATATCCATACTTTTTATAATATTTTATATTTTATGAAAGTGTTTTAAATATTGAAGCTAAAATGGCTTGACAGGTTTTGATTTGACTGTGTACTAAAGACAAAAGATTGGTCTACAAGATAAATATTTGACATTATACCTTATGATTATTTTATTTTATAGTTATTTAAATATTTAAAATTATATTTTTAATATGTAAGTGGTCATGTCAAATGTTCTTTCAGGTTTTGAAGATCAAGTTATTCATGATTGGGTTTTGTAGTGTTCTGGTAGTTTTGAGTGGGCTATTTATAGAGAAGGGTTTGAGTCCTTTTTCCATGATTTGTGAAGTATAAATAATATGGTGATGAAAATGAGGTAATATAAATTATTTATATGTTATTTATTTCAGTTTTTTTTAATCTAATTTTTTTAATCTTTAGTAGTTTAATACAGACTTCCTATGTATGTAAAGGCTTAATTGTGAACGGTGCTAATGGCATGCTTCAAGTGGTGATTAAAGATAAAATGTTTAATGGACCTAAGATGATATTATTATGGTTATATTTTAGTGTAATATTAATTTTAATTTTTTTTTAGTGTTTAAAATTGTTTCAAGGATTTCAAAGGGTAACTTGTGCTAATGAAGGCCTAATTGAATTAAGCCTCCTTAAGGCCTAAACGAGATTTTGGTCCTATATGGTGTGACTGACCTATTGAAATGGTTGATTAATGTTTAAAATTTTTTATAAGACCTATTTAAATTTTAATCCAAGTATTAAATTATGTATGTCTTACCAAGAAGGATATGAGCAAGAGGCTTGTATAAATACAAGATAATTTTAGGCCTATTTGAGTGTGTAAAGTGAAAATGAATAATATAACATATTGCAAAGTAGAAGTAAGTATTTTAGACCATAAAATTAGTATATAGGTTTTTTGATGAATCATTGACATATGTTATGTGTATCATTATCAATATCATATGACCTAATCAGTCTTGAAGAGACCTAATTGAGCAAAAAGACCTAGAAAGCAGTTTGAGAGGGTTAAGTGTGTAAAGAGACGAAGAGGTGGTCATCATCAGTTTGTTGAGAAAAAATGTCCTTTAGGTGATAAAATAAATTAATTGGATTATTTTTCACTAATTCATCTAGGGATTTGGTGCCTCCTTTCAATTTGGTGCTTGTTAAAGCCTAGTTGAGTTGGTGTTTAGCTAGTTGGGGTTGGTGCTCCATGTGAAGTAAGTTCTTCACTAAATTTGTTATTTGTCCTATATGGATATATTAAATTTAAATATATCATTGTGTTTTATTCCCCTTTAATGTTTTCCATATATGTGATGCGTTCTTGTGTTTCATGCTTATGTGGATAGGTGTTTATGCTTGTTATATCTATATGCTTATTTGAATGGTTCATGATTGCTTAAAGTGAATTTGATAAGAAAGTTTTTGAATATTTATTCACCCCCCATCTCAATAATTTTTATTCCAAATTTTTTTATATTATATCAGGTGCTTTCAATTAGGACTAATATTCTAAAGTATATCCTAGAAGCAAGGATGGCTAGTTAGTAAGCTCAAGGTGGTTTCTCTACTAGTAAGGATCCATTCTTCAATGGGACTAATTATGCCTTTAGAGAATTAGAATGAGGACATATCTAATTTAAATGGGCCATGACATATGGTATTCAATTATGGATGGATACACTCCACTTACTAAACCACCAATTGATGCAATAGGCAAAAAAAAAGTGAGAGGAATTCCAAAGCAATGAATGCCATTCTATGTGGCCTATTAGAGGTAGAGTTTGTGAAAGTAATGCACTATGAGTCATCCAAGGTTATATGAGACAAGTTTAAGACTACATATTAATTAGACACCAAGGTGAAGTTTTCTAAGTTATAAACCCAAGTCTGAAGATGAAAACATTGCATCTTACCTATTGAAGTTTGACAAAGTTGTCAATGTCATTAAAGGATTAGGAGAAGAAGTGAAAGAGTCTATAGTTGTTCAAAAGGTATTGAGATCACTAACTCATAAGTTTTATTCTAAGGTATTTTTAATATAATAGATGTTATATTTGGATAATATTGAAATAGATGGACTTCATGTTATCTTGACCACCTATGAGATGAGAAAAAAATGAAGGCCTCCCAAGAAAGAAGCTACATTCAAAGCTAAGAAGAAGTCAAAAGTCAAGAAGGTCAAGGATGAGGTAAGTTTATATGTTGATGATAATGAACTAATAACCATGTTTTCTATAAGATTGAGGTTTTGATCTGGAAAGTATAAGGGTAAGTTGACTTTCAAATGTTTGAACTATGGTAGGATTGGTAACTTTACATCCAAGTGTCCTAACAAGGATAAGACTGAACATGATAGAAAGGTATATAATCCTAAAAAAAAAGATATATTTTAAGAAGTATAAAGGTAGGAAAGGGTCATTAAAAAATAAGAAAATTTTCTATACCAAAGAAGATAACTCATTTGATGTAAGTGAAAAAAGAACATCTGATAGTGATGATAATAATAATGAACTTGAACATGAAAATGATGAAACCTTATTCATGGCCATAGGAATAGACAATTAGGGTTGATCAAATGGGAAAGGCCTTATAGTTGATGAAGAATCAAATGAAGATGAGGCTAAAGTAAACCTCAAGGAAAAATTATTGAGTGCTCTAAAGGAGTTGAAGTTTCAAAGAATAAAGAATCACAAACTAAGATCATTAGTTAAGGACTATGAGGATAAGATTAGTCTATTTGAGGAGAGATTAAGTAATGCATCTAATTATCATGATGAGATCATCAATCAAATAGAAGTATAAATGGAGATAGTCACTGCTAGCTTAACAAATAAAGAGGAAGAATACACTAGGTATGAAACTAAAGTAAAATCCTTGAAATATGAGTTGGATCATGCATGTATAAAGTTAAAAACCTTTTTGAAGTTTTAAAATATTACTAATGCTGTAGATAACACCTTAACCAGTCAAAAAAATTTAAGTGAAAAGAGAGGTCTTGGCTTCAAATAAGACCAAAAAGAAGTAGCATAAGTCAATGAGAAAGAAAATGAAGACAAGAAGGTCAACATGCAAAGACCTATCAAACAACCTAATCCTATGAGGTATGATAATTAATTTAATGATTAATATTATACTTGCAATCAATTTGGTCATAGAATATGAGAGTGTAGAAGACCCTCTAAAAATGCATATGAATGGGATTATGAAAGGAATCATCAATCAAGAGGTATGTATAACGTTATTTTCTATAGTTTTAATAGTGTGGGAAACATTTCAAGATTATACCCTAATAGAGTGAGAAGGTCATCAATTAAAAAAAAGAGGTTTAAAGCCCCTAAAGTGTAAAAGAGAAGGCAAATGAATGTGTGGAAACCAAATATAATGAAGGTAAGTCATTATCAATCTAAAAGCTCAAATGGATTGTTTGATATGGTAAAGAATATTTCAAATATGAAATTAAAATAGGAATGTCTATTTTTAACTCATATTTATGATAAAATGGTTGATGAAGAGGTCAAGCCTATAGTGCCAATCAAGCCTAAAAAGATACTGAAGGATATTCAATCTTGTGAAAACATGGAGATTTAGGAATCTCCTGAGCTTATGTTGTTTTAGTGCCCTATGGAAAGAATTGAACCCATTAGGCTTCATGGAGATAATATTTAGTTATTATAATCATGGGGGATTCTTATTTTTATGGGGATCTATTTAGGTTGTTGATTTAGCTTGATCTGTTTTGAGAAGTGGTCTTGTAATCTGAGTTCATTTGAAGGAGGTATGCATGGAATAAGAGGGAGCATGTTCCTATAATGATCCATATTATATGTTGAGATTTTGTTGTAAAAAGGTGTGGTTCCATAATTTTTAGTAGGTATGACCCTTTGACATTAATGTAAAAGGGGGAAAATTTTCAAGAAGGAAGATTGAATATATTGAATAGATGAGAATGATTAGGTTGAAGAATGTTTTGCCATCAATGACAAAGGGGGTTTTTTTTGAGAAGTGTTTTCATTAATGGAAAGGTTGATATAATTGATGTTAATTTTAATTTTATGAATATGCATGGTGAGTGGTATTTGAGATATGATCTTGTGTGCTTGGTATGACAAGGAAATCATGTGACATGAGAGAATTTGAAGGCAACCTAATGTATCTTCTATTGAAATAGAATTTGAATGGAAATTAATGATTCTTCTATTAGTTATTGTCAATGTTATTTTAGTGTTGTGATAATTTTTTCTTATAAATTTATTTTTTGATACCATCATTGAGGTAAGGATGATTGAGTACTAGTCCTTAAGTATAAGGTGTCTTGAGAAGCCTAGTCATAACAATCATAGTTATATCATGAGCATATGCATGATGAACATGAAGAGGCATGTTCAAAAGTATGAAATTAATTGAGGAGAATGTAATTCATGTGAGACAAGTGTACAATCATTAAGGAGTTTTTCAAGGTTAGTTGTCAAAGTTTTAAAGTGCTTAAGAAGCCTAGTCATAACACTAATCATGGTATTTAAAGACTTACTAAGAAGGTTTGAGCATGGTGGATTGGTGATATTGATGCACATATGAATAATATGTTGTATGAGTTTGATTAAACATATATGTGAGGCATTGGATCACTCATTTAAGACTTAGGGTGAGCCTACAAAGGTGGGACCTAAAAACCTAGTTTACATTTAGAACACTTCTAAACCTTCCTTGGCATAATGAGGTATAATGGTTTGTTTTCAAGGAATTTTAAGGATGTTTGGATGTGTATAATAATGATATATGTTTCTTTAGTATGTGAGTGAGGTGGATAACACATGGAAAGAGGCATGCATGTTAGTTTTAAGGCCTAATGTGTTTTGTAGGTCAAGGTATAAGCAAACAAAGAGAGAAAGTATGGTCTAATGGGGTATGAGGTTTTATTTCCAAGGAAATTATACATATTTGGGTTTTTTTATAGGTATGTTATATTTTTTAAGTCATTTTCACAAATTTTGAGGTCATGGTTTACAAGAAAAGGCATGAAAAGTGGTTTTGAGGTCTCTTGAGTGTATAAAATGAAGGGTTCTCAACCCAAGAAGGATTTTCTTGTGCTCATAAAATATTAAAAAATATTAATGGGAAAATAATATATTAATATTATATGCTTAAGGGTCATATCTCAAATTTATAGATATTATTTTTTGGATTGAGGGACTATGCCTTATGAATAATCGTTAACAGTGAAAGTGTGTTTAAACCCTCTTAAAACCCTAATAATGACTTGAAGTTGAATATGTTTATAAAAAAACTAAAATGGTCTAAAATTACTATACAAAATATTTTTATTGTATTAAAATCTCCCAACCACCTCTAGGTATGATTGAGTTATCAGGTGTATGAGTAGACCCTACAAGAAAGTGCTAGTTTTTTAGAGATTTGTTGTAGCATTCAAAATTCACCAAGTTAAAGTTTATAAATTAATGAAGATTTAATATTTAGAATTTTATTTTATGTAAATGGTGGTTTATATATAGGTTATATCCCTCAAGTGTATTAAACAAGTCATCCAAGTTAGTCAGTCACTAACAGGCCTAATGGTGGAAACAGTGAGAAACCCAAGCAATAATGAGAAGATGATTAGGGATGTGTTATCATGGAATAGTGATAGAACCAAGTTCATGTAGGTTTTTTAAATTAATTTTAATACATTATAATTTTTGGTATAATTCTTTGAGATTAATGTTTATAGTGATGTTCATAAGTTGACTTGTTTGGCTCAGTGAGGTCTGTGTAGAGTGAGGTTATGAGATTGGTATGCAAGACTAATAATACCATTTGAACATATTATATTTATATATTAGTGGTATAATTATACAATATGATAATATAAATTCATAAAAATTCATTGAATTTATGTACATATGTGTTAAAGGTCATTATCACCATGACTGTGCTTGAAGGTAAACTGCCAGTTCTAGGTAATCAAGTTGCAGTGATGAGTTGGAGGATCTATGCCATAAGTTGAAGTATAAAATTCAAATGATTATTTAGGGTAAATTTATGTACTATACATTATTTTTATAATATTTTACATTTTTAAAAAGTGTTTGAAATATTACAGCCAAAATGGCTTGATAGGTTTTGATTTGATTGTGTGTACTAAAAACAAAACATTGGTCTGTAAGACTAATATTTAAAATTAGACCTTATTATTATTTTATTTTAAAGTGTTATATATAATAAAAATAATATTTTTAATATATAATTTATAATTTTAAATTTTATTTTATGTGTTGAAGATGAAGTTATTCATGATTAGGTCTTGGAGTGTTCTGGCAATTCTAAGTGGGTTATTTACAGAGAAGGATTTGAGTCCTTTTGCCCTGAGTTGTGAAGTAAAAATAATATGGTGATGAACCTTAGGTAATATATATTATATATATGTTATTTATTTCCATGTTTTTATCTAATTTGAGTTTAATCTTTAGTAGTTTAAGACAACGTTCTTGTGTATGTAAAGGCCTAATTATGAATAGTGATAATGGCATGATTCAAGTGGTGATTGGAGCTAAAATGTGCCATGGACATAATATGAGATTATTAGGGTTATATTATAGTTAAATATGAATTTTTAATACCATTTTTAGTGTTTTAAAGTGTTCTAAGGATAACAAAGGGAAATGTGTGCTAATGAAGGCCTAATTGAATTAAGTCTCTTTAAGACCTAAAAGAGATTTTGGTCTTATATGGTGTGACCAACATATTTAAATGATTTATTCATGTTTGAAACATGTTAGAAGACATATTTAAAGCTTAATATAACTATGCAAGTATGTATTTCTGACCAAGAAGGATATGAGTTAGAGGCTTGTATAAATACAAGATAGATTTAGGTCTATTTGAGTGTGTAGAGTGAAAAAGAATAATATAACATATTGAAGAGTATAATGAGGTCTTGTAGAACATAAAAGGAGTATACATATTTTTTTAATATATAATAAATTTTATGTTTATGAATATCAAGTTCATATGACCTAATCAGTCTTGAAGAGACCTAATTGGGCAAAGAGACCTAGAAGGGAGTTTGAGAGGGCAAAAAGTGTGAAGAGTTGAAGAGGTGGTCATCATAAATTGGTTGAGAAAAATATTGATTTAATGTGATAAAATAAACTATGTGGTTTATTTGGTGTTGATTCATCTATGGGGTTAGTGCCTCCTTATAAGTTGGTGCTTGCTAAAGCCTAGTTGATTTGGTGCTTAGCGAGTTGGGGTTGGTGCTCCATGTGAAGTAGGTTATTCACTAAATTTGGTGTTTATCTTTAGGGATATATTAAATTTACAAATATCAGTGGTTTTTCTTCCCCTTAAGGGTTTCCCACATATGCAATGTGTTCTTATGTTTCATGCTTATATAGATAGGTGTTTATACTATATATATATATATATATATATATGTATATATATATGTATATATATATGTATATATATATATGTATATATATGTATATATATATATGTATATATATATGTATATATATATATATGTATATATATATATGTATATGTATATATATATATATGTATATGTATATATATATGTATATGTATATGTATATGTATATGTGTGTGTGTGTGTGTGTGTGTGTGTGTGTGTGTGTGTGTGTACATAAGAAAGTTTTTGAAGATTGATTGAGCCCCCTCTCAATCATTTTATTTCCAACACCTACAACACCTCCTCCCTCCTTTCAAAAATCTATGTTTTTGACTCAATGGATATTTTGAAGATTTTATTGCTTTCCATATGGTTTTATATCTCTTCCATAACTTTTATTGTATATGATGCTCAAGGTTGAATTTATTCAATGGTGGATTTGGGTTGCTCCATTCTTAGAGGGATTAAATTAATTATTTAGACACATTTTAGGGTATTATGGGGACTAAATGATATATTATAGAATTTTTCTCTAAATTCAAGTCAAATCAAAGTTATACTTTAATCATTAATCAAATGTGAACCAAGCCCTATGATTAGTTGGATTCACCTATTTTAGAACCACAAAAATCTATATGGTATAGTTTGAGCCAATGGTTTATTTAAACCACTTTACATTAATTGAACATCCTTTTTCTCCCTTATTGCTATGAGGTATGCTAGACCAACTTATAGTTTTATAGGCTTGTTCGGTATCTTATATGCTGATTAGAGTAAGTGGGGACAATATGGTTACATAATTAACATGAAACCACCTTCACATTTCCATCCATACCATTTAGACATGTGAATTTGTTTGGATAGATTGTGCATCTTGTGCTATATTGTTGGCTAGCCAGTGGGAAATGTAATTATTTAAGATGTTCATTATACATTCTAAAAAAAGTGCCATGTTTTTATATGGATTAATTAATTTGAATTTTTAAAATGAAAATGAATGGATTTATTACATACAAGTTAAACATGGACATATAGATTTTAGAATTTCCTCTACCTAGTGGACATGCCAATATTGGGGGCATCTTATTCCACAAGTTTCATTATTATAGGTCATATAATTATATGAAATATCTACCATGCTAAGCTATATTTATTATTTACACAGGTCTTGATAGTTACTCATTTTTTACACAATGATACATGGATATTCTATTATACCATGATGTGACAATAATACATATGGATGGTGTAGACTAGTTCACTTTTCCTATGTTCCATTCATGTTGTTACTCTCTTTCATGAGATGGTAGTTTGTGTTTGTCTATTATGTGTGACCCATTGGCCTTGTTTTTGAAAGTTTTATGTCTCTTTTGGTGACCCTTTGGAATTTTTGTGACATTTTTATGTCTCTTATGTTGGTACTTTGGCTTTGTTTATGACATCTTTATGTCACTTACATGTGGCCCTTAGCCTTATTTGTCTATGACATCTTTATGTTCCTCACATGTGGCCCTTAGCCTTTTTTTTTGTGACATATTTATGTACCTTATTTTTGATATATTTATATCCCTTATGTTTCACCCTTGGCATTGTTTGTTATGGCATATTCATGTATGTGTGAAACTAAAACTTGAGCTTGTTGTGCCTGTTGAACTTGATGATATTGAGTGGTGCCATGATACATATCATGCATTTTTACTATATATTTATTTAGTTATACTAATAATTTTTTCTTAATTTATATATTTTTCTATAAATGACACTTATATGCCCTACATTACATATGTTACATACATGCCTTAATTGACACATACATTACTACGATGGCATACTCTCCACATATTCACATGATTATGCATGATGTTATCCTTATACATGGCATGATATAATTAAATATTATTTTTAGATGAGTTACTTACAAGATACATCCCTCATCTCAAAATGGGGGCATTATAGTGGGTTTATCATAAATACATAAGACTACATGAATAAAAATTGAATTAGAGTAAAAAGTTTAGATATTTATAATGGTTCAAATATCAAATGGTTTAGATACATGAAAAATATTGGAAAATTAACACAAATTATATGAACATGTGCCATGCATTTACACTAAATTTAAAGAGACTTAGGTATGGATTCATACACACTTGGGTACGTATGCATATGTATATTCATACAATTTAAAGGAACATGCATTTAAAGTTTTCACATACACATACATTTGAGATACATGTTCTCAAATTCAATATATATATGCATATAATTATATATTATTTGATATAAATTTAGAGGGAATAATAATGGTTCATGCACACATACACACTTTCAAATTCATGAGGTGTCTTATTGGTTCATGCACATACATAACAATATAGTTTACAAGTTAAATGCCAAATGGTTGTTATTCTAATTGCCTCTTTAAAAATGTGCAGTCATGATGGGGGAATGAACACTATTCATTCTCTTCTAATCATGCATTTATTTTAAATTGAGTGAAATTGAGAGAACTAGAGTGAAACTATACAATTGAATCTATAAAATTTTAGAGAACCCATCACATGGTTCCCCTTTCCTTTCTGAATAGTTATTTAGGTTAACACATCATGTAATTCTCCACACATTTATGAGGGTTATGGCATACATCTACCCAACTCAAGGGATTTAATAGTTACACAAATTTGGGGCATAATCATCTCAATCTCCATGTGATTTAGTAGGGGAGAATAATTTCTCTATGATTCAACAATAGGAACCAATATCCAAGTGCTTCAATTAAAAACACCTTTCTCCAATGCTTAAATAAGGAAGAAACATATCCATTATGTTTTAATTACAACATGTCTTTCACCAATACATGTGTACTCCTTCTTCACTCTTTAATTTTTAAAATTTCAAAATTAGATTTCAAACTTTTTGATTCAGTAGGGGAGAATAATTTCTCTATGATTCAACAATAGGAACCAATATCCAAGTGCTTCAATTAGAAACACCATTCTCCAATGCTTCAACAAGGAAGAAACATATCTAATATGTTTTAATGACAACATGTCTTTCACTAATACATGTGTACTCCTTCCTCACTCTTTAATTTTCAAAATTTCAAAATTAGATTTCAAACTTTAATCTATGGACATTGAATACTAGATGTTTGTTGTATGTTTTTATATCAAGTGGAATGCATAATTGGATATTCCTAATAGAGGAAACCTGTGTTATACACACTTAGGTATATATTTAATATTAATATAGAAATTACATTATTAGAATAAAATGGGGGCATTTTTATATACTAAAATTTGATATTATGTACTTAACAATGATAAGCTTGTCATACATTTACCATGCATGACATTTATCCACAAATATGGTCCTCTTCTATGATTCACTCAAACCTATGCTACTTTTTGAGTTTGATCATCCTATTATATTATTACACACCTACAAGAACAAAAACCTCACTGTTTGTTTCAAGCTTGCTTACTATCTTTCATAGACATCTTGAGATCATCAGTTTAATTTGCCTACACATGGGTCAATAATGTCATTTTTAGTTAGTATCACTGGTTGATATTTACAATATTACGTTGGTACTGACCCTCTCCCATTTTTTTAAAAAATAAAACCTTTTTTTATGGTCAACACATTTTTATAACATGTTGGTGGTGTGAGAAATTACACAATTAAACTCACACACACACACACACACACACACACACACACACACACACACACACACACACACACACACACACACACACACACACACACACACACACACACACACACACACACAAAATTAAGGTCTCACTTAATATGGGAACTTTCACTTATTTGGTACACATCTATGCACTATTTCACATTAAGAAAATTTGACCTATTTTTCCCAAATTTAAATTATTCACTAGGAGTAGTCACAAGGCAAGCCTGAAGCATACCAAATCCAAGTAAAAGAAAGTATTGTCAAGTATCAAAGATAAATCATTAGTTACATACATATAGAAAAGGAGAATATTTTTTCAATCAAAAAAGGTTGGAGAACTATGTGTGGATTTATTTCCATTCTTGGAGTATAATATATATGTAGTGGTCAATCATCAAACAAGGATGAATGGGGTCAACTCAATCCATCACACTTTCCTAGTTTTTTCATGTTTCTATCCCTCATAAGAACACCTAGGGTTTGAAGGTGAAGGAAATTTAATTATATAGATATGTGAATCATTATGATTTTAAATTACATATATAGAGCTTTCATAAATAGGTGAAGGTAATTATATGGTCACAAACCCTATTTTCAATACAAGTCACTATTGACCAACATAGCTCAATATTGATAGTCAATATTGACCCGAATCCAACATAACTAAACCAACATAGAGATAAACATAGTTATTGAACTAAATGACTCACATGCATACTTTAGTATACTTTCCATTTCCATAATTTAAACATAGTCAAATAGTTAACCAAAAAAGTTAAGTACTCATCCCTATGTTATACTAACTATATTTAACATATATCACTTGCCAAATAATTTTAATCAATTTTAGAATTTTACATTTAGATGTATGATTGAATGTCATTTTTAATAATATGAATTCTTCTATTATTTTCCATCCTCTTAAGGTTTATAAAAACAAAATAGGTAAAAAAAATATATTGTACATCTTATTGAATGCACCAAACCCAAAGCCATCAGATTAAGTATTAACCCATTCCCAATTTAAGGATGCATCAAATTTTTAGTTGAGCCATCTTTCCATTATCATATTTACAACCTATAAAATGGGTCCAGGCTAATACACAATACCTTAATTTCATTACTATTGAGCATTAACCCCTCAAATTTTCAAATTACAAGAATCAACCATGCACTATACATTCAAAGAAAAATAAGTGATATGATCCATAATATTCCCTTTTATTCCTTAAGATGTATCTTTATAGTGTTTCTAAGGTGTAATACCTCTTTTTAGGTCCTTAGACTTAAAATCCTCACTTGGATACCTTGGTTGGTTTGGCTATTTTAGATAATAAAATATGGTCTTTAGTACTTGATAATGATAAACTTAACACATATCTACCATGTATGAATTGAGCACCTAAACAAAGTCCTAATTCACCATAATCTCACACTTGCATGATATATTAAGAGTTACTCCTTCCATTATACTTTTTAAAACCTATATGAACCTTATATTCTATTTAAAATATGTTAATTACCCTAAAGAGACATCTCTCAACTTTTAGAGTAGTCCACTTATACATTGGGTCACTTATGATAGTTATGGTTATTATCTCCAGTCGATAACAACCCACACTGGTAGAAACTAACTTGATCCTAAAAATAACTATTTTATAAAATAAAATTAATCCTTATAACTAATATATAATCCTATCATGTTGTTGTTATGAGGAATTATTCAAATGGATTATTGATCTGGGCAACAATTCAAGTGATAATTTGGGTGATGGTTCCACCCCAATTGATGATAGAACTTTCAGGAGCCATAACTTTTACACCATAGCTCTGATTGACTCCCCATTTAAACCATTAGAAAGATAATAATGAGGATAACATGGTGAGATGGTATATAACTTTGATAAGTGATTTTTGACCCCTAAAAAATCAATAGAATTTCCCTAAATTTCAATTTTAGTAGTGCAGTCTAAAAATAGTAAGTTTCTAAAAATAGTAATTCCCCAAATTTTGTATTATTATAAATCATGGAATTCAAACCAATTAATATCCCTCAATAATGGTGACCTTCCACATCCTCATCCTACCTTAAAAATCTATATAAATGAAGATGTAACCCAAAATGGAAATTAAACATCTCTTCCCAGAGATAAACATATGGCTGTATTGCAATCTTGAGTAATAAAACATCTCTTCTCAAAGAAATTATTGTTACTATGTTGTTTTTGTGTTCTTAAAATATCTATCAATCAAAACTTCTAAGTTTTGGATTAGTGGTATTAGATCAATTTGTCTTGAGAGTGTATGATCCTAAAGATGAGGTTAGGCTATAAGAAGCTTGGGTGGAAAACAACTGAGCTTCCAAACTATCTACCTATTCATTCCAAATGATTTCAAATGGAAAAAAACACTAATAAGTTTTATCCCTTCAAGTAAATTGTGAATTAATCCCTCTAATGGAAATAAGTATATATGTTTTAATAATTCACCCAAATTCTCCAACAAATCTTGATGGGAAATTCTAGCTCCTCATATACACTTCCTGGCTACTCATCCATGGAACATCCTTTCAGTGCCCCAACACCCTTCAAGGTTTAGGTGAATTTTTATATCCATACATTTGAAGGAAAAATAAATTTTGATGAATTATAAAATTGTTTGGATCAATTGTCTTCTTACTTTTTTGTAAATAAATTCACTGATGGAGAAAAGATCACTTTTGCTCTTTTGGAAGCATCATTGCCTATGAAAAATTGATGAGAAGTGTACAAAAAGAGGTTAAATATAGATGAAATTGTCCTTTAGGTGGAACCTACTTGGGATAATTTCATATAAGTGGTAAGGGAAGATTACTATCCCATTGGAGCATATCATGATCTATACATACATTGGTAATAACTTTGCCAAGGTAAGGACCAATCTGTTCAAGATTACATTGACATTTTTCATTCTCTATCTACAAGATTGGGTATCCAAGAAAGTGAGAAACATCAGACTCTCAAATATCATGGTGGACTAAAATGGTACATATAGGTGGAAATATAACTCTTCATTTTTGAAACCCTCAATGAGACATACAAGTTCATAGTGAAAATTAAGCAGAAGCATGGAAGAAAGAATATGAAGAGTCATCATTCAAAATGTAAAAGTGACAAGGAAGGTCAAATATAAGGCCAAAATTATAAGTAAAAGGAGTTTCAAGATAAGAAAGCCTAGAAGGGGAAAACTATAAAATGGTGTGATTATCACAAAAATAAAACCCACTCCAAAGAAGAATGTCAAGCCACCATGTCACTACTTTTTGAGTCATAATTCTTGACATCTACTGCTTTATCTCATACACAACCTATCATTGAAGAGGATAGAGAAGAGATTATATATGCTAACATTGATACCATTGTTGTTTCGTCACAAACCTATGAGGAAAGGCCAAATGACAAGGAAAGGTTGTTTCACTCCAAATTATGGGTAAAAGGTAAGCCTCTACATTTTATTCTTGATAATGGGAGTCAAAATAATTTAATCTTTGCTAAATTTATGAAAATTATAAATCTATCCATGAATTCTCACCCAAAGCCATACAATATTAGATGGTTGAGCTCAAGGAGAGACCTCCAAAGCTATAAAACCTTTCCAAGATGAAGTCTTATGTGATGTACTCCTTGGTTATCCATTCATGTATGATTGATATGGCATCTATGAATCATGAACACAAATAATCACCCTCACTCTTGGAACATGGCACTATAGGGTACCATAGGTACCGCCTCCCACATTTGTCTCCTTGATTGGTGCCAAAAAATCTAATAGATTGGTGGAGAAGACAAAGTAATTCATTCTCATGGTGGTCAAATCATAGAAATCCAAGAAGGCTAATGTTGTAGTCCTGACTACACAATCAATACAAAAACAATAGTAGATGGGACAAATCATAGGAGAATATGACGACTTATTCAAGTCACCCATAGGAGTTCCACTTCACTTCCAAGTAAAAAACTCTATCTATTTGATCCCAAGATCACATTTGCCTAATAGTCCTACGTATCATAGATCAGTTTTAGAGAATGATGAGATAAAAAGATCAATTTAGGAATTGATTCAAAAGGGTCACATTAGGCCAAGCTCTACACCTTGTGGCATCCTCATTATCCTAGCATTAAATAAAGATAAAACATGGAGGTTTTGCATTGACTATCAAGCCCTAAATAAAATCACTATGTAGAATCACTACCCCTTCCCTAATATTGATGAGCTACTAGACCAACTCCATGGTGTAAAGTTTTTCACCAAAATTGATCTCAAATCTAGCTATCACCAAATTCTCATTGATCCCATCAATGTCTAAAAGACTTCATTCAAATATAAGCAGGGGCTCTTTGAATAGTTCGTTATGACTTTTGGCTTAACTAACACACCTAAAACCTTCATGAGGATGATGGATGTCATCTTATGACCCTTCACAAAATCATTCATGGTTGTCTACCTGGATGACATACTCATCTACAACAGAACATGGGAATAACATCTACAACATGTTTTTAAGGTGCTTCATACTCTTTGGGAGCATAAGTTGTATGAAAATCTTTATAAATGTACATTTGGGATGAAAATAATTCAATACCTAGGGTACATTGTGAATGAGGAAGGGTTCCATGTTGATCTAGAGAAGATTTGGGTTATTCGAGAATAGCCTACACCAAGGACCCTCATAGAACTTCATAGCTTCTTGGGTCTTAAAAATTTCTATTTAAGTTTTGTTCCTGGATTCTCACATGTTACTTTGCTACTAACCCAAGTGACTAAAGGAGGAGTTAAAAATACATTTTAGTGGGGTGAAATACAACAAAGGGCATTTGAGAATTTAAAGAACATACTTTTCTCAGCTCCTATTTTTGCCTTGCCAGATTTGTATCAACCTTTTGAGTTGATGATAGATGCATCTAAATATGCCATGGGAGTTATCATCATGAAACATGGTCATCCTATTGCATCATAGTGAAAATTTCACTAATATAGTCAAAAAATACCTAACATATGACAAGGAGCTCTATGCCATTGTACAAGCCTACAAACAATGAAAATAATACATCTTGGGGAAAGAGATGGTCATCCATACTAACCATGGACCATTGGAATTCATCCACATATAGAGCAAGCTATGAAATGAGAGGCACCAAAAAGGGGCCACATATCTACAACAATTCCATATGATAATAAAAAATAAAAAAGGGAGCTCAAATATGGCTATAGATTATCTAAGCCATCCACCAATTACTAAACTCACAATAGTTTTTGACCTATGAAGACATGAGACTACCACTTGGGGTGCTTTGTATGAATTAGATCCTACCTTTGTTGATACATATCAAGTGATTCAAGAAGAAAAACATGTTTCTAATTTATATTTATAAGATAATGTCCTCTATCACATGGGGTACATCTATGTTTCAACTGTAGATCAATAGAAGATGATATGGGAAGCACATTTTAGTAGGATAGCTAGACATTTTGGTGTAGAAAAGACATTGGCAATTCTTCAAAAACACTTCTACTAGCCCCATATGCAAAAGGATGTGGAAAGGTACCTCAAATATTTCACCCCATATATGATAGACAAGACAAAAAATAAGAAGCAAGGATTGTACATGCCATTACTAGAACCAACTAGGCCTCTGGAATCTATCTCAATGGATTTTATCTTAGGGTTGTCCTCTTCAAAACATGGCAAGGACTATATTTTTATTGTAGTTGATCATTTTTCAAAAATGGCTATCATAATTGCTTATAAGAAAAATATATCTGCTAAAAAAACTGCTCAACTATATTTTAATCATGTATGGCTCCATTTTTGTCTCCCCAAGTCCATTATCTTAGATAGTGATAGTAGGTTCTTGAGCATCTTCTGGTCCACTCTATGGAAGATGATGGATAACAAGCTAATGAAATCTTTAACCTTCCATCCATAGACTAGTGGTCAGATAAAAGTGGTGAAATACTTGATTATTCACATGATTTATATGTATCACTCCAAACATCCATGCACATGGGATGAGGGGCTTATTTTCATACAATGTAGATACAATTGGGCCCTATATAGCTCAACCAAGCATAGTCCATTCTAAGTATGCTTCAGGTTCCAACCCATGGCACCAATTGATATAACTATTCTATTCTCCACCATGGAATACACACCTCATGGGAGATCTAAGGTAGCAAAAGTAACAAATTTAGTTTAACAAATGCAATACATTTAGCAACATGTTCATGACATCTTGGAGAAGATGAATCAAAAGTATAAGCAATTCCATGACAAACATAGGATTACACACCATTTTTCTATAGGTGACAAGGTTTGGTTATAGCTTCAAAATGAATGACTTGTAGGCCCACAAAAAAAATTGGCCTTTGTGATATGGTCCCTACACCATCACCAACAAAGTTGGAGAAAATGCTTTTGAGTTGAACCTACCAGCCTACCTTGGTTTACATCCAATACTCAATGTGGTGCTCCTCAAACCATTCATCCACCTCTATTAAACACTTCAGTCATATTAGAATAACTAGACATTGATGAACTTGATCCATAGAGTTTTGCTTTAGTGGAGGAGGATTAGATTGTGGACACCTAGATGAAGACAACAAGAGGATGATATATTCTACTTTATCGGGTGGTCAAAAGGGTCTAGCTTAGCCATCAAGGTGAGCAACTCATAGAGAATTAAATTAAGACAAAAATATAACACTTGATGAGGAATATTGATGTAATGGGGACCATTTATTCTCAATAAGGGAGGAATGATCTGGGAAACAATTCAAGTGACAATTTGGGTGATGGTTCTACCCCAATTGATGATGAAACTTCCATGAGCCATAAATTTTGCACCATAGCTCCGATTGACTCCTCATTTGAACCATTAGAAATATAAGAATGAGGAGAATGTGGTGAGATGGCACAACTATTTACTTGGTAATTTTTAACCCTTGAAAAATCAATGGAAGTGCCCCAAATTTTAATTTTAGTAGTACAGTCTAAAAATAATAAGTTTCTAAAAATAGCAATTCCTCAAATTCTGTATTATCATTAATCATGAAATTCAAAATAATTAATCTCCCTCAAGATTGGTTAACTTACACATCCTCATCCTACCTTCAAAATGTGTATAAATTAATATGTAACCCAAAATGGAAATCAAACATCTCTTCCCATAGATAATCATATGGTTGTATTGCAATCTTGAGTAATAAAACATCTCTTCTTAGAGAAATCATTGTTACTATGTTATTTTCATGTTCTTAAAATATCTATCAATCAAAACTTCTAAGTTTTGGATAAATTATTATATTAAAAAATAATTTCTCATTCAAAGGGATTTGGTAGTTATATGATATACATCTATACACTATTACACACTAAACAAATATATCTTATTCTTTACAATTTGCATACCTATCACTAGAAGTAGTCATAAGTTAATTTGAAATCAAGTATTTCTAAGTAATAAATCCAATCATTAGCTACATATCAAAGGAGCACAATTTCACAGTCACACTAGGTGAGAGAACTACATGTGGCTTAATTTCTCTCTTTGGAGTATTATATATGTAAAGAGCAACCAATAATCAAGAGGGGGTGATTGGGGTTAGTTCATCCCATTACACTTCTACCATATTATAGGTTTATATCTCTCACAATCACCTCTAATGTTTCAAGATAAAGGAAACTAATTTCTAGATCTACATCCATCACTAGGGTTCAATATCATTAACACAAATTCGGAAAAGATAATATCAGGTGATTGTATAGTCATTATGTTATACTTCTATGTAGGTTAGTATCGACCAACAAGTTAATATCACCTGATAATACTAACCTAATCTTTCATAAACTAACCTAGTACAAAAATCAGATCAATTCTTGAATCAAGTGAATAAGAGGCATGCTTGTCCATGATTTTCACTTCTAGAATACAATCATAGTCAGATAGTCAACCAAAAAATCTAAGTATCATGATCTCTTTATTATTTCCATATTTAGTACATGCTCTTATCAAATCAAAAGAATTAATTGTTAGTCATTTACATTTAGATGTATGCTTCAATGCCATATCCATTGATCTAAATTCTATTTCATGTTCTATATTAATTATATTAATATTCACCCATTAATCCAAATTAAGGTAAAACATATTGATGAACATGTATACATATGAAATAATGCAAAACTTTAAGTTTTTATTTAGGGTTTTTTTTCCCAAAAAAATTGTAATATCATATTAATTAAAATAGGAAGTTACATTCTAAATATGCATAAAGCATTATAAAGGAAAAAGAGAAAAGAAAATTACATCGAAAATATGAAAAATTCATAGTAACAAGTACCAAATGGCCCAATAAATTTATAGAAAAACAAGTTAGATTCAAATTAAAAAAGGATACTGAAAAACATGCATCCATGTCACATATACCAAGAAATGCCTATCTTTACAAGGCCTAAAAAAGTTGCCTTGTCTAGAAGACCAAAGTTCCCTAACCCCTAATAAAAATATTAGATATTAATACATGAATGAGAAAGAAGATCAAATTCATCCTATTTACTATCTATGGCTGAAACTGGGGTTTACTAGATGCCCTCTATCCCAATGTGGTGGTTGTTCCTTCCTAGACATTTTGCCATAAATTTAAGTGGGACACTACCAACATAGAATCCTCAAGCATAATTAAAGTCACTCAATAAAATATAGATATGGGGCTCATGAGAGCCTCTTTCAAACTAGATAAATTCTTTCAAGTACCTAGCCTGTAGCTCCCAAAAAATATAGATGGTGACTACTAACCTTTTATTTTTGCATGTAAGTGGCCAAAACATACAACCCAAGCTATAGATTCTTCATTGGGTTTGAGGACCAATAGGAAAAAATCATTGTGAGTATCACCCTCATCCACTTGAACCTCACCTTAAAACATCTATAGTGTTATTCTATAGAAAAGACAAACCCTATAAATTGGAAGGGAGGTTATGTCTCCACCTGTAGTCAGATATGAAAAAGGAAATACTAGATAATAGGGAGGGACAATAAAGGGTGAATGAAAGAGGGTTCCTTTAAGGTTTTATCTATTTAGGGTTTCAAATATAAGATATACGGTTTTTAATTTCTCCCTAATAATACATAGTAATCATAACCATGTTGAATGAACATTATTGGTTAACATAACTAATATAATTACTCTTTTCATATTGTTATACATAGATATTATATATTATTTAGATCAATTATGTACGTAAATGGGTAACTAAGATCAAGTCTAAATTCACTAATAAGGTTGAAATAACCAATGAACAATCCTAAGCCTTCCTCTAGTCCTATTATTATAACATCCAATTTGGGATACCTATTGTCACCACTAGATAGAAAAACATATGCATGACTCATATCATTCTTCCCCTTAATTTTATAAATAACATCTACCATCATGTTTCTAATATTGGCCCTCAACTTATATTGGATCCTTAATCCCCACCACCACCTAAAAAATAAGGTAATTAAATAAATAGGTATAACATCATGGATCAACTCAAAAATACCCATGCCAAAATTTCTTTATTATAATTAATTTAGATAATGTCTATTTACAAAGATATATTATATGAAACTGTTTAACCCTAAAATGAAATTTAAGTACATAGAGTTAGCCTTAGATTATTATTAAAAGGGTATATAAAAATGAAAATGCACAAGGGTGATAATCAGATCTATAGTAGGCCAATTTGGTGTTAAACTTCGATATAAACATACACTAAATTTATTATACTAAGAATAGGTTAAATATAAAAATTAAAACTATGCTATGTATGGAAATGATAAATAAGTAATGTAATTATCTAGTTCTAATGCTAATGTAGTGTTGGATCTAGAAATTGTATGAAGTAGGCTGGAAGATAGTTCTAGAATAATCATCATAATCTAGATCTAATGCTTCTGGATCTCTAGACATTAACATCAATGTGGGATGGTTGCATTAATACTACTATATAGGTTTGACACAAGTGTCTTATAAATAATACATAGTGTAAAATGATGCAACCACCTAGATCCTTCTAGATTTTTCTTTGCCTTCGATCTAGTGCATTCAGATCTAGGTCATGGACTATCTCTCCTCATGAAATTAAAAAACCCTAGTTCTTCATCTTTATAGTGACCTTGGGTAAAAATGGGTTAGTGGTCACATAATGTCAAGCTACCCTAAAGACCCCACTATTAGCTAGTATTGCCTACATATCCAATACTCTAAATAAGGCCTTATACTTATTTAGTTTTCCCCCATGTGTTGGATTGTGTGTGAATCATGAAATATGTAGAAAGAAATTACAATGGTGGCATAAATTATAACTTGGAAAATTAGGCTCTTGGGATTCTCCTTTAGTACCTCATACCTATGTACATGTTTTCCCTATGATTAATATGATAAATGGATAAAATAGGGAAGCTTTGCTCAATTGAATACTCTTTGTTATGATTAATAGGTATTTTCCCATGTATTATATGTCAGGAATGAATGAGGGTTGATCTTTTATTTATATCAATCCTTGTGGAGTAATAAATCACTTAGGTTGACCATTAGAATATGTTTCATTTGCATATTAGATGACTTTAAGGTATTAGACAATTGCATTAGGTTAAAACACTAGCATAGATGTTAATGTATGTCTTAGACATTAGTTTCTAGGGAGAAAGAAAATATGTATAGGATTATAACTTACAGAGGTGGAAGATAAGTATATTTTAAGAATTATAAGAAATATATAAGTTCTAGGTCAACAACATAAGACTGGTTGGACTAGGAGATAGGGTAAGGTGCACAAGATAGAACATATGTGAGGCTTACAAAAGTGGAAAAGGTATAGAACTGAGAGGAACAAAAAAGGTCTAAGTTTTCCAAGTGTACAATATTAAGGTGTTATATAATCCATAAATATCATCTACATTTTCCATCCTTTAATCTAGTAATGAAATTACTAGTTTAAAGGAAAGGAATGCATATTTGTGTGTGTATACCACACCTTGTCTTTAGATGTGCTCAACTTGAGTGCTTTATTGGTGACTAACTTGAAAATAATAACATGTTATAATGTATAATCAATTCATATTTTCTATGATTTAAATTACTTAAAATTTATTTAAATTTAAAGAGTAAGGTTTATGAGTACACATGTGTGTTGATATAAATGCCTTTCCTATTGGCAAGTTGATTTGAAAAAGATGTATCATTGTAAGGCTCTAAAAATGAGATTAGAAAAATGATATATAAATCTTTAAAGTGCATATATCCAAAGGGAGAGATAGATAAATAGATAGAGAGAGATATTGGAAGGCCCATGCCTCCAACCTTGGAGAAAAGATGTGTTTCCACTTGGTAGTTGAGATAAACTCAACCGTGCAACCCATTGATACTTATAATTTGGTAAGGCTAAATGATAAAATTAATTAAAACCTAAAAAATTGTAAATATTGAGTGATTTAATGACCTCAACCAATACCATAAAGTGAACTAATTACTGTAATATATTGGCTCAATAAATTAAGTAAAAGTTTGATACATAAAAGTTTGTGATGCAGTAATAGTCCATAAAAGAGTTTTGGAATCTAAAAATGATTTGGATTTTGTAATATTAGGAAAAAATTACATAAGATATTCACCTTAAATATGTCTCATGTTAAAATTATGTATAATAATGGCACCAATGTATATAATTTTGTCACAACTATGAATCTGAATCATATAATTATGTGCTTTAGCCAATGCAAAAACTATGTAAGTGTGGATAACATGCTTCCAAATCATACCCTCACTATATATGGAGAAATATGAAAATTGAATTAATTACCAATGTGGAGAACATGTTTCCAAAAACATGCCCCCACTATAATCTAGAGATGTTGAATACTAAATAAGTGTGGAGAACATTCTTTTAAATTATGCCCCCATTTTATCTAAAAGATTATATAATTACCAATATGGAGAACATGTTTACAAAAAATTTCCCCAATATAATATAGATATGTTAAATATTGAATATGTTTGGAGAAAATTTCTCTAAATCATGCCCTTATTATATCTAAAAATTGTGCCAAGTGTGGAGAACATGCTTCCAAAGCATGCCCCCATTAAATCTGAATACTATGAATGTGTGGAAGCCATATCTGTATGACATGACCCCATTGAATACGCATTGTAATGTGTTTGGAATCCATTAATATATGATATTCCCCCACTAATATGCCACCACCTTGAGGTGAGGGAATAATATAAAATGTTAGCTACCTCACCTTAAAGGGATAAGATAACCATATAAATGTGACTGAATCATGTAGCATAAAAAAGAATATGTCTAGGTAAATGTATAATTGAAGAAAATAGAATAATTTAATCACATTAAGGCCTAATATACATGATAAATATCATATTAATGTCTAGATATTAATATTACAAAATTAATAATCAAACATGCATGCACACACAAACAAGAGCACTCAAAATCAAGTCAAAAGATAATGGCCCAAGAAGACCAAAAACAAGGGGCATGTTAAAATTCTACACAATCAAAGGTACATGACTTAGTCAAATGTCCAAAAAGGAAATAATGACATATTTAAATGTCAAATAAAACACACATAATAATGGGGGCCATAAATAAATGAACATATTAAAATGCTCAAACAAACAAATAATAACAAGGCAAGGCACTTAAGGAAGTGCATAAAGTGAATCATAAATATCAACATAAAGATGGCATAGTATCCCATGGATCAAATGTGTTAGAAAAAAATGTCAAGTGAATAACATTTCAAGTACCATTTGTAAGATGTGATCATAGATAATGGAATGTATAAGTGCATAGAAGCTCAAACATGATAATGAAATATGATCATTGAACCATATAAACTATGAGTATTAAGATCAAGGAGAATGGATGCCAAAAATGTCCACATGGAATGAGGAGAGGGAAAGCTCAACATTCAAAATAGGAATAGATCATGCATTTATATATGATTATACGAGACTCAAGTAGAAGTGTGACACACATGTGTATGTAGAAGTAATAGGTATGTTATCCATCAACATAAAACTAACACATAGATGCCAAGGAGCTAATTCAATATGTAGGTGGCAAAAATATTTTTGTATTTTTGAATGTTTTTATTTTTCTATCTTTGATATTTTTAGAATATGTGAAAATAAAGAACTATATTATGATAACATTTAATATATCTTCATAGGTATCTCCCCTCTACGAACTCGGTGTAATAAACTGGTGGTACTACCAAGGAGCATGTATAGGCACCATATATGTCACTATTTAATCTATCATTTACTATGGTTTATGTAAAGTAGCAGTAATAGGAATATGTTCCTATGTGCTTGATATCTTAATATGGTTCATAGTAGAATTATGAAGTTGTATCATGGTTCATTGGAAAGTTAGTATTTGGTATACTTATGTTACATTAAAGTGTACTTTTAGTTCTTTATTCATTATTTATACATCACTTGCATTTATTTCTAAAATGTAAGTTTTGATATGGTAAATTTCATAGTGCTATGATATATTTCAATTTAATTAAATTTTCAATTTTTTAATAATGAAGCAATCATTGTATGCAATGAAAATTACATGGATATAAGAAATATTGACTATAATGATCATGTGGTAATGGGACTAATGCTTTTGATTATGTAGCTAATTCTAAAGTATATTCATAAATATCTTATGAATCTATATGTATCTATTAATATCCATATCAATTATGTATATTCACCTTATTTAAGTGTATCCTTTTGAAGAACCCGTCAACCAATGGTTACTTGGTAGGATCAGTGTCGGAGAGAGTACATTTGGAGGAATTATACTAGTAGTCATTTTCTATCAAGGCTGATGGACCACATGTTCTTCACAAGGAGAAAAATGGGATGTATCAACCCTCTTAGATGAACCTCTAGGAGATGTATGTGGAATAAGTATATATTTGTCTTTTTGGTGTATAATAATTACATGATCGGCTAACTATGTAAGGGTTTACCCAAGAGCAAAACACTCATTATCTCAATGTTTGTTAATACCATGGTAAGTGAAAAAGTGTTATCATTTTTGCTTTTCAAATCGATGTGGTGGATAATTTGAATTAGGAGGGAGTGTTATCATTAATTTATCCAAAAAATCTTGTAATATATCATGTGGTCTATCTTGGTACTAATCAAATTGAAAGGATATTTTTTGGTAGAGGTATATGGTCTAACTATGGGAGATAATCTATAAGCATGCTCCTATCTTTTGTTCAACACCTTTATCATTTGTTATTTTACATATACTATTGGTTTTGCATAAGATGTTTTAATTAGTTTATGATCTTGTGTAACTTATTTATTCATGTTGAAAACATGACTCTTATCATGCATTATTTTTGGTGAATAGATAGGCAAGTTGGTTGCAGTACTCATTAGAGCACATGCATATTTATGCACATCCTAATATAGGGCCTCAAATGAAGTAAATGGATTATAAAATTCTCTATCTCTGAGTGGAGAAAGAAGACCTCTACTAAATATAAATTATATTTCCAAATATGAGGGTGTATAAGTTAAGGAATATAATGCATCTTTAAATTAAATAATATAGTCTTGTATAGGCTCATTTTCTATTTGTGTCAATGTTTGAAAATGTTTTGATGGTAGATTAGGTAAAGTATAATGATGAAAATGTGATATAAATACATATTAATTTTTTTTTAAAGTTGATAATGAACCATTTGGAAGACTATAAAACCAATCAAGAGCCCCTTGGGTTAAGATATGATGAAAATCCTTAAAGAGAAAGCTTCCATTTTGGGCCCAATGTTCAAAGGAATGTAAATATTATTGTAAATGAATAACATGGTCTCCTTTACCATTGAAGGAGGACAAATTAGGGAAAATAAAGTTTCAAGAATAAGGATGCTTAAATACATTCCTAGAAATAGGTTTCTCTGATAATACATTCTTTTCAAGAATAACCTCATGAGAAGAAATTCGTAGTTTAAGAGTGTTAACTTGTTATTGAAAATATCTCATGATAGTCATGATAGATAACATATCACAAGAAGAGGTTAATTATTTTGATAGTGTTTTTCAATTACCATATACATGAAAAAATTCAATAATTTAATCATTTCCACTATCAAGGAGTGAATTATCACATGTCTTTATTTCACGTTGTAAAAGGTTATCCATGGTTAAAGAGGTGAGCATATCATGTTAGATTTTATCTTTTGTATCAAAAATTTCAAATGAGAGAAGGTAAGAAACATTTTATAATTCATTTTCAACATCATGAAAGGGAATAATGCAATGTTTATTTTTAGTTTTACTTTATAAAGGAGAGAGAGAGTAGATCCAATGCTAGTTTTTATTATCTATCTTACATGACTTTATCTTTACAAATTATACATAAAATATACTTGGGAGATTATTCATGTCCTCAAACAATACATTTTTTTAATTACTTCCTTATGATGTTTATATGCACTCTCATTATTTCCCTTAATCAAGAAAATGCGATACATAGGACATGCATTTTTCACATCATAACCTAGAGGGGAAGAATTTTTTTTGGCTATTTTCATTTGAATCATCCAAATAGGGAAAATAATTTTAAACATTAATATTACTTGGATAATAAGGTACACACTTATTTTGATCAATTTTTTCATCATGAGAGATAGGCGAGGAACATTCAACTTATTTAACATTTGCATTATTGGGAGGGGAGGAAACACACTCACTTTTTAAAGTAACTTAAAAAGGCATGCATGCAATATTCTAATTTTCAACATTATGAATGTTACCATTTTGTATATCTATTAAGTCTTCATCATCATAAAATAAAGGAATAGGATCAATGTAATAGCTAAGAGGGATGTCATCACAATCATATCCAAAGATAGAAAGATTATAATCACTACCTTGCTCATTTACATGTGTATTTGAATTGTTGGTTTTTACATTATCATATTTTTAAGCAAAAAAGGTTTTATCTTGTTTTTGGTGTTCTTATCTATATTTATATGTAATACATTGATCATCAAGGGGATTTAATTAAAAATCATAATGGATATTTTATGCATAACATTCTACTAGTGGTTCCATAAGGGTTGTAATGTTTAAGATAACTATGAAGCACACAAATACTATGTCAAAAAAAATAATGTAACTAAGAATTCCTAAGTTATGTCCATATAAGTAGGATAAAAATTAGATATTATAATACAATATATAAATCTAAAATGAAATTTTTAATAAGGACAAAAACCCTAATATTTAAATTAGGGTTTTGTTTCAACAAACAGAGGATGGATTCACCATATTTTAACCCTAAAATGAAATCTAAGTACTTTCAATTAGACTTATATTAATATTAAAGGGGTATATATATATATATATATATATATATATATATATATATATATATATATATATATAACAAAGCACAAGGGTGTTAATTAGATCTATAGAAAGACAATTGGGTGCTAAACTCAAATATAAATATACACTAAATTTATTATGTTGAGAATAGGCTAAATATAGAAAGTAAAACTATGTTATGTATAGAAATGACAAGAAATTAATATATTTTTTTGGTTATAATACTAATATAGTGATAGACCTATAAAAATTAGTAAGTATGATATAAGATAGTTCTGGGACATTCATTAGATTCTAGATCTAATGCTTTTGGAGTTTTGGACACTAATGCCAGCTTATGATGGTCACATCAATGCTACTGTCTAAGTTCAATGCAAGTTTCCTATACAAAATACCTATTTTAAAAGGATACAACCACCTATATGATTATGGTTTTATCTTAGCCTTCACTCTGGTGTATTTAAATCTAGGTTATGGACTATCTCTTTTCATGAAATTGTAAAAATCTAATTCTTCATCTTCATAGTGATATTGGGGGAAAATGGGTTAGTGGGCATATCATGTCAATATTCCCAAAAGAGATTTCTATAAGTGGGTGCTACCTACATAGCCAATAATCTTAAGAGGGACTTATACCTATGTATTTATCCCCTACATGTTGGATTGTGTGTGAATCATGCAATATATATAAAATAATTACAATAGTGACCTAGCTTATAATATATAAAATTGAGATCTTGGGATGCTCTTTCAGTACTTTAAACTTGTGTATGTGCTATCCATATGAATGATATGAGAATAGGATAAACTATGGAAGTTTTACTAAATTGAATGCTCTTTGGTATGAATACTAGGTATTTTCTTATGTATGCTAGGTGAGGAATGATTAAGGGTTGATATTATATTTATATCAATCCATTTGGATTAATAACTCATATTAAAATAATTAATTTGACCATTAGGATATGTTTCATTCGAAAACTGTATGACTTTATGGCACTAGACACTTGCATCAGTTTAGGACATAAGTGTCAACGATAGTATCTATCATGAACATTAGTGTTTAGGGAGAAATAAAATAGGTATAGGGTCAAAACTTATAGAGGTGGAAGATAAATACATTTTAAATTTTTTGTGCAAGATAGAAGACTTAGGTCATCAACATAATATTTTTTAGAGTAAGAGATAGGCTAAGGAGCACAAGATAGAATATATGCGAGACTTGCAGAAGTAGGAAAGGTCTAAAACATAGAGGAACATCCAATGTCTAAGTTTTCCAAGTGTATAAGACTAAGGTGATATATAATCCATAAATATCATCTACAACAACATTGCGTGATACAACTTTATTGAATGATGTGGGACCACTTTATATGGATTCTATTCTCAATACACTATGGAGGATGGAAGAAAACATATATTTAAAAAGGAGTATTTACCTCATAATCACATTATAGGTCAACATCTACCATTATAAATTAAATTTAAAGTACAAAATAATATTTTTAAGTTAGTTATGGTGGATAATGGACCAAGTCCAAACATTTGTAATATACTTTTTAAAATATACTTGGTTTTAAGGTAAAGGATCTTAACTACTCAAAGATGAATATTCAAGGATTTAACAATAATTCAAAAAATTATTAGGATAAAATGCACTACATAACACCATGGGACCTCAAATGATATCCATAATTTTCTAGGTCATACCTAATGAGCTTAATTATAATATTATATTAAAAAGGCCATAGATCCCTGAGACAAATGTAGTTCCTTCTACTTTACATGCAAGTATAAAGTTTAATCTTATCATATTATATATTCATACAATGATTAAATCCCTCATATGCAACCAATTTAACTACCAATTTATTATTATAATCCAATTAAAACATCATCAATAGACCATAGTCAATATGGTTTTAGGATTAAATATTTACAAAAAATGGGATATATAGGACAAGGATTAGGGAATCATGCATAAGTAATTATTAAAATCATCCAAGAATATAATCATAAAGGATTAAAAGTCCTTGGTTACACAAAATAATTAAAAAAAAGGAAACACCTATAATGACTACTATTTATACACATTTCTTTAAAGTAGATCCTGAACTAGTATGGGAAGTTCATAACACATCTACACTATATTTTCTATACCTTGACTTAATTGACAACACAATTTAATTGGATATTTAGACATTAGATGAAATTTAAAATGATGAATCCCCCTAGAATACCTCAAGGTTTATGAGGAACTCTCTTACTTTTATCATAATAATATGTTTCCTCACTCAATTTTTACCTATGCATACTTTATAATAAGTTAAAAAATTAATTTCCATATTTGAGAAGATGATCTATATACTATTCTTATAACACCATATATGGAAGAGGATTGAAATTTAATTAATGAAGAGGAAATATAATATCATTATGGAATAAGTAAGGGTCCTAGGCCTATATTATTAGCATATATGTTACAAAAACATGAAGGAAATGAATTCTGAAAAGTTATACATGAATACACAAAAAAATCACATGGACTTACTTCTATCTTCCATAAATTAATCCAAAAATCACATTACATAATATTGTATTCTATCCATATGGAAAGTTAGTACAAAATAAGATTGATAAAATGCATCCAAAAATTATGTTCTTGGTAAAATAAGAGATACAAAAATTAATAGATTCAATATTTATTTGATCAATTGATAAACCCAAGTGGGTTTCTAATATGGTACCAATTAAAAATAATAATGGGTAGATCTGGTGATGCATATATTATTGAGACTTGAACAAAGATTATCCTACAAAAAACTTTCCATGAAAAATATTGACATTATTTTTGATTTTACAACTAGTTATGATATGTTATCATTTATGGATGGGTTCTTAGGATAAAACTAAATCAAAATAAATCTATA
The DNA here is from genome assembly GCA_037957365.1 of Torreya grandis. NCBI lineage: Eukaryota > Viridiplantae > Streptophyta > Pinopsida > Cupressales > Taxaceae > Torreya > Torreya grandis. The sequence continues at coordinate 220,060 of JARHVA010004430.1, read as the reverse complement.
GGGTCAAGATAAAAATTCACTTATTACATCTTGGAGAACATTTTGTTATGTAATCATTCCATTTGGATTGAAAAATGCTAGTGATAATTATCAACGGACCATGACCCATATTTTTCATGATTATATACATAAAATAATGGAGTGATATGTGGATTATTTACTTGTAAAATCAAAATTACGTGATCATGTTTTAGATTTTATACATTTTTTGAATAATTAAAAAAATATAATTGTGATTAAACCCACATAATGTGTATTTGGGGTGTTTTCAAGAAAATTATCAGGCTATATAATATCTAAATGAGGCATTAAGATAATACCAAAAGGTAAAATCCATTTTATACATGCATCCACTAAAAGGTTTATCATAATTATGATCATTACAAGGAAAAATATAGGCAATAAGATGTTATGTGGCCTAGTTAGCAAATAATGTTAAGATCTAGTTGAACCAAGATTGAAGAATAATTTAAGCATAACTCACATAGGATATAAAGAGGCAAAAAAGAGGATAACCAAATGGTAACTTATAATATTTTCAAAATATGAAAAATTTGTGTGTTGTATTAAAATCATTGTAAAATACAAAGGATGAAAAGAGTATTTATAGCAAAGTCAAGGACTTACATCTCTTTTCCTATTTACCACACAAAAATGGCATCTAATGATGGTGGAACATTTGGGTAGATAAGCATCAAATTCATCCTTTAGTATTTTCACACCCTAACTAGTCTTATTAGAATAACTAACTACTTGAGTTAACCTAACTAAAAATACACAATAAATATTTACATTAACAACCCCTTATGTGAAAATAAAGGAGGTCTAAGGAAAAAATAAAATTTCTTAGAATCCTCATAAAATAGGTTATAAAAAAAGGTATGATGAGGTACCTATGTACAAAAATCAATAAATTATAATGATCTCAAGATATTGGGTAGTTATATAACCCTAAAAAGTAGATTGGGAAATCTAGTGTTAAAGGGGTAGTGATAACCTAGGGAATAAGGATAGTAGACTATCTCTAAAGTAGGACAATTAATTTTCAAACTCAAATAAACTTATACTAAATTTATTATGCTAAAATATGATAAAGATAAAATTTACATCTATGCTAGGCATTGCAATGATAATGAAAACAAGATACTTAACTAGTTATGATACTAATAAAGATCTGGATCTAGAACATGAATAAAGTAAACTAGATCTAAATTCTAGATTAGTCACTTGACTCTAGAAATTATACTTCTATATCCATAAACACTTGCATCGATCTAAGATAATTGCATCGATGCTTCTATTTGACTTGGATGTAGGTGTCTAGTATTTCATACTTGCTCAAACTAGATGAAACCACATGGATGCTTCTAGGTTTTGTGTTGCCTTCATTTTTGTGTAGTCAAATATGGTTCATGGACTATCACTCCTTGTTGAATGATAAAAACCTATTTATTTATCTTCATATCGGCTATGTAAAAATGGGTTAGTGGACACATAGTGTTTATCTTCCCCAAAGATTCCTTTGTCAATAAGCACTACCTACATAACCAATACTCCAAATATGGCCTCAAAGTTATGTAGTTCTCCCCTATATTTTAGCTTGTATGTATAATACAATGTGTGATAATAAAGTACATGGAGTGCCTATATTTTAACTTGGAAAATATGGCTCATAGGATGGCCCCTCAATACTTCAAACTTCTATATGTTTTATCCCTATGACTGATATGGAAGTAGGATAAAATAGGGATGATTTGCTCAGTTGAGTGATTTATTAAAATGCCTTTTATAAATTTCCTTATGAGAGGTAAGCATTTTTTAGGTCTATAATAATTTAATAATGAATGAGAATTAATCATGTATATATGTCAATCCTTTTGGAGAATATCTTGCATTAAAGCACTTAGGATGACCATAAGTATACATTTAATTTTCAAATTATATGACTTTAGGGCACTAGACATTTGTATTGAGATAGGACACTAGTGTCGATATAGGCATCTAGATAAAATTCAAGTGTTTGGGAAAATAAAAATAGGGATAGGTCCAAAACTTACAAAGATAGATGATAAGTAAGTTTATAACATTTTGTGTATAACAGAAGGTCTAAGTCATTAGAATAACATTATTTGGACTAATAGATAAGAAAATAGGCATAAAGAGATAGTCTATGAAATTATTTCAATAATAATAAAGGTATATAAGATGAAGGTACATCCATGATATGTATTTTAAAAGTATATAAGAACAAGGAGCTATATAATTCATAAAAAGTATCTACATTTCCCCCTTTTAATCTAGTAATGAAATTAATAGTTGAAAAGAAAAAAAATACACACTTGGTTGTGTATAACACACCTTGCCTTTGTGGGAGTCCAAATTGAGTTCTTTACTAGTGCCTAACCTACAACTAAGAGAATTATATAGTATATAATCAGTGCATATAATCTAAAATTGAAAGCATTGAAATGATTGAAATTGAAAGAGAGCAAGGTTTAAGAGTACACTTGTGTATCAATATAACTGCCTTGTCTATTAATAATTTTATTTGAAAAGATATATCATTATGAATCATTAGAGATATGATTAAGACACATATAAAATATATAAAGTGATTGTATATAGGTATATAGAGATATATTGGAGGACACATGCCTCTAACATTGGATAAAAGGTGAGTTGCCACCCAATAGTTGAGATTAACTCAACCACACAACCCTATCATACTTCTCACTTAGTGATCATGAGTGTACCAAGTCAACTCACACTATAAATCTTGTGAGGTTGGATGATGTAATCAAGTCAAACCTATAAAATTAGAAATATTAAGTGATTTAATAACCTTAATCATACCAAAAGTGAACCAACTATTATAGTAAATTAGCTCAATATAGTTCTTAAAAGTCTAACCTAATGGGTGATAAAATTTTATAGACATGTTTTGAAATCTAAAAATATTTTGATTTTACAAATTTAGGTCCAAATTACATAGCATATGCATCTTATATATGTCTCATGCTAAAACTATGTATAACAATGATACCAATGTATAAAATTCTACCACAAATGTGTATCTAAATCATTTAATTGTGTAATTTGGCCAATTTGAAAAACATTTAAGTGTGAAGAACATGTTTCCAAAACATTACCCCACTATAATATGAAAATGAAAATGTGTAAGTGTGGAGAACATGTTTCCATAACATGCCCTCACTATATATCAGAAACTAAAAATTGGTGTATGTGTGGAGAACATGTTTCCAAAACATGCCCCCACTATAATATGAATCTGGTGAACAGTGAAAAATGTGAAAATAATGCCTTTATGGCATGTTCCCAGTAGTACTCTATAAAATTTTAGGTGAGGGGAAGTAGAAACTATTATTCAACTTACCTCAAAAGGATAATATAATTATATAATTTGTGTATGAATCATGTAGCATACAAAAAGAACATGTCTAGGTAGATATATCATTGAAGCAAGAAAAATGTGATCACACCAAGTCCTAAGATGCATGATGTGAATCATGGAAACATATAGATATTAAAAAGATAAACAAGAAATTAGTCACACACATGAAATCACTCAAAAGCAAATCAAAATATAATGGTCTAAGGAGACCTCAAATAAGGGGCATGTTTAAATGTTGCACAATCTAAGGGACATGAATTATTAAAATGTCCACAAAATGAAGAATTACATATTCAAATGTCCATATAAAAAGGGATGACACATTAAAATGTTATATAGGTAAATAAAGGCATAGAGATGAAAATAATGGATCATATTTAAATGCTCATACAAGCCAAATAAGACACTCAAGAAAGTGCATAAAGGGAAATTATAAGTAATCAACATAAAAATATCATACAAGTCCTTATATATATGTTTTATAAAAAAAAATTAAGTATGTAGCATATCAAGTAAACTATGAAAGCTATGAGCATGAATAAAGGCATGTGTAAGTATTGGTGTCTTCAAATCTTACACCCTAGAAGAGGGTTATTCAGGCCTCTTCTAAATTTGTGTAATGTTGGGACATTTCTAGGCTTTTGGGTATGCCTAAATATGGAAATGAAACTCTAGGTTGAAAGGGCTAGCTCTCTGTAATATCTTTTCTTTAATAAAATTGATGAACCCATGTGTATGAGTGAAAAGAGTCAGAAGTTTGCATAAATGAAAATCCTAGTCTAAGATGGTGATATACCAAGAATTAGTATCCACATGTATGCCCTATACTTATACACAATACAACAAAATATATTCTATAACTCAAGATCTAAAATATTCCAACATAAGTATTTCAATGTAGAGACAAAATGAATGAGATCACACAAGGTAAATAACTAGAAAAGACAACCTGTATAGTCTAGAAAAAAGGTTACACATGTGAAAAATCTCATAGAATTAGAATGCACTCTCCATGACATGTTAGATAAAATATTTTATCAAAAACATGAAGGACAGAGAACATACAGATAAAACATCACTTATTTTCACTCTTTGTCTCTTGCATGCCCAGGAAAATGTCTAGAACTTAGAAACAAAATAGACTTATGCTTCTTTGCTTAAAGGCAAGAAAATGGCAAAAAATTATAGCAGGGCATCACCATACTATCTATGGATGATAAAAAAAGAACACAAGGGTCTTATTAATAGCAAAAGAGGGAGAGAAGAGAGAGCTCTTAGGTGTTAAAATAGAAGCTTCCAAAATGGTTTGTAGTCACCATCTTGGTGAAACTGATTCTAGTTGTTCTCTCATTCAGTTAGAGTTTGTCCTTCTCTTTGATTCACCTTCTTGAAATGACTAGGATCACTAAAAAATCAATGGTGAGATGACCCTCCACAAGAAAGAGATCCCATGTTTTACACTACATAACCATTCAAGTTTCTCAAGTGACTTTACTTCTACTTTCTTCTTCAGGTTCTTTGATTGATTCCACTTGTAAAAGTCATAAGCAAAGATATTTTGAAAACCCACAATCATTGTCTCTTCTTTTTCAAGATTCTCAGTTGATTTTACTTGTAAAATTCATAAGAAAAGTTCTTTGGGAAACTTGATTTTCACTATCCTTGCTTAAGACCCTATCAGGTTCTTTGAATGGCTTTACTTCCTTCTTTAAGACTTTAGGCATGAATTTGACATCCTATGGCATGTCATATTTGAATCTCAATAACTAGTTGGCCACCCTAAATTTGACATCCTATGACATATTATCTTTGCACCCTAATGGCTAGTTGGCTATATTAGAATTGATGTCCTATGGCATGTCATGGGGATCCATCGGGTTTATGTTTTAGGCAATTTTTGTGAAGTAATTCCTTTGAACAATTTGTTTGAAGGAATTCTTTTGGGAATTTTGCCTCAAAAGCAATGGTTATTTCCTTCAGGAACTTTTCCTAAAGAACACTTGGGAAAGTGTCCTTTGAAAAAGTTTTGAAGGACACTTGGTTAAGGCACAAGGTCCCTTAAAAAAAATTGAAAGGCATTTCTAAAGGAAATGGCCCTTCAAAAATTTTCCAAAGGGTATTTCCAAAGACAAAGTGCCCTTTGAAAAAGTTTTAAGAGTCACTTGGGAAGAAAAGTGCCCTTCAGAACTTTTTCAAATGGTTACTTGGACAATAAAGTGACCTTTGGAAAAGTCTAAAGGGACACTTGGGATAAGTGCCCTTTATAACTTTTTTGAAGGGTCACTTGGAATAAAAGTGCCCTTTGGAGAAGTTCAAAAGGACACTCGTGAAGGAAAGTGCCCTTCAAAACTTTTTAGAAGGGTCACTTAGAAAGAAAATTTCCCTTTGGAAAAATTTGAAGGGACACTTGGGAAAATAAAGTGCACTTCAAAAAAGTCTGAAGGGACACTTGGGGAAATAAAGTACCTTTCAAAAAAATTTGAAGGGACACTTGGGGGGGAACATTATGAAGACCATTTTAGGTTTTTTGATTGCCTTTGCTTATAAATTCATAAGCAAAGCTCCTTATAAAACTCAAAGTCATGCATCATTGAAAACTCACAAAGTATTGGAAGGAGTAATTTGGGTTCATAAACCTGGATTACTTCTACTCATGAAAATTTTATAAGTTGAGTCATTCAAAGAACTTGACTTGGTATTGATAATTTAATTTAGGTTTATGAGGGGCCAAGACTTGACTTGTGGAGAACCCAACATACACTACAATGGTGCCAAATTACCTTAGCCTTCTTGACTTGTAATTTTGGACCTTTGAAATGACCTGTTCTTATAACTACTATTTGGCTCTCCATGAAAATGGTTGGATAAATTATACTAAGGTGAAATTTAGTCAACATTCTTGGAAATTCTAAGGGGAGGCATACCTACTATGTCAAAGACTAGTTTCCTAAATCTTTCCATTAGGCATGGAGTCATGTATATAGACACTTCAAACAAAACTAAATAAGCTTTGGTTAAAAAACACACTAGCTGGATTGATTACACACATACAGTAGAGACATACACCAAAGCAAAGGGAAAGAAAACACACCTATGCTACAAAGCACTTAGCAAAAGGAAACACAACAAAGGAACACACCAAAACAAAGTACATATAAGACATGTCTAGCAAGGGTCAAAATAAAGGATTTAGATGGATTTAATTCACTAGAATAGGCAGTTTTTCTTCATCCATTTTAGATAGCTGAAAGGAGTTTCTTTGCTTGCACTTGCTGATGATGTAAGGACCACTCCAAAAGGTATTAAACTTTGTATGTTTTCCTATTTTTACTCTATATTCATTCCATTTTAAGACCAAGTCACCTTGTTTTAACACTCTTTCCCTTGCCCTTTTGTTAAAGGATTTATTCATGATGACTTGATGGTGTTCCAAAGCTTTGTGTCCATCATCTCTTGCCTCTTGTAGCTACATTAATTATATCAATCTGACCTCCATGAGAGTGTTTTCAAGTAATTCTATCTATTGTGAAAGTTCCAAGGTGGGGAGCTCCTATGATATGGGCAACCTAACTTCTCTCCCATAGACAAATACAAAGGGAGAATTACTAATTGACTTCTTAGGAGTGATTCTATCTACCCATAAGGATGTCTTAAGCTTGTTATGCCATTCTCTTTGATTGGTTTCCAATGTCCTCTTGATGATATTGATGAGGTTCTTATTGGTAGACTTATCCAATCCATTACCTTGAGGGTAGTAGTTGGATGAGTTACTCAAATAAACTCCACTCTTTTTTGCCTAATCAAAATTTTTAGCACTTATGAAAGCACGTGCATTATCTGAGATGATGACATGAAGAGATCCAAACCTTGTTATAGTGTTGTCATATAATTACAAGATGGCATTTTCATTTTCTTCCTTTAAATTAATAGTGTCTACCCATCTTGTGAAGTAGTTTCTAGGAGTCAATATCCATTTGTGTCCAGAATTTGATGGAGGGTTGATCATGTCAATAAAGTTAAGGCCCCATTGTATGAAAGTGGGGTCCACTTGGATAGGATTAAATGGAAGAAAAGGAAGATTTTTTTTTTTATAAAAAGGAAAGCACATTGAGGATAAACCTTAGCCTAATGATAACAATTCTTAAAAAGACTAGGCCAATAGCAACCATCTCTCATTATTTTTGTAGTTGTTGTTCTAGGAGAGAAGTGACCACCATCTGCACCATTATGGTACTTTTTTAGCAACATATTAAATTGGTCATTGTTAATGAATCTTAACAACACATTGTTCACATCTTTCTTAAAGATAATTCCATCCACAAGATAATAAGGAATAGCTTGCAATACCTTCTTTGATATTTGTTCAAGCCATTGGGACACTCACCATTTTGAATAAAACCAATGATGTCTTGTGTCCAACTTGGATTCTACATTTGATCAATTGGTTAGTCTTGAACTTAATTCACCAAGGTTTTTTATTTTGTCTCTTGAAAGTTAGATGCTAAGTTCTGACATAAACCTCTTCCTCTTACTAGGTTGGTTACCTTGAAATCAATGTCATATTCCATCACCTTCATGATCCATCTAGCTCTCTTTTCATTAAGATCCTTACTTAGGAGAAACTCCTTTGTGTTAGGATGGGAGACCATGGCATGGATCTTATTGTTGGAAACCATAAGCCTAAAATTTTTTAAGCCTCTAATGATGGTTAAAGCTTGTTTCTCAACAAAATAATATCTTACCTCATAGTCTTCTAAGCCTGAGCTGAAGAAAGTAATTAGCTGCTCAACATCCTCATCATTATTTTTTGTAAACATGGTTGAGATTATATCTAGGTTAAAAAAAGTATAAAGAATGAAATCATTATCAAAATTTAGATTTAAGAGAGTGGGAGGGGTTGCAATTTCTTTCTTGATTGCCTCAAATCTGCGTTTCCCTTCCTTTGTCCAAGTAAAAACCTGGTTCTTCTTTAGCATGGTTATGATAGGCTTTACCATAGTTTCAAAGTTCTAGATAAACCTCCTTATAAAGTTTTATTTTCCCAAGAAAATTTTTATCCCTTTCTTGTGTTGAGGCAAAGACAAGCCTAAAATAAATTCAATCCTTTTGGGGTCAATAGATAATCCTTCTTTTGAAACAACATGACCCAAAAGCTTACTTTCATGGAAAATGAAGATGCACTTCTTTGGATTGAGGGATATTTCATACTCTCTACACTTCTCAAATACTTGCCTTAGATGTCCCATATGATTAGTAACATCTTTTGAAAAAATGGTTATATCATCAAGGTAAACAAGCAAAAACTTATTGATCAAACCTTTAAAATCCATGTCCATTGCCCTTTGAAATGTAGTTCCAACATTGGATAAACCAAATGGCATATTATTGTAGGCAAAGGTCCCTCACTTGGTGTTGAAGGTTGTCTTGAATTGATCCTCTTCATTTACAAATATTTGATTATAACCTGAATAAGCATCAAGAAGTGAGAAACATTGAGAACCTAAAATAACTTGTAGAATTTATTCCATAGAAGGGAGTGAGTAATGATCCTTGAGAGACACTTTGTTTTGATCAAAAAAATCCACACAAATTCTGATTTTTCCATTCTTCTTTCAAACTAGCACAAGGTTTCCTACCCAAGTTGAGTGTTTGATAAGAAATATAATCCTAGACTCAATCAATTTGGTCAGCTCTTTCTTCATGAGTTCTTCTACCTTGGGGTTCATAGTCCTTTGCTTTTGTCTTACCAATTTAGCTCCATCCTCCAACTCAATGGTGTGATGAGTTAGAATTAGGTCAAATCCCTTCAAGTCCTTGTATTCTCAAGCAAATATGTCATGAAACTCTTTGCATAATGCATTAAAATCTTGCCTTGCCAATCTTTAAAAGTTTGTCCTTGAAAATCAAAACTCTCTCATAGTTCTCTTCTTTTGTTGACATGCTCATTCTTTGGTTTTTCTTCTGATCATCATAATTGAAGATACTCTCCAATAAAATCATCCACTTGTGTATTGTGTTTTTCTTTAGTTTTATAATCTAATTTTTATAATGATCACACAACTTCTTTTGATTTATTGAAGAGAAGCCTACCTCATTTTTCAAGAAGTGTACAATATGTTCATCACTTTTAAACACTTTCCATGACACTTCATTATATATAATAGAAGGTCTCATAATTATCTTGATATGAGATTGATCTTTCTCTTGTTCAACATCAATAGTTGAGTCAAAACGTGCTCCTATTGTAGCCAATCTATCAACATGCTTGTTTAAGTCTCTTGGTATGGGCTGGATGTTGAAAGCATAAAAATCCTCAAGTAGATCCCATACCCTATGCTTGTAGGACTTGTTCAAGAGGTTCTTGGATATTTATTTACTTCTCACTTGATGAATGACCATCTCACTATCTCCATAGAATTTTAAAAGCTTGATTCCTCTCTTCTTTGCCCATTGGAGACCATGAACTAAGCCTTCATATTCTACCACATTACAAGTGAAGCTAAAGTAAAACCTATAATAAGATTAGTAATGATTATTTAATGGGGAAACTAACATGACACAAGAACCTACACCTACTTTACTCCTTGAACCATCAAAGAATATTTCCCACATGCCATCAAGCTCATGATCTTGATTGGTGAGTGAAAGAATTGGGACAGTTTTCTCATGCATGCAGTAAAATCCCAAATGAGTTTCCTTAATTAAAGTGTAAGGATCAATTCCATGTTTTTTAATGTTGTACTTGTCAATATAGAGGTTAGAAATACATTTAAGAGGAGAAGATGTTTCACTATTCAAGACTACCTCTTCCTCCTTGTTGATCAGCCAATTTTGGTTTGTCATTATCTCTAAGTATGGCTCAATGTGGAGCCTTACTAAGGGTTGAGTCCTTATGGTTACCTTGGTTCCATACCTTGTCTTGAAAGCTATAAAGGACCAATCAGTAGAAAGGTATCCTCTTATATTGGTTGTAAAGTCCCTAGACAAGCATATAGAAAAGTGTGCTGGAAGGTCCACCACCACAATATCTTTCATGATATGGAAGCTTGGTCAACCATGTAAAAAAACTTTCAGACCTTTGACCAATCCTAATATATTTTTTAGAGTTCCATCTAGCTGCCACATGCCTTTACTATGTGGCTCATAGTTCAAACCCAACTTATCAACCACTACTTTATGCATAACGGTAGTGCCTGATTCATTATCCACAATACAATTGTGGACCAACTTATCTCCTACAATGAGTGTGAGATAGAAGGGTGGAATATTTTTAGATTTAGTGGAATGCTCCAAAATATGATTTGGATAATTTTTGAGAGCCACACTATGATGCCTTGAATATTGAGTAGCCCTTTGCATGCTTGCTAACTACTCTTGCAAAATCTCCTTTTGACCAAGCATATATAGAACCTCCTAAAAGGATATGCTTGTCTTAATGCTCTTTAATGAGTCCATAATATATATATAGAGTATTCACTTTCTCCTACATTTTTGGTAGTAATAAAGGAGATATTGCCTACTATGTTGCAATCTTGGTAGCTGCATTTACATTCTAATTTTGTTGAGGAACATGACTTGTAGAAGGTGAAACACTTTGATTGGCATTTTGTGGCCTTGGAGAGGCATCACTTGGAACTATTCATGGCTCCTGGCCTTCTCCCAAGGATCTCATCTTGGACCTTGTACTAGCTGCAATTGATATGCCTTGATTTAACACAAAATCATCCTTCTCTTGAAAGTTTATTGTCCCCACACTTGGGCTATTGCCTTCTCCATAATTATCACTTTGGTTGGGACATGCTTCTTATACTATTGTCTAAGGAATAGCTTCTTCTTGTGTAGTCAAAGAGTAGCTATTTCCTCTATCATCATGTGTAAAATGACCTTGATGTTACTCCCATTAGTCCACATGATCTTCTCCTTACACTAGATTTTCATGAATTGGAACAATAACCTTTATAGGAGGAGTAGAATTTTTATTATACGCATTAGAATACTTGCTGTAACCTTTTTGATTTTTTCCTCTCCCTTAATAATTATATTGGGATGGAGATCTATATCCTTGTTGAGGATATTATTATACATTAGGAGGAGCACTTGACTAATATTGAGCTTGCTTGAGCTGAGCTCTCAATGATATAATTTATTCATACTTATCCAAAATGTTATATACCTTCTTGGGAAATGCTCTTGGCTTCACATTGGCATTGGGAACCTGAGACTTGCTTGGAGCTTCAATAGAATTATGTGACAACAAAGGCATATAAACTCTTAGAGGGAGTCTTCCAGACTGAATCAAGCTATTTTTAGCCTCAATTGATAGCTCATATGCACTTGGAAGAGTGAATCTTCTCATTGACTACAACATAACAACAAAATTAGTACCAATCCCTTTAAGGTATGTTGGGAACACAAATCTAGGAGGAGGTCTCATGATTGGTAGTAGCCTATACCATGTTCTTTGAAATCTCTCATTGAAATATCCTATAGATTCATTTAGACCTCTTCTTATTACATTCGATTGATGTATTACGAAAGAATGATCACTTTTATTTTTGAGTCTTGTCACCAATAGGTCTCCAAAACCATCCTAACTTATAATGTAGCCCCCCTCCAATGTTTTGTACTAGTCAAGTACTTTGACTTTTAAAGACATATCAAGTAGCTTAATGGCTATATTGGCACTAGTAACATTATGAAAATTGCAAAAATTAGAGATGTCTCTAATATGTTTAGATGGGGTAATAGGACCTTCTCCATTAAAAATAGGAATATTTTTGGTAGCATTTGGAGGGATGGGGTCATATGTAGGAAGCTCTATTGGGTTTTGAGTATTAAAAGTAGGGAAAGGTTGATGCCTATCTATCTCTCCCATTTCTCCCATTTCTCTTCTTTCTTTATGATCCTCTATTTATTCTTCTTCATCTTCCTCCTCTCCTTGAACTTCTTTAACCTCTTCAACTTCTTCCCTAAAAACTCCTTGCCAAGGATTTAATAGGGATAGGAGTGGTTCAGGGCATTGTTCTTTAAGAGAGGCTTCAATTGAAGGGGCTTGGTCAAAAAATCTTAAGGACCTTGTAAGGACCATGTAGGATAACATATAAAACTTGGTCTAGAACCAAGGATTCACACCCTTTTAGAGTCTCCAAATGCTAGGTTATGGGTATTTATACTACTTAGTCCTATCAAGAACAACATTCACCTTAAATTAGAAGTAATTTAGGTCCCACTGGGTGTGCTAGACCTATTGTCTCCAAATCTTGCACCTTAAAAGAGGGATGTTTAGGATTCCTTCATATTTGGTAATGTTGGGACATTTCTAGGCCTGTGGGTGTGCCTAACTATGGAAATGAACCTATAGGTTGAAAGGGCTAGCTCCCTGTATTAGCTTTTATTCAATAAAAATATTGAACCAATTTTTATGAATGAAAAGAGTCAGAATTTTGCATAAATGAAAAGCCTAGTCTAAGATGGTGATACAACAAGAATTAGTATCCACAAGTATGCCTTATAATTATGCATAATATAGTAGAATATAGTTTATAACTCAAGCTATAGAAGATTTTAACATAAGTATTTCAATGTATAGACAAAATGAATGAGATCACACAAGGTAAATAACTAGAAAAGACAACTTGTATAGTCCAAAACAAAGGTTACACATGTGAAAAATCTCATACATCTAGAATGCACTCTCCATGACCTGTTGAATCAAATATTTGTTCAAAAATATAAAGGATAGAGAACAAAAGGATAAAACATCACTTGTTATCACTCTATGTCTCTTACATGCCCAAGCAAATGTCTAAAACTTAGGAAGAAAATTGACTTATGCTTTTTTTCTTAAAGGTAAGAAAATGGCAAAACATTCCAATAGGGCTTCATCATACTATCTATGGATGATAAAACAAGAACCCAAGGGTCCTATTTATAAAAAAAGAGGGAGAGAAGAGAGAAATCTTGGGCACTAAAATAGAAGCCTCCAAAATGGTTTATAGTCATCATCCTGGTGAAAATGATTCCAACTATTCTCTCATTTAGTTGGAGTTTGTCCTTCTCTTTGATTCACCTTACTGAAATGACTAGGATCACTATAAAATCAATGGTGAGATAACCCTCCATAATAAATGGCTTAGATCACTACAAAATTAATGAATTCTTCCTGAGAGCTCCCATGTTTTACACTGTAGACCCATTCAGGTTTCCCAAGTGACTTTACTTCTACTTGATTATTCAAGTTCTTTGATTGCTTCTACTTGTAAAAGTCATAAGAAACACTCTTTTAAAAACCCACAAAACATTGTCTCTTCCTTTTTGGGCTTCTTGATTACTTTTACTTGTAAAATTCATAAGTAAAGCTCTTTGGGAAACTCAATTTGCACTATCCTTGCTTAAGAATCTTTTGGGTTCTATGAATGGCTTTACTTCTTACTTGAATACTTTAGGCATGAATTTGACATCTTACAGCATGTCATATTTGAATCTCAATGGTTATTTGTCCACCCTAAATTTGACATCTTGCTGCATGTCATCTTTGCACCCCAATGGCTAGTTGGCTATATTAAACTTGACATTCTATGGCACGTCATGGGTATCCATCAGGTTTATGTTTTAGGCAATTTTCCTGAAGTAATTCCTTCAAAAAATTTATCTAAAGGAATTATTTCAGTCATTTTTCTTGAAATGTAATGGTTAATTCATTCAAGAAATTTTCCTGAAGGACACATGGGAAAGTGTCCTTTAGAAAAGTTATGGACACTTGGGGAAGTTACAGGGTCCCTTCATATTTTTTTGAAGGGCATTTCTAAAGGAAATGGCCATTCAAAACTTTTTTGAAGGACATTTCCAAAGATAAAGTGCCCATAAAAAAAGTTTGAAGGGTCACTTGGGAAGAAAATTGCCAAAGGGTCACTTGGACAACAAAGTGCCCTTCAAAAAATTTTAAAGGGACACTTGGGTTAAAAAGTTCCCTTCATATCTTTTCCAAAGGGTCACTTAGAAAGAAAAGTACCCTTCAAAAAAGTATGGACACTTGGGAAAATAAAGTTCCCTTTAGGAAATTCTAAAGGGACACTTGGGGGAACATTATCAAGACCATTTTATGTTTTTTGATTTCCTTTTCTTATAAATTCATAGGCAAATATCCTTGGAAAACTCAAATTCATGCATCATTGAAAACCCACAAAGCATTATAAGGAGTAATTTGGGTTTGTAAACTTGGATTACTTCTACTCATGAAAGTTTTATAAGTCAAGTCATTCAGAGAACCTGACTTGGTCTTGATAATTTAATTTGGGTTTATGAGGGGCTGAGACATGACATGTGGAGAACTTCACATACACTACGATGGAGCCAAAACACTTTAGCCTTCTTGACTTGCAATTTTAGACCTCTGAAATGACCTATTCTTGAAACTACTATTTGGCTCTACATGAAAATGGTTGGACAAATTTTACTGAGGTAAAATTTGGTCAACAAGTACATAAGCTCAAACATGATAATGTAAAGTGACCATAAAATGATATAACCTAGATGTATCTTGATCAAATAAGTAGATGCCCCCATTGCCCATATGACATGAGTAGAGAGAAGGCCCAACATATCAAAGTACATATATCATATATCTATGTATGCTTGAATCACACTAAAATGATGTGTTAAACACATGTTTATATATATAAAATGATATGTTATCCACTAACATGGAACTAATAACATAGATGCCAAGGAGTTGATATAACATGTAGATGCCGAAAATATTTATGGATTTTTTAATTTTTGTTTTTTTGGATTTTCAAAAGGGTATTATGGACCAAGAAAAGTACCATTAGAACACAAAGATCTCATTGATGAGATGCATTTGTGGATACCCTGTATCATGTGTGTCATATTCATATGCTGAATAATAAATAATATCAAGATCATACCAATCTTCTATAGTATTAAGATCATACCAGTATTCTATTTTAGTAGTATAGGAAATATGAAACTTCTTAGCTTGTTCTTGAACATTTGATATGTCTATTTGATCATCTGTATATGTAAAACAATTACACATAGATTGGAGTTTCCTTCTTGAAAGTTTATTTTTCTTGAGTATGTTCATCATTATCAAAATGTTGCATCTCATTATAGGATAAATAAGAGTCATGTGTTTTTGCTTGAACACTAGAAAAAGATGTAATTTGTGCCTTGACTTCTTTATTTGATGATGAAAGCATAGACTTTGTAGTTTTGAACTTAAATGTTTATTCCTCTATATATGGAATATATATGATGTTTTGATCCTTGGAAATCATATTTGTATCCTTTGATTTTGTAGGCATGTCTTGCTCTAGCTTGGCCTTTTGAATATTTTTTCTTTATTTTGCATTTGAGACTATTTTGGCTCTGAATTATTCTTTGGTACCCATATTGTTTCTTTTTGCACTTGAATTTTAGAATAATTACTCATAATGTGAGTGGTTTTATTGGTTGATGCATTAATGATATGATCACCACTACCTTTATGACTGTATATTTGTTACTTTAATACCAAAAAACAACCTATATGATGGCCATGCATTCTATGATATACATAATAATATTTTGAAATCCTTATAGGATGTAGAGGAGTTAATTATCTTACTTTATTTCTAAGAATTTATCTTAGGATTTCACTTGGACTCTTAGTATCTTTTGCTATAAGATTTGAATCATTTGTTTTGGATATATACTATTGTAGATTTTTATTTAGTAGCAAAACCTTGTTGGGTATTATATTGTTAGAGGAAGATGTAAACACGTGATTAAAACTGACACATTTTTGACTCTTTAGGTAACCAATCGGATTTTGTAACTCATTTATTTACTTATTCATACTATTGATTTGATCTTTTAGGGATTCACAAGCATAGACCCTAGGTACTTTAGATTAAATATATATACATGTATTGTATGCCTTACTCGTTTAAGGAGTGATATCATGGACCTATTTAGAGGGATGGAAACTATCACCCTTAGGATTAGGAGGAAGAAAAATTTCCTTTTTAAGCATTTTAAATGTTTTAAAAACTGATGTGAGAATAAAAATGAAGAGACATACAAATGTTAACATTCCAACATGATACAATAAGGATATAGCCATTTCTGACTATTGGCTAAGTTTTCTAAAAATATGAGATAGGTTTTTATATAAAAAATAAGAAATGAGATGAGCCTATAAAAATAGGTAAACAAACATATAATGTACAACATATATGTCTAAATTTACTAAAAATAGTAAAATTCTAAATTCATAAAATCCACACAATATTTTGGAAAAAATAGGTTTTTATCTATACCAACACAATTATGAAAAAAAATTGATGGATTTTAAATTTGATCTATTATGAATTAGAAATATGCAAAATAATGTGGAATGCTTTGCAGACAAAACTCTAGAATATTCCCATTAAAGTATCAACAATTGTGATAAATCAAGAATTTGTTTCAGATATCTAAGAGAGGTTTCAAATAAAATATTATTTTTGATGAAACTTATAAATTAATTACAAAAAATACATCATTTTCTTTGTATGTTAATATTTAATAAATATACTAAATGGTAAAAAGTGAAAAATCCGAAATGAAT
Source organism: Torreya grandis (assembly GCA_037957365.1). Classification (NCBI taxonomy): domain Eukaryota; kingdom Viridiplantae; phylum Streptophyta; class Pinopsida; order Cupressales; family Taxaceae; genus Torreya; species Torreya grandis. The sequence goes on along the minus strand of JARHVA010004430.1, from coordinate 203,036 downwards.
TTGGGCCAACAAAAAGAGGTTTTTGCATATATCAATTAGAGTAGAAAATAACTTAGAGGAATATTAAAATGGAGATTTTTTAAAGATGAATTTTATAAATAAACAAATAATAATTTGTAATCATCTAAACACGAATTCCTTGTGACTAGATGAGTGTAAAACCCTATAGTAAAGTTTTAGATATGAAAATCCATCATAGAAAGTTGAAAGCATAGGGGTTAAAAACCCTAAATCAGAATAGGTTTTCAAAGGAAGAATTAGAGGTTGGGTTCACCAAATTTTTAACCCTAAAATATAGATTATGGAATTTAGGTTTAAAGGGGTAGAGATAGCCTAGGGCATGAGGATGGTAGACTATCTCTAAAGAAGGTTAATTAATTTTTAGACTCAAATAGACATATAATGAATTTATTATGTTGAGATATTTTAAAGATATAAAGTATAAATATGATAGAAATTATAATGATAATGAAAATAAGATAGTTGGTTATGATGTTAATATAGATATAGATTTGGAATTGGAAGAAAGTAGGTTGGATCTAAATTATGAATCAATATCTTAATTTTATAAATTATATATCCATCACTATAGACATTTACATCAACTTAGGATGGTTTCATCAAGATTCTATTTGACTTAGACGTAGATGTATAGTATAGAATACCTACTAAAATTGGCTATGACCACCTATATGCTTATAGGTTTTGTGTCACATTCACTCTAGTACACACATATATGGGTCATGGACTATCAATTCTTTCCAAATGATAAAACCCTAATTATTCATCTTCATATTGGCTATGGAAAAATGAGTTTTTAGACACATGGTGTCAATATAACCTAAAGACCCATCTATCAATGAACATTACCTACTTAGATAATACTCAGAAGAGGCCCTCACACTTATTTAGTTATCCTCTATGTGTTGGATTTTATGTGTATCATGTAATGTGTGATAAGAGAGTACATATACTGACCTATATTTCAACTTATCAAATGTGGCTCATGGGATGCTCCTTCAATACTTCAGACCCATAGATGTGTTGTCCCTATGATTGATTTGTAACTAGGAGAAAATAGGGAAGTTTTTCTTACTTGAGTGTTTGATTAAATGCCTTTGGTAAATTACCTTATGAGAGGTAAGAAGTTACTAGGTCTATGTTAGGTGAAGAATGAATGAGGATTAATCATGCATATATACCAATCCTTTTGGATAATATATCCCATTAAAGCACATAGGCTGACCATATTTATACATTTAATTTTTAAATTAGATGAATTTATGGCAATAGACACTTGCATTTGGATATGACACTTGCATCAATATAGGTATCTAGCTAGGATGTAAGTATCCAGGCAGTTGAAAAATAGGAATAGGTCTAACACTTGTAGAGATAGATGATAAGTAGGTTTATAAAATTCTAATCATGATAGAAGGTCTGAGTCATCATAATAACATTGGTTGGACTAAGAGATAAGAAAATAGGCAAAAAGAGATAGTGTATATGATCCTTTTGATAGCGAGAATGGTCTAGAAGATGAAGGGACAACAATGATATGTATTTTCTAAGTGTACAAGACTAAGGTACTATATAATATATAAATATTTATACATTAGTAAGGACCCAATGAAACATTACATACCCATACCCAAAGAATATGGCGATAGTAATGGATGTCTTTCATGAGATGATGGAAAAGTAATGAAGAAGGTGATGCTCCAAAATAGTGGTGAGCTTCACAAGACTTCAAGGTGGCCTAATGCACATGTAGATTATGTTATGCATAATGTAAATGAAATCTTATTAAAAATTCATGTTATTTTCATGAGTGATATGAATCAACTACTCGAAACACTAAAATATTATAGTAATTTTGCTATCATCAAAGAATGTTGGCTTAGAGACAATGTTCTAAATTTTGATACCACCAAGTTTTTCTTAGAGATATTGTTATAAATTTTGATATCAATAAATATGGCTACTTATGGGTAGTTCCAAATCATAACTAATGTCAAGGATACTAGATGTTTCTCACAACATGAGATGGTCATACTATCAAGGAAAGTATTAAAAATACAAAAGAGTACACCAAATAATGATATTGAAAATGAGACATATTGAAATTCTCATATGGGTTTTCATAATAATATACCCATGTACATGTGAGGAAACCAAAATCATTATTGTGCTAAAAAAATAAATCACACATTCACACAAAGGTGATTATTTTTAATAAATAATCTCTCTTATAAATGTAATGAGGTGTATATAAAGGGGCCTTAATTTTATCAAAATAAATGACATGAGTGGAAGTGGTAGGGTAAAATAACCACTGACTGCTCAAAATGGTGAAGAAACTACAACAATCTAAAAAATTCCTACATGAGTGGCCCAAAACCCTCTAATTCAAACACATAAACCAATGTTGGGAATGCCAAAAGTCAAAAATAATGATCATAATTTTGAAGTGTTAAAAAATACAAGGAACTATGGAGACATCTAAAAAAGCGGTGGAACATCCATTTCTTGAATGACATGTTAAAATCTATAGGGTTTTTTCCAAAAATAAGTCATGTAAAAGTAGACAAAAAATACCTCAATAGGGTATTGGTAAGGAATCCATGTTTGGTACGCTTCAAAAAGTGAGAGAAAAAATAAATTGTGTTTTTAAAGCCAATTGATTGCATAAGATAGAAGAGAGACAAAAAATCTAAAACAATTTATTTGGGTGGGGGGGGGGGTGGTTGGGGGGGGGTCTAACCACTTGTTAAATTTTATCCCACCCTCATGTCTTCAAAAAAATGAAATGTATAAGAATATGCCATAAGGAACAAGAAAGGCACCATTGTTAAATACAATAAAAATAACCTCAAAAATGTCTTGCCAATATGAATATTACACCCTCTAAGTGAAATAAAAGTTCCATGCAAACAATATACAATATAAAAAAGTAGAAATAACTAAACCAATATGTAAAAATAAAAAAAATCCAAGTTAAAAGAAGACAACACATGAAAATTCCAAATGAAACTCAAGATAATAGCTTGGGAAGGTGCTTGAAGGAGGTATTCTATAAGGTTACATTATAATAAATGTATCACAAATAAAACATTAGGTGCCCAAAATCTCCCATAATATATATCATTACATCCACATTAGAAACACAAATACAACAAAAAAATATGGAGGCTCTCAAGCCTCATAGATCATGAGATATGCCTCCCAAAGTGAAAGTAGGTCAAAATTGGAAATAAGAATGCCTAGGGGGGTTTATCTAGCTTAGCCAATGGTCACATAAACACCCATGGGGTTGAGTAGAAGGTACAATCAGCATGTGGTATGGTAGGTACAATCACCAGGTATGACATGTATAGTATACATGTATGATAGGTATAATACGTAGGTATAATCATAATGTACAATATGGATGTAAAATCAACATGTAAAAGTATCAATTATGAAAGGTATAGTCAACATGTAAAACATGTAAAATTGTAAGTACATAACATTTAATTTTGAATTTTTTTGATGAAAACCCATAAAAGTATGTGAAAACACAAAAAACATAGAATAAATATGGTATGGATTATACCTAAGCATGAGCTAAGGCCCCTAAATTTTCTTCCAAATTATATGTTAGATACATATAGGGTGTTTATATTTTATCCTTATGTTTTTGGGCCTTTTTAATGCAATGGTAGTGTTTCTTTTTCTCTTGCATGCTATATAAAAAAGTTAATTCTAAAAAACACCTAAAAAATAAATCCTAAGTTATAGAGCTAGCCTTCAATGGCTCTAGTAACATTTTAAGATATGGTCTAACTAGGATTGAAGAGTAACCAAAGAAGAGATAATTTAGGATATAAATATGTTAAAAAAGAGGAGAAACAAATGAGAACACACAAAATATTTCTCAAATATGTAACATCTATGTGTATGTATAAAACTCAATGTAAAACACAAAGGAGGAGAAGAGTATTTATATCAAAGTCAAGCACTTGTATCTCTTTTATTATTAGCCACACAAAATTTGTCATCTAATGAAGATGGATCATGAGGGTAGGTAATAATTAAATGCATCCTTGGGCATGTACACACCCCAACTACATGCTAACTAGCCTTAGTAGAAAATATAACTACCTACATCAAATTACCTATGGTGTATAATAAATATTTGCACCAACATATAAGATGCAACCCTTCAGACAATTACTCAAGAAAGATACAAATTTTGAATGAAATGCAAAATGTCAGCATAGTTTCAATTCAATAAAATAATGTTTACTTAATCCACCTATTCGCATGCCTTCAACTTAGACAAACCTTTACTATTAAACATCATAGCTAAAGATCATGCCTTAGAAGCTTTATTAGTATAACACAAAGATCATAATAGATAGAGACATATGTTATATAATTCAAACACTTTATTATGACAGAAAATATACTACCATAGAAAAGCTATGTTTAGCCCTCTTTTTTCCTACACAAAAATTATGCCACTATATGCTAAACAATGTAACACAAGTTATAAAAAAAAATTGATCTAATCAAATTCATTATGTCAAAGACACAATTATAAGGACACATAGATAAATGGGTAACATTAATCATGGAATTTGATCTCAACTTTGTGTCTCAAAATTTGGTAAAAGGACAAGTTATTACATATCAACTAGTCATATCCCCAATACCATATACATTAATAATTAATGATAATTTTGGAGATGACTTTGCTTCTAATCACATATATTATGACATGTTGACCATGTACTTTGATGGATATAAATGCGCCACAAGTGCCAATGCCAATATAGCCTTCATTACACCCCATAGAAAATCTATGCCATTTACATATTAGTTGGGTTTTTCATGTACAAATAATATAATGTAATTTGAGGTATTGATATTTGATTTAATTACAACACACACACTATAAATAAAATAACTAAGGGTATATGGATATTCTAAGATGGTATTTAATTAGGTTTTAGAAATTTATCAAAAAGAGGAAGAAAAGGTAATCCCATACAAAGAAATTGTATAAAGATTACATACACACTTTGACTCTTTTTAAATATAAAACATATTGCAAAAATATAATCAGTGTGCTAATGCCAAGGATAACACAAATTCCTTAATTCCAATTGACATTAATGATGATCATGAAATATTTATTATCTAATAGTTACAATAGCCATTTATTTCTTCATAAGAAGTAGAGGCTATCGATGTCCTAATAATTACTTACAATGTAGTGAATTCAAAATGTTTTAGATTAAGGTAAAAATAGGTTTTGAAGGGGCCCCAAAGCCCTATTACATAATCAAATAAAGATAAAGCATTGACATACACTAGGAGAAGCACTCCTGAAGCCTACTAAAAAGTAGAAACACCCTAAGGTAATACTGGGACAACATAAATGTCCATATTAAATACAACCCCCTAGTTTCCAAGTAATGATTTAATAACTATTTTTTAGGGGTAAAATCTAGAATCATTGCCTGCCTTCCATCAAAAATATTCTGCTTACTTTCTAGCTCTCTGGTTTTCTTCACAGATCTTCTTCTAGGTTTGTCTGGGGAACCAACATCTGATTTCACCTTTAAAAGCTGCTCATTTATTTTTTCAGATTTATCCAAAGTGGAAGTCAGATGTTTCACCTTCGTTTGCTGATCTTTTTTACTACTTCTAGTTTCTACTCCCTTGGTATTGGTCCTTTTTTCAGCCCTTTTCCTTTGGTTTATAAAATGCTTTAAGTTTTCTCCATTATCATTCCCAGGAAACTCATCCAAAGGGAAGTCATTATCAACCTGAATCTACCTAAACTAAGAAACAAGAAAATCTCTCTCCTCTAATTTATTTCCAACTTCAGCCAAGATTTCTCCTTCCTCTAGCACTACTTTGCCATCAACATCTCTCCCTCGATCCTCTACCCTTTGGTAGAGTATGATTTGCTTTGATAAATCTGTCAAATCATCTATTCCTTGTGTAGGTATAATGATTTCTGATTGCAGTCCATTACCTTCTATCTCAGAATTTTCTTTCTCAAAAATCTTTGTTTTTGCTTCAACAAGTGGGCCTTTAGGGTCTTTAAAAGAAGGCTCTTTACCCACCTCCACATGTAGATCTTTAGTTTCTTCATTATCCTTTTGTTCTTGTTGCTGATCTTCTTTGGGTTTCCACACTTGCTTTTGCTGAACCGTGGACTTTTTCCCATCCATAACACTACTAGGGTGAATTTTGCTAGTGAATTCAAAATGTTACAATGATATATATAAATTTTTATACAGAGATTTTATCCCAAAACATGATACACGTAATGATATCACAAATTAGAGAATCAATACATCATGTGTTAATTAGATAATATTTATTCAAAATATCTTTGTAGGGATAATTACGTTGGTACTTTATCCATGATGAATTTAGATTTGATTTATTTAAAGTCCATGAAAGTGAATCCAAGAGACATTTTAATAGAAAATCAATGTATTATAAACTATTAAGACAAAGATACCATTGGAATACAATGGATCAATAATGTCGAGATCATTCTAAGTTATGTCAACAATTTCAAAAGCATAGTAATCTAAATCATTCTCCTTCACTATAATTACAACCTATTATTTCACCATGGCCATTTTCAATTTGGGGATTTTACTTGATTAGAAAGATAAATTGAGAATCATTATAGGGACACAAATACATAATTTCAACTACAAAATACATTAAAAAATGGTTAGAAGTTTTACCATTATATTCAACTACAAAGGAAGATATAAGTAAATTATTAATGATAAACAAAAGATCATGATTTGAACTACCTTCAACTATTGTTATAAATAAGGGGTCTTCATTCAATAACAAAATATTTAAGAGATTTTGTGCTAAAAATAAGATTCATCACATGTTTTATAAACCATATTATCTAGAGGGTAATAGACAAGAAGATGTGACAAATAAAATACTTGGTAAGACATTGAGCAAAACAATCACAAAAAATGGGGTATATTGGCATAACTAAATTATTTATGCACTTTGGACATATCATAAAAGTTTTCACATAAAAATAAGGCTACACATTATTATATGGTTTATGGAATAAAATAATTATTACCTTTATAATTAGAGATACCCTCTTTACATGTTTTTTTTAAATACATAATCAAAGATAAATGAATATCGAGAGAAGAGACTGCATGCATTAAAAATACTGGATGACAAACACATACAAGATATTGAAGATCTTACAATTTATAAGGATCATATCAAGAAAAAATATGCTAAGAAGGTTCACAACCATGTTTTTTAAATTTTTATATTTAGTACTAAAGGAAAATAAAAATAATACCAATGTCAATAATGAAAATAAAGGCAAATTTATACCAAATTGGATGGGATCATTCATGATTACAGAGAAGATATGTACATAATACTATCTATAAGCTAAAATATAGGGGAAGCATATGAGTAACACTATTAAAATAATTAATTTATGCCAATATTATACATGATTTAAAATTTCAAATATTCTAAAAATATACCAAAATCAAATAATCATAAAATGTAAAAACACTTAAATATGCAAAAAATCCAAAATCAAGATCTGAACATGACATGATGAACATTTTATTTATTTTTACATATGTTATTTATAAAATGTTTGGTATATGGCATAGTATTTACATATGCACATTAATTTCATGATATTTAAATGTTATGCATGACATAAAAGCTACATAAGGACACATAAATCTTGGTTTTCCATCTACCCAGTAGCCACTTTAGGGGAATCTTATTCCACATGTTTAACTATTACTAGTTAAATATTTCCATGACCTTTGTACATTTTTGAGACATATATTTCTTACATATGCCTTGCTAGTTACTCATTTATTACACAATGACACATCTTTACTGTGATATGGCATTGATACACAGGGATGGTGTAGAATAATTACTTGTTCTATGTTCCATTGATGTTGTTACTCTTTTACATGATAGATTAATTTATGTGTGGAATTTGGAATTGATTGAAACAATATAATTGATGTCCCTTATTTGTAACATTTTTTTCCTTGATTGTTATGACATCCTATGTACCTTGTATGTGACTTTTTTACCTATGTATGATAACTAACACTTGGATTTGATGATCTTGCTAATATTGAGGGAGTCACAATCTATATCATGCACTATTACTAAGTAGTCTTATTAAAAGATACTTATATTTCATGCTCTATTTATATACATATCTAGAAATGACACTTACATACCCTAGATTCCATGTGTTACATACATACCTTGATTGATACATACATTACAATGATGACATGTTCTCCACATAATCAAATGATATTATAGGATGATATATTTATACATGACATGATTTAGTTCATTATTATTATGATATGAGTGACTTACATGATAAATTACTCATTTCAAAAGGGGGAATTATAATGGGCTTGTCTTAGATACATAAGCCTCCATGAGTAGAAAATAAAAATAAAGTACAAGTTTCTCATATTTAAGAGATTTAGATAGTTCAAATGTCTTATCTACTAGATACATGATAAACATTAGAAAATTGATATAGAGTATGGGGGAATATTCCATACATATTCATTAAACTTATATAAACTTGGGCACATATTTATAAATAGCTAGGTGCATATGCATTGGTAAATGCATAAAAATTTACATGAACATAATTTTAGATTTGAACATACACATATATTTGAAATGTAACTTCTCAAATCCAACATATAGATGCATAAAATTCTATATAAATTGGCTGAAATTTAGGGAAAATGATACTAGTTCATGCACATATACACAAAAATATAGATATAATTGAATGGAAAATGGTTGTTGTTCCACTTCACAGTTATCAAACTTGCATACATGATGGAGGCATGAACATTGTTCATTAATTTAAAATCACACTTTATTGTTTTTACCTGGATAAAACTTGATATAAATAGATAAAAAAATTAAATTTGAATCTATAAGCCATCTATAGTGGCCGATTCATTTTTTTAGTGAACCTTTCTTGATCAATTCTCTCATTTTACCTATGTAGTGTTTTTTTTTTGCATTGAGCCTAGATGCATGGTTTTATATATATATTTACAACATAGGTATTTGGGTTAGTAAATTGTGTTTTTTTTCCCACATACATGAGTTTTGGGCCATGTTTTCTCCCCAACTCAAGATCCTACATACAAGTTTGGGGCATGAACACCCCAACTCTCCAATGCTTCAACAAGGAAGCATTGTCTCCAACAAGTTGCAAGGGAAACAAGGATTTTAACAATAAACATGTGTACTCTAACCATTTATCTTTCAATTTTTAATCTCAAAATTTAGATTTCACATATGTAAATTGACTACTTAATTATCATTACATTTTTTCTTAAATAAAATCTATACATTTGGAGCCATCTCCCAAAATACAAAGTGTGTTGTATGCACTCATTTAATTTTTATCCTTTTAATTTAACAATTCTATTATTATACTAAAATGGGTACATTTGTAGATACTAATATATGGTATTAAATACTTGACAATGACAAACTTGACACACATTTACCATGCATGACTTGAGCACCTAATTAAGGTCCTAATTTTCCATCCTCTCACACTCGCATGCTATATTATGATCAACCCTTCCATTTTTTTGTTATAAACCTACATAAAAATTAAAGTCTATTTTAAAGTTGGTAAATACCCTACATATACATCTCCAAATTCTTAAATCAATCCATGTATACATGGGTCAAATCTGATAGTTATAGTTATTATCGCTAATCCATAATGATTTGAACTAGGTAAAATTGACCCGATTCTAATAAAAACTATTTTATAAAATCAAACCCATCCTTAGGGTTGGGATATAAGCCTATCATGTTGGTAGCATGAATAATTATTCAAATGGATCCCTTTATAAATAAATCAAAGTTTCATTTGAATAGACCTAACACTTCTTTGATATATATATATATATATATATATATATACACATTATTACACACTAAGAAAATATGTCACATTCTTCCCAATTTGCACACCTATCACTATGAGTAGTCATAATCCAAGTCTAAAACACTCAAAATATATGTCAAATGAAGCATTTTCAAGTACTAAATCCAATCATTAGATACATACACATGTCAAAGGAACATAATTTCACACTCAAACTAGGTGGGATAATTATGTTTGGCTCACTTTACCTCCTTTGACTATTAAATATGTAGGTAGAGGAAAATCATCAGGAATGGGTGATTTGGGTTAGTTGACCCATTATATTTCCCCATTTTTTAGGTTTTTATCCCTCACAAACACATCTAGGGTTTCAAGGAAAATGAATTAGATATTTGGATTTATTTACATCACTAAGGTTTGAGAGTGAAATCACAGAGTATGGAAAGACACTCATAGGTGACCATACAATCATTGTGTCACACTTCCACATAGGTCAATATCACCCAATGATATAGAATTTACTGAGTGAAGGTAGTATATTGGTTCCTCAACTGAGGGAAATAGAGTCATGTTTATCCCTAATTTTCACTTTTATAATACAAGCATAGTGTTATAGTCAGCTATAAAAGCTAAGTATCATGATTTATTTAGTACTTTACATATTTAGTACACACTCTTATCAAAGTAGAAGAATAAATTATTTGTAATTTACATTTAAATGTATCCTTGAATACCATATATTTTGATCTAAATTCTATTTCAAAGTTATATTTTAATTAGATTAATCTTCACCCATTTATCCAATTAAGGGAAAATAGATATAAGTCTTTGATATACATGTTATTATATCATGGGATTTTATATTTAATGTAAAATTTGCAATCAATAATGATATATTCCCTTATAAGTATTGTTGAAATAGAAAAATAAGTTGTGCTATCACTTTTAACTTGTCTTCCATCATGAAATAAAGAATCTATATAGTCACTAAAAGAATTGTTGTAAAGTCAAAAAAGAATTTATGATTCAACTGATCACTTCTAAGTAGGTGTATCTAGACTTTCATATTGATAGAGAGAAAAAATATCATGGGCATTTTATCATAAAAATATAATACTAAATCAATCCTCCACACACCTTATCTAGAAGTTTAGTCCCTGTAGATAGCCATTTTTAGTACAATTATAATTTCATAATATTTTTTTATAGTTTTTGCATTTGTAAGTCTTTTGAAAAAAGTTAAATATCTAGTGGCATGGTCTCATATGGAACTCTTCACTTCCAACTTATTTCACTTGCTTTATCTACCCTTATTTGGCCTATATATTGTAAAATTACCTTTTTATCAATATATGCCAATGATTCTTTCTTATGTTTTTATTATCTTTATGTTTGTACCCTTTGGACACATGCATCTACGTTATACACATGCATCATATAGGTTATACACATGCATCGATGTAGGTGTCAAACCTCAATGTGCATGTATAGACTTATCTTTTGAGTTTCATACTTTTTTCATTATGACTATTTGTTTATCCCCATATGTTTATTCTATTGTCAAAAAATTTCACACCGCTACGTACTTATTAAAAATAAAAATATCCCTATATATAAAAGGCCATGGTTTAATTTAGATCATCAAGAATTACTAAACAAGTTTATAAATTAGAAAATAATTTACATTCCAAACTATAAAATTGCATCACATTACTAGAACTAAAAGGCTTAAGCATTTAAAAGGTCAATATACACTTGAATTTCTTGTACCAAGGGTTATAATAGGATAAAGATCATATTTGCATGATCACCATTCCACATACATACCTAGGAAGGAGAAATAAATGTAATTTTGAGGTCCTCTTTGGAGTATATGGATATGTAGACAACACTTAGTAATAATTGGGGTCACCAGAATTAGCTAAATTTGAGTGCTAACCCATTTTTACCTAAGTTGCAAGAGATCTAGGGAAAGAGATCCAATGTTTTTCTTATTGGATGGAGTCAACACACATCCTAATTCATTTTGAAGGGATAAATAAATATGAAGGTGATAAAAATATTTAGATAAACACTTTGATTCATTTTTTACATTTTTTATATTGGACACTTGCATTTAACATAGACATCTACATTGACACTAGTGTCATAGACATGATACAATCATCTAGGAGGAAAAAATAGATAAAATACAGAGTGAATAGACCCATTAACTTGTTCACTATCATGAGATGATTCTATATCATTGTCACATTCTAAAATAGAACACAAAATAAGATACACTCTCTTTATCCCTTGATTGCCTAGTGTTTTACTATATTTATTGCATGTGCAAATAGGTAAATTTATATAATTTGGCACATATTAATAAATTCTAAATATTATCATATTATAGGCAAAACAAAATTATTTTATTTGTGTGTTTTTATATAAAACCTTAATAGCGTAAAACATTCTAGTGTGTTAGTGTGTTTGTGTGAAATGAAACCTATCTCATTAAACAAACTTAAGTGTAACAAACACACCAACTACATAAAATATTAGGTTCACTATCAAACCAAGTTATAAGGTAAAACCTATAAAACCTAAAAAGGATACAACCACTATGGTTTATGCAATCTCACAATAACCTAATCAAATTTTCTTATCCAATACACTAAGGAGATAATTTTCATGCCTACCTAAGTCTCCAACTTTGTTACTTCCAAAGTTTATGGAGTGTCACCTCATATCTCTCCCTCATACTATAGAGGTTGATATGAGTTTACCTCTACACAAAGGGTATAATTCCATACTTATTTTGAATATCATCAAGTCCCTTGGTATTTTATGAAGTGTTATTTTACCTTGAAGAATAAGATCCACGACCTTATCTATGGCCAAAAATAACATTTGATGATCCTTCAAAGTAATGGGGTTCACAACCTGGTGATCAATAGAACCATAAATATTTAACAACCCTTTACTAGACCATTTTAATAAGGAAACAAAAGTTCAAATGGAATATAATTCACATCATCCTCCAACATAATATATGCACCCATT
>JARHVA010004430.1:0-185000 GCA_037957365.1 Torreya grandis | reverse complement strand
CTAATATATATCTATTTATTATCCTTGTGTTTTTTAATTTTTACATTCTTAACCCTATTTTACTCTTGTACCTAAAAATACAATTTAAGGTTATACATTTAGTGAACCCATTTCTTTATGTAAATCCTAGTTTATCCTAGGGTATTCAACCTTCTAAGGTTTTTCATTACTATATTTTTTAGTGTTACTCTATCATTTATATGCAACTTATGTGTATCCCTAGATTCTATTGAACATATAGATCTTTCTCATTTTCCACCTAATATGGCTTAAATAAATGAAGAAATCCATCCTATACCTAATGAAGATGTTAATCATGAAACTGGACCACATACCAAAGAGGTTATAATAGAAGATGAGTTTGACCATAAAAATGATGAATATAATGAAAATAATGAACATGAACAAATAGATCAATATCAAGTACAAACTCTTACTATGTTTTGAAACCATATATAGTAAAACCTTGAAGATCTTAATGAGATCCGAAACACCATATTGGAAACTAAAAAATAAAAAAATGTAGATGAACAACTAGGTCCATATATTGATCATGATATTAGAGCTATGGACCATCCACATATATAAATAATACTCTCCTTTAACACATCATTTATTCCTAATTATAATGGGGACATGAGATATGTGTTTACACCATTGTTACTCGAAATAAATCCTACTATTACTACATCTTACATGGGAAACATAAATGTTTTAACCTAATTACTAGTTTTAATGCCTATAAACACTCAAAATATGGGTACACTTATTTTAGTGACTCCTCAAACTTCAAACCTTAGTAATCAAGATGTGCAAGCTCTTGTCCAAACTAAAAAACTTTTGAAATATAAATATTGAACACAATTCTAGGAAATTACCTAATGCTATTAATTAACAAGAGGAATTACTTAACCCTATTACACCTATAATATCTTTTCACCCATCAACATTACCAAAAATATTTCCTATGCTCAAATTGAAAAACTGAAATAAGGAACCAATGAACCTACCAATGAATATGTCTTAAGATACAAGATAATGTTGGCTAAAATGACCAATCTAATGGTAGATAAATAATGCCTAGACATATTCAAGAAAAGTTTTTTTCCCCCATTATATGAGTCCATTGTTTTTTAAAATTTCAAATATTTTTATGACTTATGCCATATTTTTTGTGATCATACTGAAACAACTCTTAAACACTAGGAAAGTAGTCAACCAACCACATATTAAGCCAAATCCTTTACAGTTCATACCTATCCTTAGGCCACCCAATATATGTCATGTATATATTCCATGCAATATAATATGAGGTTAATTGATCCAAAATGGTATGATACTCCATCATGGTATGTAGTTTACCATGAGGGAGTACCCACCACTCTATAAGTATCTAATGATTGGCCCATCCTACTATGGGTCCTCCAACTAGTCATACTATTATAATATGCTGATAGACCCTAACATGTATCAAGGTACCAAATTTGATACCACTAATGCAAATATCAAAATATAATATATAGGTATATATGAAAATGGGATAGAATGGTGCAACCCCATGACTACCTAGTACCTTACTTCTTAATATGTTAGATGATTTGGTACATGTAATATGAAATCACCATAGTGCCACCTTATACCACTAAAAATAAAGCTAATATGACACAAATAAATTTCCATAATTGTGTAATATCACATATAATAATATTAGATAGATATATTATGTTACTTGACTCTACATCGATGGCATGCTACCCAATGAAATACTAATGAGACCAATGAATATATCCATAACTACCATCCTAACAACATATGTCCTTGTACCTTGATTAAAAACTAGGAAATGTGATAGAAATCATTTAATGTAACTATCATCTCCCTTGTTGGGAGCCAAAAAGTAAAAGTATCTAGATTCCACCTCTTAGATAAAGCCATAATAAAGTGGATATCATATGAAATATTTCCCAATCAGGCCACCTATCCCAATCTAGCTTGATATATCATGGCTCAGTCAACCACATCTAGACATAACTCTACCATAATATAAAAATTTATCCCATGCTATAACTCTTGTGTGTGTGTGTGTGTGTGTGTGTGTGTGTGTGTTTTTGTGTGTGTGTGTGTGTGTGTGTGTGTGTGTGTGTGTGTGTGTGTGTGTGTGTGTGTGTGTGTGTGTGTGTGTGTGTGTGTGTGTGTGTGTGTGTGTGTGTGTGTGTGTGTGTGTGTGTGTGTGTGTGTGTGTTTGTGTGTGTGTGTGTGTGTCCTTCTACAAATGAAAATAATCAAAACAAGTACTAGGCATTATATTCGAATAGAAAAAAATAAATTATTTAGGCATAAATTTAGAAATGAGAATGGATGGTAGCATTGGATGATATCATTAGTGTGGGACACATATGTTGGATGGTTCCATCCAAAAATTGAACACTACAATTGAGGTGTTAATGGTAATGTCCAAGAACTCTAATGGAAGTGTCTATCATCCCATGTAAATCCTTTTTTTTTAATTTACAAAAAATATAAAATTCAAAATTGCTAAAAAACAAATATTTTTACCAACTCATCAAAATCCTAGCTAGCTAACATTGTCTAAAGTATGTCAAATCATTGTGGTCATGGATCTCTCTCAAATGAAATTGCAAAATTTATCTCTATAGTTAAAATTTTTAAAAGTTTCAAAATATGAATGAAATGAATTTTCTATTAAAAACTCCTAATATACACTTCTAAAAAAGATTCAAAGGCCCATATCTTGAGTTCCAATAGTCCAAATTAAAAACCGTAAATTACGTGAGGACCCAAACAATAAGTTCTTATATATTATACCTATTTTTTTAGTTTTTTTGACATAAAAAATCACAAAAATTATATGTATCACACCTAGACATTATTCAAATTTATGAATATTATTACATTCTCTCTTAAAAATTACTGAAGCACACCATGTAGTTTGAACTCAAATATTACACGCTCAATCTATACACATCATAACTACTTCATCATTTTGTGGTATACTGAATACCGAATTCTATCCCCCTCACCTCAAAATGAGGGAAAATTAATGGGGGAATGTCATATTGAATGGATTATATACCTTCATAGTTTCAAATTTCAATTGGGACATGCAAAAAAGGCTTGACCTCCACACTTATTCAATACTCAACATCTCCAAATTAAAATGGGGGAATGTTATGGAAACATGTTCTCCAAACTTTCACTAGTTCTCATATTCTTTAGCCTCGGTGATGGCATTCCATGGGAACATGTCCTACACACTTATTTAATACTTATTATATATATATTATAGTGGGGTTATGTTATGGAAACATGTTCTCCACACTTTCACTAGTTCATATTCTCCAGATTTCCTTCATGGTATATGGTTTAGATATATATTTTGGTCAAAATTTGGCACATTGGTACTATCATTACACACATATTATACAACAACAATGTTTATGATAAGTAAAATATACATTTATATATACATACCACTTTTATTCACACTTAATATGATAGGGGCATGAACAAGAGTTAATTCCTTCTATGTACCCACACATTCATTTATCTTCCAAATTCACTAGATTATTATGATGTCATGGATTTTTAACACATTATGGATTGTTACCATACCCAAGATGAGATTTTATGGACTATAATTAATCCTTTATCATCTATATTAATTATTTCTATTTATAGATTGAAGTGATTAAATCATATATTCCCACCAGATTTATATGATGGGCTTGATTGAATCGCTCATCCTACACCAGGATATATTTATATATGTTTTCACTTAAGTGTGCTAGTTTATATGTGATACTCTCTATGTCCATAATACCATTCTTCCTATACTAGGTTAGGGTCATGATCACCTCCCAGCTCTCCCCACTCCAGATACAACACTGCCATAGTACAAACTAATTGAACACTTGTGAACTCATTCATCTTCTTGGCTAGAATATGGATGAGGTCTCAATTCCCCTTCTAATTTTCTAATCTCCTTGGTGGATATATCATTCCATATCCATAATTATGTGTCACACACAAGTGTATTTTATCTATGTTCTTTATTTATTTTACTTTCTATTATTTATCATCTGTAAATTATTTATGATGAGTACATTGTGACATGCTTTTTGTTGCAAGTAAACATTCAAATAAAAGGTTTAAAGAGAGATCAAACAAAGATAATGTGTGTTGTACAAACCAAGGTATGAATTTTATTTTCCTTTAAATTAGTAATTCTAGGTTCTTGCATTACTAGATTAAAGGGGGGGGGAAATATAGATATTCATAGTTGGTATAATTACTATTTCATAGCATGTTTTCATAGTTTTTACATGTGTAGGTATCTTGACAAAAAATTAGATATCTAGTGGAATGGTCTCATATGGATCTCTTTGGTCCCTTCTTATTTTGCTTGATTTATCTACCCCTTTAGGCCCAAATGTTGTAAAATTTCCTTTTATCAATGTATTCTAGGGATCCCTACCTATGTTTTTATTATCTATGTTTTTTTACCCTTTGAACATGTGCCTAGGTTAGATACCTATATTGACATAGGTGTTAAAACTTGACACAAGTTTCCATACTTATATTTTGAGTGTCTCTCATACTTTTCACATTGTGACTATTCTTTTAGCCCCATATATTTGTTTTATTATCATTTTTTCACATGTCACTAGATTCTAATTCAAAATCAAGATATCATTATATATACAAGTCTAAGGTTTAGTTCAAATAATTATCCATGAATAATAAAATTTGTAAATTAGAAAATAATTTACATTCTAAGTTATCAAATTACTAGAGCTAAAAGTTTAAAGCATTTAAAAGGTTAATCTACACTTGCATTATTTGTACCAAGGGTTATAATAAGAGAAAGATTATATAGTTGCATGAAAACATTATGCACACGTCCATATGAGGGAGAAATACATGTGATTTTGAGTACCTATTCATAGTATAAGGATATGTAGGAAACACTTATAAATAACTATGGTTGCTAGGGTTAGATCGACTCACATGCTAACTCCTTTTTACCCAAGTCACAAGATATTTAGGGAAAGAGATCCAAGTTTTACTTATTGGATAGAATTATCACACATCATAAGAAATTATAAATCCCAAATAGATATATTTTTGATAATGAAACTTTGGTAAATATTTAGATTCATTCATGTACATCTTCTAGACTAGATACTTGCATACAACATAGACATCTATGTCAATGCTAGGGTCATAGACTTGATGCAAATGCTTAGGAGGAAAAAATAATTAAAATATAGAGTGAGGATATCCCTAATCATATTAAATATCATGAGATGATTCTATATCACTTTCATATTGTATAACATAATGTGAAATAAGATACACTCTCTTTATCCCTTGATTACCTAGTGTTTCATTGTATTTATTGCACTTGTAAATAGGTAAATTTATATAATTTGGCACATATTATTGAATTTTAAATATTTTCATATTGTATTCAAACAATTTTATTTATTGTGTTTGTTTATAAAACCCTAATATCATAAAACATTCCCATTATCCAAAGAGGATGACATACAAGGAAAAATAATCATCACTGAACCAATATTTTCATTTATTCATTTTCAAAAATATACATAACCAACAAGTTTTTCCTTAATGAAAGCATTGAGAATGAAAGATATAATTTTTGGAACCAAGAGTGAATATTTAAGAATCATATATGGTGAGTATCATTGAGGGATTTATCTCAAACCACAAAGCCTTTCTGATTCCCCAAATACCTCTCATATAAAGAGGGTGAAATTTCAAATTCCTAACACACCTCTCATCCACTGAGCATTATAATTTATGAGAAAGGTATATATGGAATGAATGATGATGAAAAATGATAATTTATATATATGTAAATACTATAACTAAGTCCACACAACACAAAGCAAGTATGATAGTGAACTAGAAAAGGAGTAGGAAATAAAACATTCCTGCTAGATAAACTAGGTATACATGGTTATGGCCATAATATTGGAATAAATAAGTCCACCTTATCACATATGAACTTATTTTTCTTCTCTCAAGTCAGAGTTTTACTAAGGATTTTCATAATCACTTTTTACTCTCATTTTAAAATCCATACTTAGTCTTTAAGTTTTCCAAACCTACCCCTCCTAACACTCATCTAGAAACTAATGATCTCAAGTAATTAAGGTAAATACAATATCCAAAAAGTGCTCAAAAAATAATATATCTCATTAAAATATATAAAAATGAGATAGTTTTTTCCCTTTTTTCAACTATTTTCATTCACCATGACAAAAGAGAATGATAACTAATTACATGTTTACTATTATATGAATCACTTAATTTGATTCATCTAAATCATGCCTATTTTTAGTAAATATTATCAATATTAGTGGTTATGTCTCAAAACATTGATCCCTTAATTGAATAAAAATTATTTTAAATACCTCATGACTTTAGAAGATTTCATTAATGATTTACTTTATTCCCTCAAACCATCACTCTTGTTTTTATAACTAAATGGATCCATTGAGTAGGTGTACCAAAAGGTTATTAGGTTATTTTATTTGACTTAAAATTTTATTATTTATTTAAATCAACCTTTCTAAGATAATATATCATAAGTATATATTCAAAGGGTAAACTTGCAAGATTTCATCTAATCCTTCAAATTCTTCTATACTAGGTCATATTACCAAGTTGTTTATCCCTAAATTTAGATGAGTTTGGTATTTAAGGTTAAAGGGTATTAGATTAGATTTTTCACAAGGATGATGAAATAACCTAATGAGTAAGCCAATTAATAAAAACACAAATAAATAATATTATAAAGCTATACAACTGAGATTGATAAAATTAGTACAGTATAAGTATTAATAGATATTACAATGAATAGGGAACAAAATATACTTATCTACTTTAATATTATCATGTAGGTTTGATATAGAACATGATGAAATTGGACTAAAAAGTGATCCTTAAACAATCATTATATTTTGGCAATATTCTTTTTATAGCCTTAGATACTTGTATTAGATCTAGATAATTGCATCGACAAAGGTATCTAACTTAAACACATATGTTTTATATATAATAATAACTCTATTTGGATGGGACCAACTAAAGTATTATCAGTTTTATATTTCCTTTTTTTTATGTATACAAATTGCACACATATGTTATCACTCTTTGTTAGATAATCAAACCTTAGATTCCTCACTTTTGGAGTGATTATGGAAAACTGGGTTAGTGTGCTCATAATGTCAAGGTGATATAAGGACCCTTCTATCAATGGGAAATTCTTACATAGACAATACTCTGAAGAGTCCCTAGACTTATGTGTTTCTCCCCTATATTTTATATTGTGTGTGCAAAATGATGTAATGTGATATATATATATATATATATACACACACACACACACATATACATATATATATACATACATACATACATATATACATATATATATACATACATATATATATATATATACATATATACATATATATATATATATACATATATATATGTATATACATATACATATATACATGTATATACATATATACATATACATGTATATATATATATGCATGTATATATATATATGTATATATATCTACATGTATATATATATATGTATATGTATATATATATATATATATATATATCTACATGTATATATATATATGCATGTATATATATATGTATATACATATATATATATACATGTAGATATATATATATATATATATATATATCTACATGTATATATATATATATATATCTACATGTATATATATATACATATATATATATATATGTATATACATATATATATATATACATGTATATATATATATATATACATATATATATATATACACACACATATATATATATATACATATATATATATACACATGTAGATATATATATATATATATACATGTAGATATATATACATATATATATATATATATATATATATATATACATATACATACATACATACATACATACATACATACATATATATATATATATAGTGACTTAGCTTATGACTTAGAAAATATGGCTCACTATCTACTCTTTGAATACTTCAAACCTATGGAAATACTATTCCTATTATTGATATGGAAATAGGGTTGAATAGGCAAATTTTTCTAACTGTAATGCCTGATTGAGTGCTTCTTGGTATATTATCTTGTGAGTTGTATGTGATTTATAGGTGAGAAATAAATTAGGGTTGATATTATATATATAACTATACCTTTTGGAAATATATCTCACTAAATCACTTAGGTTGACCTTTAGGATAAGTTTAATTTTATAATTGTATGACTTTTAGTCACTAGACACTTTGTAGGAAAATTAGACACTTGCATCTACACAGGTATCTATATAAGATACAATTGTACAGGAAGGTAGACAATAGGTACATGTATAGAAATGGTAGTGAAGGATAATAATAAATTTTAGGTATTTTTACATAATATAGAAGGTATGGTCATCAAAATAATAATGGTTAGACTAAGAGATAATAAATTTAGGCATAAACAGATAGTAAACATGAGCCTTTTAGTAGTGGACAAGTCTATAACTAAAAGGTACTACCATGATAGATATTTTCCACGTATACAAGACTAAGGTACAACATGAATCAGATTTTATTATCTACATTTTCTCTCATTTTAATTTAGTAATGAAATTACTAGTTTAAAGGAAAGATATACATACATGGGTGTGTATAACACACCTTGTCTTTATGTGAGCCCAATTTGAGTGCTTTGTTAGTGACTAACCTATAACTAGGATGATGTTACAATATATAATTAGTGTATGAAATATAAAATTAAAATAATTTGAAATTATTGAAAGTAGAAACAGCAAGGTTAGGAGTACACCTATGTGTTGATGTGACCATTTTACATTTTGATAATTTAATTTGGAAGGATGCCTTATTATGAAGCCTTGAATATGAGATTAATACAAATTTGAACCTATAAATTCATATATAGATATTGGAAGAAACATACCCCCAACCTTGATGTTATATATATTAGAAGATACATGCTCCAAAACTTGATGTAAAGGTGAGTTACAACATGTCCATTAAGCTTGTTTCATCTCAATTATGTAACCCAAATATGTGCATAATTTGGTGAGTGTGAGAAATTTAATCAACTCAAAATATATATTTGATGAGGGTGAATGATTTAATCAAATCCAACCTATAAATATGGTAAAGTTAGATGATTTAATCAAGTATAACTTATTATCTTGGTTAGATTAAGTGATTTAATAGACTCAACCTTCAAAAAGTGAACCAACTACATTAGTAATTTGGATCAATAATAGTACATAAAAATCCAACATGGGTATAATAATAATCCATAATAGTGTTTAAAATCTGAAAATGATTTGATTATACAATTGTAGGTGCCCTTTTCATAGCATATGCACCTCATATATGTCTCAAGATAGAATTTGTGTATAGTAACAATATAAATGTATAAAATGCTATCACAAATGTGTATTTGAATCATATAACTTTGAAATTTAGTGAATCTAAATTCAATGCAAGTTTGGAGGACATGTTTCTATGATGTGCCCCAACTGAATATGAAGAATATGAGAACTAGTGTAATATATGGAGTACATGTTTACATAACATGCTTCCACTATAATATGAACTATGAAAGTATGGAAACCATGCCTTATGACATTCTCCCATTAATATGCCCCCATTTTGAGGTGAGGGGGATTATAATCTAGTATTTACCTTACCTCAAAGGGACGATATAACTATATTATCTATGTATATATCATGTAACACATAAGGGTAACATGTCTAGGTAGATATAGCATTGAATCACACAATATGTGATTATATAACCCTAAATTTATATGTATGAGATCATCTAGGGTTAATAGAATGAATAAGCACAAGGGTGATATATATATATATATATATATATAGTAGGCCAATTAGTTTTCAAAATGAAATAAATAATATTTTAAATTTAAATACTGAGATATGCTAAAAGTAGAAATCAAATCTATTGATTGATACTAAAATAAATGAGAAATAATAGTACTTAGCTAGTTTACTATACACATATATATCTAGGTTGAAATAGGCTAGAAGTGGATTGGATTAGGATTATGGAACAATCTTTAAATTATGGAATTTCCTTAGATGCTTGTGTCAGAAATAGATAATTACATCGATATTGATGTTTTAGTTGGATGAAACTTTAATAATGACTAGATCTAGATACAACCACTAGATCCTTTTGATTTTTCTATTTCCTTTATTTTGGTGTGTTGATATTATGTGTATAGGATATCTCTCTTTGTAAAATGATCAAACACTAGCTTCTTGACCTTTGGAGTGACTATGGAAGAGTGGGTTAATGGGAACATAGTGTTGAGCTACCTTAAGGACCCCTATATTAATGAGAGCTACCTACATATCCAATACTATAAAGAGGGCCTCAAACCTATGTAGTTTTCCCCTTTATATTGGTTTGTGTGTGCATAAAGATTTAATGTGTGATAAATAAGGACATAGAGTGACCTAACTTATAATTTATAAAATGTGTTTCATGTGATTCTCATTTAAAACTTCATCTCGTAGGGATACTACTCATATGCTTGATATGTAAGTAGGGATGAATAACATAATTTTACTCACTTGAATGCTTTATTGAGTGATTTTGATAACTTTCTTTGTGATTTTTTGGTATTTACTAGGTGTGGAATTAATGAGGGTTTATATTGTATATAAACCAATCCATTTTTAAAATATCTCACACTAAGGCACTTAGGCTAACCTTTAAGATATTTTTCATTTGTAAATTATATGACTTTTGGGAATTGGATAGTTAATTTTAAATGAAAAGTATAATTGATGCAAGAGAGTAATAATAATTAGGTTTATAACATTTTTTATAGTATATAAGGCCTAGTCATCATAATAATAATGGTCAAATTAAGAGATAAGTAATTTGGCACAAAGAGATAGTGAACACAAGCCTTTTGGTAGAAGGAAAGTATTAGAATTGAATGGTAAAACCATGATAGGAATTTTCCAACTATACAATATTGAGGTGCTATATAATTCATATTTAGTGTCTACATTTCCCCTATTTAATCTAGTAATGAAATCACTAGTTTAAAGGAAAGAAATGTATACTTGGGCGTGTATAACACATGTTGACTTTTTATGAGTTCAACTTGAGTGATTTTTTGGTCAATGAATTGCAACCGATAACATGTTACAATATATAATCCATTTATGAAATATGAAATTTAAATAATTTGAAATGCTTAAAAGTAAAGAGAGTAAGGTTAAAAGTACACATATGTATCGATGCAACCATCTTGGCTTTTAGAAATTTGATTTAAAAAGATACTTTATTTTTAAGCCTTGGAGATGATATTAAATAAATTTATAATCCTAAAAGTGCATGCACGCACACACACACACACACATGCACATGCACGCACGCGCACACACACACACACACACACACACACACACACACACACACACACACACACACACACACACACACACACACACACACACACACACACACACACACACACACACACATGCACATGTACACTCACAAACACACACACACACACACACACACACACACACACACACACACACACACACACACACACACACACACACACACACACACACACACACACAAAACACACACACACACACACACACACACACACACACACACACACACACACACACACACACACACACACACACACACGTGTCCCCAACATTGGTGAAAATTTGAGTTTCTACACATCTATTGAGCATATCTCAATCAGCAATCCAATCATACTTATAACCTAGCAAGTGTGAGTGATACAATCAAATCACACACTATACATGGTGAAGATAGATTATTTAATCATGTATAATATTAAGTGATGTAATCAACTCTACCTTTCTAAAAGGTGAACCAAATACTATATTAGATTGGTTTAATAAAGTTTGTAGAAGTCCATCCTGGGTATGATAATAGTCTATAGTAGTATTTGAAATATCAGAGCTGATTCAACTTTATAATTTAAGGTGCTATTTTCATGGCATATTCACCTCATATATGTCTCAAGCTGAAACATTGGTATAAAAGTGGGTATAACAATGGTACCAATGTATAAAATTTTACCACAAACATGTATCTGAATCATATAACTATAAAATTTGGCCAATTTTGAAAATTTTCTAGTGTAGAAGACATTCTGATGACATGTCCCCACCAAATCTGAAGAATCTAAAAATTGGTGTAAGTGTGGAGAACATATTTCTATAACATGTCCAAATGATAATCTAAAAATGTTGAGTACTGGATAAGTGTTAAGATCACTTTTTGGCATGCCCCCATTTAAATATAAAAATGTGAAGGTATGGAATCCATGCCTCTATGACATGACCCCAATGATATTCTCCCCATTTTGAGGTGAGGGGAATTATAAAATGGAATTTACCTTGCCTCGAAAGGATAAGATAATTGTATAATCTATGTATGGATGATGTAGCATATAAGAGTAACATGTATAGGTATATATAACAATGAGGTACATATTATGTGATCCCATCAAGTTCTAAGGTGCATGATGTAAATCATGGAAACATATAGATAATAATATTAAAATATTAATAGGTAATCAAACACACATATAAGAGCACTCAAAATCAAGATAAAATACAATGTTTAAAGAGACTGCATACAAGGGATGTGTTCAAATTTTACATAATCAAAGGGACATAACATAGTAAAATGTACTCAAATCATATAATGACATGTTATAATGTCCACATATAATAAATAATTGCATATACAAATGTTTAAATAGGCAAACATAGGCACGAAGGCCAAATTAAATGGACCATATTCAAATGATTGAACAAACAACATAATGCAAGATATTAGAATGCAAGGAACGCACTCAATTAGGTTAGTAAAGGAAAGAATGGAACCATAAATAATGAACATAAGCATATCATACTAGTACCTAGGTATATATTTTTACAAAAAAAAATTAAGTACATAGCATATCAAGTATACTACAAAAGATTTTAGAATGGATAAAAGCATGTGTAAGTATATAAGCTCAAACATGACAATGGAAACTATCGTATAATAATGTAACCTAGGTGTATCATGATCAAATAAGAGGATTCCCCAATATACTAATGACATTAGTAAAGGGAAGGCATGAAACATATGGGTATATATATAAATAAATGATGTGATATCTACCAACATGGAACCAAAAACATAGATGCCAAGGAGCTAATAAGATATGTAAATGATAACTATTTTTGGATTTGAGTTTTTTTTTTTTTTGATATATTAGAATTTTTTATGTTACAAAGTGAGATGTATTGACCATGGGATCACCACTATCAAATATGCAATGTATCCTCTTCTTTAGATATAAATAATGATCTGTGTGATGCCCTTGCATTCTATGATATTCATAATAATATTTTGTTCTTCTGAGAGGTTGTAAAGATGGTGAGGTGATCAAGTTGTGTCTAAGTGGTAACCTTAGGATATCACTTTGAATTATATTAAAATTTTTAATATTTTTTAAATTAGTTATCATAAATGGATTTTCATTGAACACTTGATTTTGAAATGATCCTTTGTTGGGCATTACATTGGGGAGAAGATGCAAATGTGAACATATTACTAACACATTTTGAGTTTTGTATATGTAAAATCTGATTTTTTAGTGATGTGTGCTTTGAGATCAAATATTTTTTAGCTTTTTTAACACTTATATTAACTTTCTCACAGTGATTATTTGATATTTTAGATCCTGATGATCCCAAACCCTAGGTACTTTATATTAGATATGGATACACACATAATTTACAATAGATGTAGGAGGGGGTGAGGAAAGACATACTAATTTAATTCATTTTATATCATAGTGTTGGCCACCATATAACTTAGAAGAGTGATAACATGGACATGATTAGAGGGATAGAAGTTATCGCCCTCTGTAGGGTTAGGAAGAGGAAGGGGATCCACTTTGTCCATTTGAAATGTCCTAAATTTCAAAAAGAGGATAGGATCATAGAGGCATGGAAACTATAGGGATAAATTCATTATGTATGAATTTAATTTTGAAAATAAACTAATTTTTGAAATAAATTTTAGCAAAATCAAAAATAGAAAAATAAAAAAATCTTATAAAACAGTAGAATTTGTATGAATAGACACAAAGATTGGGTTCAC
The DNA here is from genome assembly GCA_037957365.1 of Torreya grandis. Taxonomy (NCBI): domain Eukaryota; kingdom Viridiplantae; phylum Streptophyta; class Pinopsida; order Cupressales; family Taxaceae; genus Torreya; species Torreya grandis. Next base: position 170,688 of record JARHVA010004430.1, on the reverse strand, counting down.
CAAATTTTGAACCCTAAATTTAGATGTATGAGATAATATATGGCTAAGAATATATAAATTAATAAGTACAATGGTGATAAATATATTTATATCATGCTAATTAATTCATAATCTCAGATAAATAATATTCTAAATTTAAATACTAAGATATGCCAAAAAGAGAAAGTTAAACTATTGATTGACATTGGCATAAATGGGAAACAATAGTTCTTAGTTGGTTTAATTTACACATGTATATCTAGGTCAAAACATGATGGAAGTGGATTAGATCAAGATTTTGGAACAGTCATTAGATTCTAGAATTTTGCATTCTATGGACTCAAACACTTGTTTCAAATATGGATAGTTTCATTGATGTTGGTGTTTGAGTTTGACGTAGGTTTATAATATGTAATAGTGATTAGATATAGATGAATCCAACTAGATCATTTTGGATTTTATATTACCTTTCTTTTCATGTGTTCATATTGCATGCACATGCAATTAATATTTGTCAAATAATTAAACCCTAGCTTCCTCACCCTTGGAGTGAATATGGAAAAAATGGGTTTGTGTGAAAATATTGTTGAGTTACCCCAAGGACCCCTCTATCAATGGGTACTACCTGCATAGCCAATACTATGAAGATGGCCTTAAACTTATGTAGTTCTCCCCTATGTGTTGTCTTGTGTGTGCATAAGGATGCAATGTTGATAAGCAAATACATAGAGTGACATAGCTTATAACATGGAAAATGTGGATTATGGGATGATACTTCAATATTATATACTTTCAAGCATATTGATCATATGCTTTATATGAAAATAAGGATGAATAGGGCAAGTTTGCTCACTTGAAATCTTGATTGAGTGTTTTTGGTAACTTTCCTTGTGAGTTATCAATATTTACTAGGTGAAGAATGAATGAGGGTTGATATTTTATATATTCCAATACATTTTGAAAATATCTCACACTAAATAACTTAGGCTAACCTTCAATATACATTTCATTTCAAATTGGATCACTTTTTGGCATTAAACACTTAATTTGAAAATAGACACTAGCATCGATGCAGGTGCCTGACTAAAATGCAAGTGTTTGGGAAGATAAAAAATAGGTACAAGTACAAAACTTGTAGAGAGTGATAATAATCAAGTTTATAGAATTTTGCATAGTAGAGAAGACCTGATAATTAGAAAAAATAGTGGTCAAACTAATAAATAATTAATTTAGCACAAAGAGAAAGTAGAAGTGATCCTTTCGATAGAGATAAGGTCTTATAACTAAAGGTTACAACCATCATAAGTATTTTCCAAGTGTACAAGATTGAGGTGTTATATAATTTAGATTTAATATCTATAGTGATGACATTAAATCCTAAGATGCATGATGTAGATCATGGAAACATATAGAGATTAATAGTACAATCTCAACAAGTAATCAAGCACACACAAAAGGGCATGCTTAAATTCCAAACAATCAAAGGGTCACGAATTAGTCAAATGTCCATAAAGCATATAATGACATATTCAAATGTCTACATACAAAAAATAATGACATATTCAAATGCCATAATATGAAAGCATGGAACGAGGCCATAATCAATGGATCATATTAAAATGATCCAAAATTCAATATAATGAAATCTAATAAAAAACAAGGAAAGATAGGAAACCAACATAAACATAGCATACTAGTTTTTAAACATATGTGTTTGCAAACAATGTTAAGCACATAACATATCAAGTACACTATGAAAGGTATAAACATGTATAGAGGCATGTGTAAGTATATATAACCTTAGACATGTTAATGGAAAGTGATCAAAATAATTTAACCTTGGTATATTATGATAAAAATAAGTAGATACCCCAATGTACTTAGGATGTGAGTGGAGGTAAATCCCAACATTTGTATGTGAATGTATCATTTATTTGGGTATGCTTGTATCACACTCAAATAAATCATGAAACATATGTGAATATATAAAATAATGATATGCTATCTACTAACATGGATCAAACTATACATGTTTATGAAATAGTAAATCTAGGAACATGTTGAATATTTTTGTTATTTTTGAATTATTTGAATGTTTTTGGTATTTTTGGAATAATAATAATAATAATAATAATAATAATAATAATAATAATAATAATAATTATTATTATTATTATTATTATTATTATTATTATTATTATTATTATTATTATTATTGGTTAAGGCAAAGTATAGCCAATTATCCCATATAAGGGATGCTTATTTGGAAGTGTTGTGAACACTAGATATGGTATATAAAATTGGTGGTACTACTGAGGAGCATGTATAGGTGTAATATCTAGAATTTTAGGCTCTATAATTCTCTATGTATGTGTCATAGGGATATATGGTCTTAAAGAGTCAATACAAGGAGTAAAGGTTAGTGAGACCCATAATTTTGTGCTATGTATTGTATCTAAAGTAGAAATAATAAGAACATGTCTAGTTACTTTGGATAACTAAATATGTTGCATAGTAGTAGATGAGGATTCCATGGAATCCACTGTGTATCTCTGATGCATTTATATCTCAAGTATGAGCCACCTAGGAAAGGAGATTGCATTTTTCTTACCCTTTCATGAAGAATTAACCTTAGTAGGTTTGATAATTAGGTACTTTGGAATAAATTATTTTTGTTCAAGTGGATGTTCATATTTAATTATAGGGACTATGACTAATCTATTGGTATGAATGTATTTAATACACCCACACCCTATGGAAGATACTACACAAAGTTTATTTATCCAAGGTTGTCCCAATAACATATCAAATACTCTTATGTATGTTCTAAATGTGAAGGTAGTCACCACATGTTCTAGGCCAACCTGTAAAGGTAATTCAATCTCACCAAGGACATGATGTGAGGTCCTATCGAATACTCTAACCACTTTGGTTGAAGGGTGTATATCATCATATGTATATCTAAAATGTGTAAGTCATAATTCAAATATTTTCACTATCACCATTATCAATCATGACACTATGATCATCCATATTCTCACTATCATCAAAAGTAATAGATAGGCATTAAACCATAAGAGATATATGATATGTATAAGTACCAATAATCCCATCTAATGGGTTCCCATAATTTAGTGGAGGAGGATATGCATTATATGCCAATTATACTATTATATTCTTCTGATATTGATTTTTGTAATGGATCAATAAATATATTTTAGTTTTGATGGGCGCTAGGTTATGACCCTGAATCTTTAGAAGGATAATCAAAAGTAATATAGTGGTTATCAAGAAGGTCGTGAATATTGTGATTCAATTTATAACATTGGTTAGTAAAATGGCATGGCCTTAGTGATAGTCATAATAAGCATTGGCATGGTATCCACAAGGTAAGAGTTATACTCATATCAACCCCTATGGGAGGAGAGATATATGAGACAATAGTCTATAATCTTCTTAAGTTATGAATCTAAATACTTAGGTAATCATGTAAATTATCTCCTTCATGTATTGGATAAAACAAACTGATTAGGTTATTATGACATTGTATTAACAATAATGGTTGTGTCCTTTTTAGGTTATGTAGGTTTGACCTTGTAGCTTGGTTTGATATGAAACTCAATATTGTATGTAATCGGTGTGTTGGATACATACTTAAGCTTATTCAATGAGATAAGTTTCATTTCATGATATCACACAATATGGCATAAATCATCAAAGGATTTTAAATTTTAAAAAATGGACTCATGTAATGGGGCAAGCAAAGTTTTCTTAAAGATGTATTGAAGCTCTTTATCTACCATTTAGTTTATCATTTGAGCCAATATTATATTATATATCAATACGTATTCATGGATAGGTTCATTTGTACTTTTTTATTTTTTTAATTTGGGCATAAGAAAATGTTTTGATAATGTTGATAGAGAAGTGTGCAAAAAAATTATCTGTAATAGTTTTGAATGATTTTATGTATTGGATTGGTAAATAATATGACCACCTTAGATCATAGTCATTAGGCTCCTTGGAAATAGTTTAGTCAAAATTTTATTATTGGAGGTATAATCAAGGCATGCCACATTGGAATAATGAAGATGTTATTCAAGATCACCCTTGCCATCATAAAATGTGAACTTAGGTGAAATAAAACTAGTTGGTAAAGGGTGAAAATATATTCTAGGTATAAGAGGGTTATACAACACCTCTTATGAATTAATAGCATAAGGTGACTTCATATAATTTTTATCAATACTTTTAACCTTAGATTTCAATTTTTTTATAGTTTACATAAGATATTATACATTTTGGTCACTAAGGTTTAAAGTTTGAGAAGTCACCAAAGGAGGTATATGTGTGAACTAGAATATCACATGCTAAACTATGCACTCAAATCCTTGAGGTTAGGTTGAGGCATCCAACACAATGAATGGGCTATGGATTTTTTTTGTTGTTATGTGGGATGAGATTATGAATGGGTGGTAGTAATGGGTTCTTATGACAGAACCAAAAGACCTCAATAATGTTTAAATGTTCATTAAGAGTTTCAATTTGAGATAAAATAAAACTACATGTTCCTTCATCTTCTGATATCACAAGAAGAAAGATCTTTTGTTCAATTATAGGACTATGGAAATGAGGGAGATAAGGTTGAATGACTAGTGGGAAAAGGTTTACTCTTTGGGGTTGACTATGCCTGGTCAATGTCATCCAAAAAATGTGAATGATACAATACGAGGATAAACTTGAGGAGAAGAGGGAGGTATGAATGGTAAAATAGGCTTGAATGACATTATATTTATGTCCTCTATTATAAAGATGGATAATGATGGGTGGATCAAGAATTCTTTCTTGCTTGTCCAAAGTAGTCAAGGAGTCAACAATAAGATAAGGAATTAGGGTAGAAAAAAAAACCTCACATATTAACTTTTTGTTAATATCAAATTATATAAAAACTATGGTATTAGGTTCTATAATCCTATGTAATAATTTTTTCTATACAATACTAGGTTCTCAAGAAGGGTCATTTGAAGGAGGCTAGGTAAAAGCTAAGGTAAAGTGTATGAGCTTATTCAGGAAAAGGTTTGTTGTGTGTGCTTGATGTGATGTTTGAAGTAAGGATTTGTATAGGGGATTTAATTAATGGGAAAGGATTAGGTCTAATTTTAATTATTTCTTGTTTTATCAAGGCTTAGAATTGCTTATGCATGTTGACAAGGATTTTTAACACTGTTTTTATTGAGTTTTTATTATTTTTGCCTTTTATAAAGTAAATGTTTGCTTGCTAAAATTGAAATAACAAAGGAAAAATAAATAAAAATGTGAAATTAAATGAAAAAAAATATTTTTATTCTTTTCCAATGATTCACAATCCATGCAAAAGAGAGGACAAAACCTATACTATTATGCAAAGTGCTTATTTTTCTTAACATTATCTAGATAAAAACTAAGTGGTATTATTTTTGTAGTTTTTATTTCATTTGTGTTGGGGTGGATTAAGTATGCTATGTATTCTAAATATTTAATCAATTCAAAAGGAAATTTGGTCTAAAACATAATAATGTCACAACACTTTCTATTATCTTCTTTGTATTTAAACAAACTTTCAATAGATTTTTTAAAGAGAAACAAATAATGCAAATACTTATTTTATATTTTTGAAAGAGGATAAAAACACTTTTAATTTATCAAAATAAAAAAATAAAAAAATATATGATAGCTCTAATGGTGTGCCTAAGTTTTTACACATTTTTTTGATTAATTATTTAATTGTTTGAAATGCAAGAATCTTGTTTTGATATTGGAAATGAAATAATATGTTGGCTGAAAATATCTTGAGAATTGGCTAGAGTTTCCCTCTAAAAATTTTGTGAATTTATTTACTAATTAAAATAACCTAATGATTTGTTTTGAAAATAATATATTATTTGACCAATAACACTTATTCACCTATGGAAATATAGTTGACACAAAATATAGAGGCTAGATCTTTAGGAAATTGTATTAGGGATGTGGCTATAAGAGCTTCAAAATAACAACTTTTAATGGCAATTTTTGGATCTAAAATCATGCCAAAAATGAATTTCTTGTATAAAGAGTTGGGAGATTTCATGGGGGAGTTAAACTAAGTAAAATGGGGATTTAAACTTGATAAGAAATATAAATTAATAAAAATAGAATAGGGAGTGAGATATGCCTAATTGAAGGTGAATAAAAGGTGATAAAATCAAGAAATGTGACACCAAACATGTAAAACAAATCAAAGCTAGAGTTACAGGAGATAATTTTAAAAGGCATATAACTATGATAGAACCAACCCTATTTGTATGGGTAGTTACATAACTACAACCCTAAAGGAGAGAACTTGATTTCATTTTTACACAACTACCTCACATTTAAAATGGAACTGCCCTTATATTATGGGTTCGTCAAGACAATTTATGCAACCACCCTGATGAACCCATCATAGATAAGGTATTTTTATAACTTAAAGGGGAATTTTTGTCACCAAAAATGGTGGTTTCATCAACAATGGGATATTTTAGAGATAATATTAATAGAATCTACAAAGGCCTCTAAAAGGATATTTTGGGGTGCCTAAGGGAGAGAGGAGGAAGAATAGGGGAATGAATAAGAACTAGAGAGTTCCCAATGGAACAAAAAATAAGAGATCATTACTTCATAATTATATTTATATCTAGAGTGTGACACTATGTAAAATATGGGTGCATACATATTGCCTCTTTCAGAGGACATCTTATCTTAAGTTGGCAAGGTGTAGTCATGTGTAAAGGCATGTGGAAAATAAATAAGAGGTTAGTAATACTTACCTTACTTGAAAAAAGAAGAAAAGTTAGTCAGGACTCCACATAACTTGTGATAAAAAAATAATCAAGTGCAATTTGATAATAAAGTAGAAAATAAGTTATGTAATCATACTATAGATATGAATATGTATTTTATTTATAGGGAAGATCATACTAACTAAATCATCTTTTTAGGGGATTGAGTTTGGCATTGGGTCACCATGTACCTTTAAAACCATAAAATTATGAAATAAACGATAGAAACACATTAAATTGTTAGTTTTGGATCATACATAATGAAATATAGAAATAATATGATTTAATGACATTAAAATATATGTAAAATGTAAAAATATTCCAAAATTGGGAAGTTTTTGAACTAAAACAACTAGTTTGGGGCCCTAATATATTCAAAACTTGCCAAAAAAATTTATTTGTGTCATTTTATTTTGAGAGATTTTGAGCTCTAAACTTCCTATAACCATTTCAAGTGAGAAGGTATTCAATAGGAAGAGGAAGATGAGAGGATGAAAAATATACCAGTAGGAGTAATTGCTAGACATGATTAGGTAGGTTTTGTTGACTTTTTCATTTTCTACCCACTTTTGAAATTTTGTTCAAAACTTGGCTAAAATTTGGTGAAATTCAAAAATTTCAGTGCTAAAATGATTGTTAGGGGGAAACTAGGAAAAAAATATTTTTAGTGATTTTGGGCGAATTTTGTGGGTTATGGGGGGATTTTAGAGGGCACATCTCTAATGGATGGAATCATTGCTCTCATGATGGAACTTTTTCTCTTTATAAATTGGAAATTATATAACCAAAGTGATAATTACATAACCACTATGATTATAGAATTATTTTGTAAGGTAGTTTTGTAATTACCACCTACAAATGAGGGTAGTTCTATACATTATAATTAGGAATATAATTTGACTTTTTTGGAGAATAGAATTGATTTTCATGCTAAATTAAGGTCCTATTTATATTTTAGGGTGATTATATATGATGAAGTAGGGCCTAGGAGTAGGAGTGGCTTCTCCACATCTTCACACTTTTGGTGGTCATTCTCAATCATGTAGGGATATTAAGTATATCTTGAGTGTGGGAATCATCCCCACTTTTAGTTGACTATTATGTGATATTTTAACTTACTAGGACATTGAAAGGAACATATTCATGTTCAAATAGTACCTAAGACATTATATAATCACTATTGTAGAGGTATATTAGATTAAAATTATCCACATAATTGTTGATTGGTATCGATCCAAGATATTGATAGAAAATTTGAGGCTTGTAACTGGCCAAATAACTTTGGAGACCACAACACACATAAATTGAGTGAAAAGTGTAGGGTAAGGCTTTCTAAATTTGAGGGATAAATGATCCCTAACTTGAGGAAGGCTATAATTGGTATCCTTACCTCTATATTAGTGGGATACAAGGGTATACATATATTGTTTTAGAGTTGGACATCGATCATGTGATGCATTGAGGAGAGAGGGGAATGATACTCCTAGATCCAAAGGTGCTAGCATAGACATACAAGGATATTATGGAGTGGCTCATATGAGATCCTTTTATATCAACCACTTGACCATTATCATGGGATGGGTTTATGAGAGGATGATCCCCTATTAGAGGGGAGTACCTATTAGGGCACTAAGAGATATTAAGGCCACTATATAGACTGATTTGGTGCCCTTACATGCCTTGACCTAGATTTTGGGGTCTTTGAGAGTAACATACCTAATTTCCCTATCCTACCAAGACATGGTTGGGTAATGGGCTAATGAGGGAATCTATCTCATAGTAGTTTTTAAGGCCTCCTAAGTTCAAGACATGCCTTTACTAGTTAGAGTGTACCTTATGGATAGGGTACCTCAATAGTTTGATATGCCCTATGTGGTAAACCTCTATGTCCCTAAATTTATATACAAGGGGATTTTAGATATGAGAGTTATGAGGCTTGGGTGGTTAGCATGACATCTAATTGTGAGAGGGGTTTCTATTACCCAACTAGTTCCACATGTACCTCTCATGAAAGCCATCAGAGGAGGAAGAGGATAGGATAGATTAGGTAAGAAATATATGGGCCCTCCACCACCACCATAATTATAAAACCCCACTTAGGAGGATTTTGTAGAGTAATAACATCTGAGAGATGAGGATGGTAAGGTTAGAGTATATGTTGAGTTGGAAGAGGTTATGGATGATGAATATGACCTTAAGTAACATGATGGGGATCCAATTATAATATTGATTTGCATGTTTTATTTTATAACTCATTTTTCACTTCATTACTCTTTTATATAGCTTGTTTTACTATTTTAAATTTTGACATTGACTAGATCTGACATTGATTTTTTCCTTTATGATTATAGATAACTCGAATGGGTGGAGAGATATGATCATGGATGGCCTTATAAACCTTTTTAGGATGAGTACTAGCCTAACCAAGGACTATCTCCTAGTAGATGTTGGGATTCCTATAGGGGTTGGCTAGCACATAGACATATTTTCCCTAACATGCCACACAACTATGATGTTTATAAAGTTGAGGGTATAAAATTACACCCTATTGGATAGGGTGAGGAGGACATAAGACCTAGTAGACATGATATTATGTGGAGGGGGAGGAAGAAGAGCCTCTAGCTATATGATAAAGAGGACACTATTAGAGGGGGATAGATCAGGAGTCAACATCCTAGATTCTAACCTATAGATAATGGGATAGCTTTAGATGGAGGTACTATTAGGATACATCACCAAAGCCATGACCCCAAATACTATTATATATCAAGACCCTCCAAAAGGAGGAGGATAGGCTCTTGAAACTTTGTGTACACATTTTTTTATACCTTTATATATGTTGATTCTTTTTAAGATGTCCTGAGGCATATTGTTCCTCAATAAAAGTGTTTGTATTAGATACGATTTTTGTATAAACTTGATAGTTATTATGACACACACATACACACACACACACACATACATATATATATACATATATATATATATATATATATATGTATATATATAAATATATATATATATATATACATACATATATATATACACACACACATATATATACATATATATATGTATGTATATACATGTGTGTGTGTGTGTGTATGTTTTTGCTTACCTCTCAATGAATTATTGTTTATGTGATGTAACATTAATCTCCATATTTTAATTTCTGGTTCATGTACTCTATATTTCTATCCATGCAATGATGCATATGCATATGTATTTTCATTGATATGATACTATTGGAAATGCTTATGTATATCTAGAAATAAAATGCATGAATCTATTTTACAAGTGACTAACTATTTGTTTTGTTTACATAATATGTGAATTTCAATTTACAACAAGGGATGAAAGGGGAAATAAGATCAATGTGAGGTGATAATAAATGAAAACCATAAATCAAAATTTTGTAGGAAAAAAGATGACTTAATCCTTATGAGTAAAGGGGAAAGTATAATTTTTGATAGACTTATAATACATTAATTTTATTGGCTTAATCTAGAGATAACTATCCCTAACATAGTTGACAAATGGTAAAAGGCTACCCTATTTAAACATAGACATCTAAATTAGTTTTTTGAAGAATTTTCTCTTTAACACTTTTTGATTTGATATTTATTTTACATTTGACTTCTACTTCTTTTTGTGACCCACTACACCTAGTCTCATGTGACTAGGAAGACACATGGGATAACCACTAAATACAAGATTTAGGAAATTAAGGGACATATTCCCCCAATGCTAACCCCACATAACTAGTAAGATACAAGGGCTCACCATATAAGGTTAGAAAAAAGATGAGAGACATGAAACTTGATTTTTGTATTTTATTAAGCATATTGATTTTCACAAGAGTGTCTATTTTTATGTCTGCAAGGCCTTACCTTCCAAATCTTGGCCCCATACAACTAGTAAGATGCAAGGTCTCATCATTGAGGACCATGATAGGAAAATAAAGTTACCATATTTTTAGGCATGCTAATGTTATATTTTCAAGAGGCACCGTAAGGGGAGACTCTACAATGGAAAATCCCCTAGTATAAACTATAGGATAACCTCTTTATAAGTTGTGTAAGAAGATGTAGGGGGAATAGGTGTACTCTACTTGTAATACATATGATAAAAACCAATGTAAAATTATGATTTTGAGAATTATTTATATTAGGTGATATGGAAATGTGGGAGTAAGATGATGTGATATTACACACTTTGAAGTTTATATACTATGTTAATTAACAACCAAATAATTACCAAACAACACATCTAAAATGTAGGAAAATACGTAACCTATGAAAATGTAATGTAAGTGAGAACATGATATGAAAGTATTGGATATAGAAGAATTTTATATGCAAAGAGTTCATAGACTCACTAAACCCCTTACCCTCTAGAGTGCATAACTAATAGGATCTATTGTTAAAGTCTCCTAAAACTAGGTAGGGTCCTAACCAATTAGGTCTAAACTTCTAACCTTCTCTTTTATTCTTTTTAATTTATTTTTCAAGTACAAGTAAAATATATCCTACATGTCTATGGAACTCATGGAATTTTTTATTGTACTATATTACCATATGATCAATATAAGTAATGTGATTATTTGGAATGATAATATAATGTTTGTCTAAGAGTTCTAATTGGGCCATCCATACCTCTCTATACTCTTCTTGATCAAGAAGGCCATGGAGGGAAACATGAAGGCTAATTATTTATAATTATAAGGGTAATATGAATTCTAATCTAAACATGAGTGAATACAAGGTTGCCCCCATGAATGTCTTAATAGTAATTTTATAATCCCATAGTACTATATAGAGTCATAGATGTAAATATTGTTTATAATATCTAATAATTTTGACCAAAATTGACTTTAAGGTCTTGTTAGTAGCCTCATATTGACCATTATCTTGTAGATAGTATAGGGAGGATAAATGGTGTGACATAGAGAATTTATTACATAGGTCATGAACTTTAGGGTTTTTAAAAGGGACCCTACTATCAGTAATGATGACTTGCAAGAAATTGAACTGATAGATTAATTGATTTAGAATAAAATTTAGGATGACCAATTTGGTGAAAATTGTTAATCCATTACTTCTACCCACTTTATTAAATATTCAATTGTAATGATAATAAAGTGATGACCATTTGAAGAAATAGGGAATATTTTACCTACTAAGTCCAAGCCCTAAGTAGAAAATGTCCATGGGTTGATGATGGGATATAATACACTTATGGGAACATGTATATCATGTAAAAAATGTTGAAATTTATCAAATTTACATACAAATTCAAGAATATCATGGTCTAAAGTGGGATAAAAGTATCCCATCCTATGTATATTTTAGGCAGTCACATGGCTACCAAAGTGTCCACCATAAATTACACTATGATAATGAAAAATGACCTTTTTTTACTCTTCTTTATCAACACATTGGAGCAACATGCCATTAAATGTCTAATAATAAAGGATGGTTTCCAAAATAACATACTTGAATGTGATGATGTGAAGACACCTTTTATGATGTGAGTTGGCACCTTTGGGGTAAGTGTGGTTAATCAAGTAATTGATGATGTCTAAATACCAAGGTGACAATATAATAACAATATTTTTTACATATTATGTCATCTCATCAGGGAATTTAGTATTGAGGAGGTCATTAACTTCCAAGGGTGAATCAACCAACCAATTTGTAAGGCCTTATCCCTTAATATACTTTTGATTGACATACATAAAATCAAACTTATTCAATAGTGTGATTAAGTGTCCAAAATTCCTAGAGAGAGTTGGTTATGTTAGGAAAGTTCATAGGGATTGACATATCATGATAAATCTAGGCTCTTGATTGAGCACATGGTGTCACAATAATTTGGTCACAAATATTATTGCTATGCATTCCTTCTCATCTTGAGTGTACCACACCTCATAATAAATGAGGGTTTAGATAATAAAATAAATGATGCATTCCTTGTCAATTTCATCTTATTGAGCCAACATGTAGGTGAGGGATACATTAGTTAATCTAATATAAAGTATCAAAGGCTTATTTGGAAAGACATAAGGAAGCATTTTACTACCTTGAATGTCTCCCAACAATAATTTGTCCAAGTTAGGCCACTCATCCTTTTGAGTATGTTGTTAATGAGATGAATAAAGTAGGTAAAATAATGAATGAATCATCAAATAGATCTGAACTTTCCTAAAAATGTTCTAAATCCTGATTCATTTGAGGGAGGGAGTGTTTTTAATATTTCTAATTTTTATAGGGTCAATGTTGCTCCCACACTAGGAGATGATGTACCCTAGGAGTTTTCCACTAGTGAATCAAAACACACATTTATACATATTAAGAATGACACCATAATCAATAAAATATGTTAACATAGTGTGTAACACACCTAAATGGTCTTAACATCACCTTAAGTTTCCTAAGATATCATCCACATAGACTTCCACTATCTTGTGAATGAGATCATGGAATATGTGGGTTATGGCCCTTTTATATGTTCCCCATATGTTTTTAAGACCAAAAAGCATCATAACATAAAAAAAAGTCACCCAAGGTGTAGTAAATGAGGTCTTGCTTTGGTCCTCATCATAAATGTAGATGTGGTTGTACCCCAAAAAACTCATACCCCATAGTAGCTCAATGATGACATCAATGGATGGGAGAGGAAATCCTTTGGACATAATTTGTTAATGTCCTAAAAGTTTATTAAAATTATAATTTTACCATTATTATTGAGTATAGGGATAATATTAGACATCCATTTGGATTAGTCAACTAGCTTAATAAATCCAAATTTTAAAAGTTTGATGACTTCCTCTTTTACCATCAACACGACCTCAATCTTGATGGGTCTGAGATTTTTTTGGTAGGATTTGCATCAAACATTGTAAATAGGTTATGGATGACTAAATTTGGGTTGATTCCTACCATGTTTGTGTATAATAAAAAAAAAAATTGAGATTCATGTGAGGATTTACTCATGGCCTTCCACCTCCCATGTAGAGAGTGAAAACCCAACTTGATAAGTCTAGGATTCTATTATGTCTTGATGTTAATGTCACTAGATGAGGGAAGTGATTCCCTCTTAAAAAATGTTAGAGGTAAAATTAATAGCTGGATATTAACCCTCCATATTGAATACATCATGTTCATCATTAGAGGATAGGTAATACTCAACATGATAGTAATAATTATATAATTCAATTCAAAGGGCCAAGGTAAGGTAGTGGGTAAGAAATAATCCCCTCTTATGATGAATTATGGGAGGTCATTATAAGATTATATTAAATAAATAATGGCCTCATCATTATTAACTATATCAAGGACCAAGGGGCCACCATCCCTTATAATGTGGTTAATAATTTTGTTGTTAGGAGTATTACACATAAGAAGCTTCATTTTGATTGAGACTATAAAATTAGATTTTGGTATTATCAGATGAGGGTTAAATCATGAAGATGAGGTAGAAATAGAATTAATAATCTAGATGCTTTACTTAGGGACTCCCTCTATAGAAATAAAGTTAAACCCCTTATCAATATTATGCACAATGGTCTTATACAGTTGAAGGTGTTTGGCCTTGGTCTGGTAGACTTTAAAAAAATGGTTCACCACTAAATACAAGTCACCTAGATTCTTAAGTCCTATATTTATAGTAAAATTTTAATGATAATGAAAAGAAATAGAGCCTCATAGTCATCCCCATTATTTACATACTCAAAGTCTATCTTGAATATGAAATACATGACCTACCATTCAAGAGAAATAAGAATGACTCCTACCCTAGCACCTAGTAGACACTTAGCTCCATCATAGTAAAGGATTCATTGATCATGTATAAAAGGGGTGGTGATCAGATGAAATGTATTAATATTCTAATATATCAACCATATGGACATTAAAAATCTCAAGTAACCCCTATTGGGCCCTTGGTTTTGAGACTCAGGATGATAATGAGCCCATCTCCTCTATTGGGAAAACAAAACAACTTGCGAAGGTGTGAATGTCTTAGCCTTGTGTTGTGAATGAAGAAAGGGGAGAGTCTTCTAGTAATTCAATGTGTTTTATTATAAGATCTAAGTTGAGGTAGGTAATTACCTCTATAAATTTAAAAGGTTGTTTGCTCAACCTTTTCATCAAGGTGGGAAGTATGTTGACATAGTTAGGGTTCTACTTTGGTGTAAGGAGTATGTTAGTGTAATTAGGATATAAATTGAGTGTAATAAGTGTGCATGCATAATTATTTAGCTTGAAATTATATCGTTAATAAATGGGTAGCATCATTTCTCCTATTAGTATAAGTGGGAAAGCCTAGAAAATTTTGATGAGAGACTTCCCATGGTCTTCTTCCTTTGTGAAGGGAAAAAGGGGCCCTCCTTTAGGGATCTATTAGTAGTCATAGTTATAATGTAAAGATTTATCCTACCCACTATCATGGTATGAATTCTCCCCTTAGGTACTAGCATGACCAAGGTAGAAAGAATGGTCTAGTTTCCCATTGGTGATCATGGAGTGTGATGAGAAATATAACTAGGTGTAGGTCAGAATAGGATACCGACATCTCTAGAGGGAGTAAACCCAATAAATCAAGGACTTTAGAAAATTGGTACAACCCTATCATAAGGTGATCTTTGAGTATACTCTAAAGTGGTTTAGAAGTGACAAGTGTAGAATGTAAGGCTTGATTTTCCCTTATATGCTTGGACATTGAGTGATAACACTAACAGTTACTGAGGTGGTTATTACAAAGTGGGATTTATTTGTTCCTAAACACTTCTATCATGCAAAGGTCTGGTAGGATAGTAAACCCCTCTTGGTGATATTATACTTGAGGTATATATAAATCATAGGTCTTTACCCTTTGTGGGCCAAATTGGATGATGAGGGGGGAGTGTATTTCTCTAAGAGGCTGACAATTTTAGCTATAGACATAGTGGAGATTATCGAATAGGTGATAGGCTTAGGGCTAGTAGTCCTCTCAACTACTACTATGTATTTTAATTATGATTTATGCTTCAATAGAAATTGGGGTATTTATACACCCTTATTAAGGATGAACACTTTGGATTTTTTGGATCTAGTAACATTAACCAATTTTGGGGGTTTTTATTACCCCATTGGTATGTATATAGCAATCAATGTCTAATTTAGGTTGTTTATGCATGGTTGCTTGCAATATGTTGAAGGGATTAGGATCCCTTTGGGATATTAAGACCTTTCCTAGGTGAAAGAAATATATTTTCTATAATAGGGTTAAAGGGATAACCTTCATCATATGCATTCAAAGACATATTAGGATCATATTGTAATTTGTGTCCTTGTTTATGACATAAAACTCTATTAGCATTGTCTTGGGGCCCAAAGTGACTAGGAGGTTTGAAATTCAATCTTAAATGGAGGATTTAGCATCAAAATTACATGCTACCATGGGTTGGTTATGTTGAGTAGGGTAGTTTTTTGGGACACCCTATCATTGACCTTGGGAAATGCATGTTTGGTGATTAGGGAAGGGGTCCTAATATATTTAGAGATTTTGATTTTGAGGGGTGATAATACCACTTGAAAATAATCAAGAAATTACATTATCATTCTCTAAGAAAATGTATACAAATGTTTACCTTTGATCTTCTATGAGTCTTTATATAAATTTATTATATTATCTATAGTTTCAAGTGTCATGACCAATAACTCAATGGAATAGGCAATAAACATTGGGATCATAGTCTTTAGGTCTCATGTTATGTTCTTATTTCATAAACCTTTGTTGATTGTTTTATTGGTAATAGGTTTGGTTGTGAAAGTGGGGGTATTGTTCACTTGGTTAATATTGATTTTGTTTAGGGTTCTGATGTTGCATGTTGCATGGTGACTATTAGTTGAAGTCAACCACATGGATGAAAAGAGGGAGCTTTTAGTTTTTGGTCATTGTGTTATTATTGATGTTGGAACTATTTGTGGGTTTATATTAGTTTTTAATCATGGGGTTTGGCTTCACCATTGGTAGTGGCATTCTTGTTTCAATTTAGGATCTTGGGACCTTGGTTTTTGGAATTGTTTGGGCTTATATTTTTAAATACCTTATTATCTTGGCTTGAGGTGATAATGCACCCATTGGTCCTATAAGTCTATCAATTACTATCGATATATACTTGGTAAATTTATAAGGCACTCTTAAGTGATTATTCATAGGATTGATATGGGAATTTATGGACATTCTCACTTATCTCCTTGTTAAGGGAATATAGTAAGACATAACATAATTCATGTTGATCCATATTGGGTGTGATGGTAGAGGAATATACAACTTACCACCATCTCATGATGAAATGGGTGGATGAATTTTTATGTTCTTAATTGAGTTGAAATAATTCATGTATTCTAGCCTTTAGGAACTTTTTCATTTGAAATGCTTTGAAAACCTAAGCCATGAGTTGGTGGAAGAAATGTATAGACCCCCTAGGGAATAAATAATACCAATCACATGTTATCCCTTATATGGTTTTAGTGAATATTTTTACAACAACCACATCTCAAGGGAGGAGTTCCATAATGGTTGTAGCATAGGATTTGATGTGTGTGTTTGGATCTCCTTACCCTTTGAATTTGGGAAGATTTGGTAGGGGACATGGGAGAGGAACCCCTTGTATGTTGGCATCAATATGTTATTTGAGGTACTCAATGTAATTATCCATGTTTTTAAAGTCTAGTGTTTCCATAGTGAGGCTAAAATAAAAAGGTGGGATTGTATAGGGGTTGGATTAGTAACCACCAGAATAAATGGATGTGGTCTAGTAAGATGAAGTGGAGTAAGCCATAAAATAGTTATCTATCTAAGAAAACTTCAAATACATGTGATATTAAGTAGGATGGTTTTAAAATGTAGGAGTTGTAATGGTTTATTATGTATATGGGGGGCTATACATGGTTTATGCATAACCTAATGCTACATAAGGTGGGATGTAGCTTGTCTATGGAGGATGATTTTATGTGGTATGTAGGTAACTTAGAAGTGTAAAGAATAGTGGATTATTAGATACCATGTCATTTTATAATGGTGGAGTGTAAGTGTAGATACTCCCCATTGGGGTTTAAATTTATGCTTGATAATATGAATGGGATTTAGAGCTGTTATGGTCTAGGGACCTCATGAGGGAGGATATCCCTAAGGGGTTGGTGAGAGACAAGATTTTTCAATGGTAGATGTTCCTCATATGGTGGAAGCATATAGGCTTATTTTTATGGTGTTGGGTGAGTTAATGTTTGGATGAGAAAAGGAGAGGGATGAGCTAGTGTGGTAAAATTTGGGCCCATCCCCCAAACCAAAGATTATCAATTGTTATCCAAGTAATGAATATGACTCACTGGGTTGTTAATGAGATGGCTTGGGCTTATGTTTCTACTAGGCCTCAGGACCTCTTATACAAGAGGGTTGGAGGCATGAGATGGGGTAGTGTGAAGATATTGGTTTTAGGTTAGAGCTATAGGGGTATTATTTTTATTTTGTATAGGTGGACCAAAAGTGTCTTTATTCCTACTAGGAAGGTGTAAAACCACTTGAATATGATTGAACTCATCCTCTAAGTGACATATCATTCCTAGGTAATGATTATATTTGGCTATGCTTTCTACATATAAGATTTATAAGCTGATGGATGTCCTCTTGGGCATGTTAGGGGTAAAGTTACCTCCCTTGGTAAGGGTCATGGCATTATAATTAGGGTGGTTACATATAGTTTTAGATACATCTTGTATTTATTGAATGGAGACCCCACTCTTGGTCTGAGTGTTGGGATGAGGGTAATCATAGAGTTGGTAGTCTATATTGGTTTCAAAGGTTTGGTTATTCTAACTAATCAAATAAAGATCACTAGAGTTGAGTTAGCTTTCCTTGTAGCCTTCTAGGTTAATAAATTCAACTATGTCCTCTCTATACATATTATAGGGGTATACGAATACTTGTAAAATAAATCAAAGGAAGGAATATGGAGAAACAAGAAAATAAAAGGAAGAAATGGATACATAAAGGATAAAGTCTTTCATGATACGTTCACCAATTTGTATGCACACAAATAACACATGTTAAATTATATACTCACCCAATGTCAGGTTGAGGTAGCCAACACACTAGATGGGATATTGATTTGGTTAGTTTTTAGGTGGAATGGGATTAAGAATGGGTGTTGGCAATGTTTTCTCATGATGGAACCTAAAGACCTCAATAACATCTCAATGCTCATATAGAGTGTCAAGATGAGTTGAAACTAAACACCAAAGTCCTTCAATTTTTGAGAACATAAGAAGGTGGAGCTCTTATTCAATGCTAGGACTAGGGAAATGGGGAAGATAGGCTGAATGACTCATGGTAAAAGGTCTATTCTTTTAGGTTGACTATGCTTGATCAATGTCATCCACAAAATGTGAATGATATCAGATGAGGTTAGAACCATAGAGAAGATGGAGGTATGAATAGTTAATTTAGACTGAATGATGATATACTAACATCATTTATTCTAAGGAAGGATAATAATGGGTGGATTAGGAACTCTTTCTTGCTCCTCTAAAGTAGTCAAGGAGTCAATAATGAGATGAAAATTTAGGTTGGAATGAAAAATCTCATATCTTATCTAGTTACTAATATTAGACTATATGGAAAATGTGGGATAGGGTTATCTAACCCTATATAAAAAATCATGGTAGACAAGAATAGGTGTCTCTAGAAAGGTCATCTAAAGGAGGCTAGGTAAAATCTCAGGTAAAGCATATGAGCTTGATTAGGCAATGGCTTGTTATCTATGTTTGCTATTATATTTTAAGGATTTATATAGGGTTATTTAATGAATGGGAAAGGCTTGGGTTGGGGTTGAATTATTATACATGTTGTCAAGGCTTATAATGATATTTAGGTGCTTACGTGTGTTGGCAAGGCTTCTTGACACTATTTTTGTTGAGTTTTTATTATTTTTGAATTTTCTAAAGTAAATGTTTTCTTGATAAAATTGAAATTATAAAATAAAAATAAATAAAAAATTTGAAATTAAATGAAAATAAAAATTCTTTTTATCTTTTTCCAATGATTCATAATGCATTCAAAAAATAGATGAAAAAACCTATACTATTATGCAAAATGTTGATTTTTACTAGCTTTATCTAGATGTAAACTAGGTGGTGTTTTTTTTGTAGTTTTCATTGTGTTCATGTGGGGGTGGATTAAATATTCTATATATTCTAACAATGTAATTAATGAAAAATTAAATCTATTATAAAACATAGTAATGTCATAACACTTTACATTAGCTTTTTTTGTCTACAAACAAGATTTTCAATTAAGTTGTTAAAGATATACAAATAATGAAAATTCTAATTTTATATTTTCAAAAGAGGACAAAAAAAATTTTAATTTATCAAATTAAATAAAAATTAGATATATTCTATCTCTAATGGTGTGCCTAAGGTTGTCTACATTCTTGTGATTGACTAGCTAATTGTTTGGAATGCAAGAAACTTGTTTTAATCTTGGGAATGAAATACTATGTTGGATAGAAATGTCTTTATAATTCACTAGAATCCCCATATGAATAGTTTGTGAAATGTTTTTCTAATTGAAATAAAACAAACCTATTAGAATGTAAACACAATCAAAATGTAGCAAAGATCAATGAAAAGAAATAGACCTCTTTTCCTATCAAATTTACTCTTTTTTTTTAATAAAGACATTAATATAATGAAATAAAAAATACATTAATCTAATCTAACAAATAAATAATTATATAAATCAAAGAGAACTCTAACCTGACCAAGGCATAGATCAACTGGAATGCATGTAGTATGTTGATAAGAGAATCCTCAATATGCTAGATTTGTTTATCCTTATGTCAATTCTAGGAGCTATCTAACTAGAGGATGCACAAGCTATGGAAAAAATGGGGAAGGAGAGGGTACACAACCATAAATATAGATAAACTAAACTGAGGTTGGCCAATATTTTAGTTTTCAAAAACTAAATTGTTGGACCAATAACACTTCTTCACTTGTGATAATGTAGTTGACATAAAAACTATAGAGGTTATATCTTCAGTCAATTATATAAGGTATGTGGATGTAAGAGATTCAAATTAAAAATTTATAATGTTAATTTTTAGTTCTAAAATCAAGCCAAAAATGATCTTCTTGTAGAAAGACTTGGGAGCTTGCATGTAGGAGTTCAATTAAGTCCAATGGGGAGTTAAACTTAAGAGGAAATAGAAATGACTAAAAATAGAAAAGGGAGTGAGTTAGGCTTGATTAGAGGTAAACATGATGAAAAAATCAAGAAATGTGACACTAAATATACAAAATGCATCAACATTGGAGTTGCAAGATTTAATTTTGGAAGGTATAAAATTGTGATGAAATTGCCCCTATTTGTAGGGGTAGTTACGTAACCACTACCTAAGAGGACATAACTTACCTTCATTGTTACACAATCAACTCACATTTTAAATGGAACTTCCCTTTTATGATATGTTTTTCAAGGTAGTTTATACAACTACCATGGTGAACCCATCATAGATAGGGTGGTTTTATAACTCAAAAGGGTAGTTTTGTCCCAAAAGGGTGTTTTCATTAGTAATTGGATATTTTAGATATAATAATAAATAAATATAAAAAGGCCTTAAAATGGGGTTTTGGGGTGCTTAGGGGAGAGAGGAGGAAGAATAGGAGAGGGATAAGAGCTAGAGATTTTCCCATGGAACACAAAATAAGAGATCACTACATCATCATCATATTTGTATCGAGAGTGTCACACCATGTAAATTTTGGGTACATACAATGTACCCATATTTTGAGGCTATATAGGCATTAAAACTAGTAATTGAGTTGAAGGACCAATATTTCCTATGGAAGATGTAACAATAGTAGGATTTGTTTTAGGTAACAATGGTGTAAACACATAATCCATGCCCCCATTAAAAGTATGAAGTGATTAACTACTCAAGGGGAGAAATATTTATATGGAATTAGTTGTAGTACCCTGTAAGGATTCACCATCACAAGGATGCATTAACCTTGGCACATTTACTGATTTCATCTATCGTAACAAATACAAATTCATTCATTAAGTCTTTAATGCAATTGAGTGAGTGACTAATGTTTATTTATCTTCCATTTAAAAATGAGTTTTGTGATTAACATTTTTTATTGCTTATAAATGAAAAATTTGAAATTTGAAAATTATTTTACATTAATCAAAAAATTAGAACATAGAATCTAGGTCAATCAAGGGTTTTAAGATCAAATGTTGGGTTCAAAAAATGTTTAAACCTAAATCTAGATAAGTGTGGTATTTAGGGTTAAGGGGTATTAAATACTTTTTTCACAAGGATGATGAACTAACCTAATGAGTAGGTCAATTAATTTAAATTTAGATAAATAATATTTTTAATTTATATAATTGAGAATGCTAAAAATAGTAAATTACAACTATTGATAGATATTTTAATGAAGGTAAAAATGATAGTTGGTTTACTATGATCATGCAAGTATGATTTAGAATAATTTGGAAGTGTATTTTAATGTGAACCTATAATAATCATCAAATTCTAAGAATATTATTTCTATGGCCATAGATGCTTGTGTTAGATCTGGATAGTCATGTTGACATAGGTGTCTAACTTTGACACATGTGTCATGTATAAAATACTAACTAGATCTACAAGCAACCAACTTGAGTATTCTAGGTTTTATATCACCTTTATTATGAATTATACAAATCACACACATAGGCTATCACTCTTTGTATAATGATCAAACCCTAGCTTCTTCACCCTTGGAGTGACTATGAAAAATATGTTAGTGGGATAATAGTGTTGAGATATCCCAAGGATCCCTCTAAAAATGGTCACTTCTTACACAAAAAATAATTTGAAGAGGACCTTAGGATTATTTAGTTATCCCCTATTGTTGGCTTATATGTGTACAAAGATGTAATATGTGATAAGCATATACATGTAGTGGCATAGCTTGTAACTTAAAAAATATGGCTCATGGACTACTCTTTGAACGATTCAAACCCATGAAAATATTACTTATATGACTTATATGAAAATAAAAACAAGTAGGGAAGGTTTTATCTCTTAAATGTTTGATTGAGTGCTTCTTAGTATATTGCCTTATGAGTTATATATGATTTATAGGTGAGGAATTAATGAGGGTTGATATTATATATATACAACCCTTTTTTGAAATATCTATCACTAAATCACCTAGGTTGACCTTTAGGACAGGTCTCATTTTCAAATTATATGACTTTTGGCACCAGACACTTTTTATCAAAAATTGACAATTACATCAACACATGTGTCTATCTACGATGCAAGTGTTTAAGAAGCTTGAAAATAGGTACATGTCTAGATTTGATAGTGAAGGATAATAATCAAGTTTAGATAATTTTGCATATTATATAAGGCCCAATAATTAGAATAATAATAGTTAGACTAAGAGATGATAAATTTAGGTACAAAGAGATATTGAATGTGAGCCTTTCGACAATAAGTATGTCTACAATTGAAAGGTATAGCCATGATATATATTTTACAAGTGTACAAGAATGACATACTACATAAATCATATTTTAGTCTCTACACAAGTAGAGATAAAATACAATGCATTATTCACATAATATTATTTTTGGAAATCTTCACAAGTTATAATTTTTATGACAACCATATTATATGATATTTGTGAGGTATATCAAGTGATTCTTAACATGTTTATAAAATAATATATGGTATTTGACATATATAAATGTGTATATTAACACACATTTATCCTAAATGACTTTGGAATCTCCAAATAACTCTTATTCGCCATTACCCCACACACACATGCTAGTTATGATCATGATCTATTATAGATTTTTATCAATCACCTACAAGAATATCTAAGTCTATGTTAAGTTAATTAAACATCATTCTTATAAATTTCCAAATCACCACAATCACATTCACAATTCCTAAATAATAATGTTAGACTCATATAATAACATCGACAAAACTATCATGATGATGAATTTACCATCCTTCACCTAGTAATGATTATTTTTAAAAATAAAATCATTCCCATAGGTCAATCCATTCACTTAGTGAGTTTGTGGTGTGGTAAATTAACCAATTGAGTGTATATAAATACAAATCAAGGTCAAACATATTGATCATCTATAATCATTTAAAAATGATCTATAAATAATATATATACTATTGTATATTTACCTAATCTTCCCTATTCTTCTCAAATTACAAATAATCCCTAGGATCACTCATTATCCAAGTTTGAAACATGCCAAGCTAGGTCAAGAGTCAATATTATCAATATCAAATCCAAATTTTTAGGTGCATTCATATAGTGAAATGATACAATTACACAATCAATCTAAGGGGAAAAACTTCATGTGTCTTGACTTCCCACTTTGGAGTATTAGATACATAAGAGATAATAAATCATCAAAGGGGTGATTGGGTTCAATTTAGCCCTATTTTACTTTCTCATATTTTAGAAGTTTCTAACCTTCACAAGTGATATAAGGTTTCAAGGAAAAAAGCTATTTTTTGAGTTATGCTCATAGTCAAAGATCATAATTACAAAGACATATCAGGTAGACACATTGTAATTTTATCTAAATGGAATTATTTTTTGAGAATAAGGTCAAATAAAATGAATAAAAATAAGACCAAAACAATCAACACTTAACAACCTTTTTTGTTGTTCCCATAAAAACAATGATAGATAGGGTTCAAGGAGGACTTACTAAAAATATTAAATGACACAAAAAATAAAATATAATGAATTTTGTGAGGATAAGAAACTTAAATTAAAATTTTACATCTTTTAGATTCTATAAATGTTAAACTGGGAGATTATTACAACACCTTTCTGGAGTGACTTTGTAGATTAAAATCATAAACAACATAATTTTTTTGAATAAATTTAATTTGGAAAAGAGTTATTAAAAATAGTAAATAATCATGTTTTGTTTATTTAAATTTATCTATTATAATTTTAAAATAATATAAAACACTATCAACCCCCAAATATGAGGTGTTATCACTCTAGCTTCTTTTGGCAGAGTATTTTGATAGGATTCTGAAAATTAAAATAAATCAACAGGTGATTAATTTTGACATCTTTCCTTAGAAATAGTTTCACTGAAGAAAAACTAGTTGAGGTAGGTAGATACAAGTTGATTAATCATATTATATTAAGATATAGGTATATGTTTTGAATTTACAAATGACAACTATAGGCTAAAACATGAAAACACTTTTGCCACCAGGAAAACAAATTTACAAATTAGATTATTTATTTTGTGAAAACATTTTATCTATTATATTAGGATTATAATTGAATTATTAAGACCACCCAAGAGGATAATACTAATGATAATTCTTGAGAAAGTGAAATAATTTCTTATGGTTTTCATGTCTAATCATTATAATATAGTTTGTTTGATGTAACGTTGATTTATATAACTTATTAACTTAGTTCATTTATTAAGCATTTTAAAGTTTAAATAAGTTAATATAAGATATTATGCTCAATTTAAATCCTTTTTATATATTTAAATCCTTCATTGATTAAATATGAATTATGAGAATAAAATAAGCCTAAATCCATATTATTAGAGCTATTGGTATTTTTAGTTATCAAGTTGTGTTCTTATGATTAAAGGAACTTGTATTACGTAAATGAGTTGATATAAATATATGGATTTATAAATTCAACCCTACATAATAATTATATTTTTATAATGGCAAGAAATCATGATAAAACTAATAATTTATAAGTTTCAAAAGACTATCAATTCACAAATTAACAAAGAAATCTTTTATTTTAAAACAAGATGCATTAATTTTATTTCAATAACTGAATGATAACATTAAACATATATAAAATAATCTAACTGCATACACCACTACGTGTATAAGTTTAAACATTACATCAACTAATTAAAAACCATCTAATGCCTACCCCGACTTATGGGTTTGGATTACAACTACCTCTTCATAATTCATGAAATAATAATATGACAATTCAACAATCTCATTTACACGTTAACTTTTAAAACACAGAGGATATTAAATTATTGTAATCTAATTTCGATCGGTACTCATTAATTTACATTATGACATAATCAATAAAGGGGTCAGCTTATGCTGAGCAAGAGACTTCTACTTCTTAAATAATTCATTTTTACAAAATAATAGGCAAATTAAATAAAGATTCAAACAAATAAACATAACATACATATTATAATCTTATTTTATACACAACAAGAAGTGTTACATAACATGACAAAAACTAATTGGTTGACATTCAAACATGTCATCAATCAAGGTAGTTGAATATAATTTTAACACAAAATTCTAGTATGGAAATTTTAAACAATCAAATCATGCTAACATGAACGATACTACCATTACCAAAAAAATAAGAACATATAATTTCTAATCTCTAATATAAATGTAATATCTATAATATAAGTTTTTTCTAATCGAATCCCAATCGTAAGTTTTTTCTTAGTACAATTCCAATAGCTAGTTAATCAGACACCTATTAAAGAGAGGTTAGTTTTTAAATCATACATAAGGGACCCATAAGGTAATCAATAAAATAAAATAAAATAAAATGTCTCCACTAAAAGACCTAATGCCACCAATATATATGGATATACGTATTTAGTAATTTGAATAAATTTATCAATTAAAGAAGACTTTTTTAACTCCAACTCTATTGAAATATATCAAAAAAGTATTGTGTAAGGAGAAGGTTGCTCTTACGTAAATCACTTTATGAGATAAATTTTGTCATTAAGTGTACATAAAGATCAAACTTACATTCTTAGAAATGTGTATCCTACTACACACCTACACCATCTCATTATAAATAATTGTATAATTATATTCTCTATACATATCCATATTTATGTCTATTTATCTTATTATAAATAATATTCCATTAAATATACCCTCATATATACATACATACATGTGTGTGTGTGTGTGTGTGTGTGTGTGTGTGTGTGTGTGTGTGTGTGTTTATGAATTTGTTAAAAAATAAAAATAAATATTTTCATAAAATAACTTATCATTATATTCTAATGCATATATAATATATATAACTTAACATAAAATATAATATGAAATATAAATATAAGTAAACCTAAATAATTTATATAATTTAAAATAAATTATTTATTTATACCTATTTTTTTGTTTAACACACACACACACACACACACACACACACACACACACACACACACACACACACACACACACACACACACACACACAATTTATTAAACATAAAAAAGTAATCCCCAAGGGTTGAAGAACACAACATGGTTGAGCAAAAACAACTAACAAAAAAATAGTGCAAAAAACAAAATAGACAAAACAAAAGAGAGAAATTACTTAGGGAGTGTAGTTTCCTCTAAGAGTGTCTTACTAGCATCCTTTTCCTCCACCTTATTCATTAGCCTATTTTTTATTATCTTTTCCCAATTCCTATTACTCAATCTTTCCATGACATCTTTTAGCATAATCATTCCTAGTTTATTTTGAGGTTCTTCCTTATTTGAGGTCTTATTAAGGGGTTTCATGTTGAGGGGTTTGAAGGAAGGTTTTAGATTTATCTAAGCCTCCACCTTCCCAACATCCTATTTCTAGGGAGGAAACTCTACCTCATTATGTTGTGTAAAATCTTGTAACATTTTAGTGGCTTCCCTATTAATGGACTTCCACTCCTTGATCATACTGGTCAAGCCAAGTCATGGTTCATGAAGTTTACTATTAAAACCCTCCAACTATCTCTTATTCTTACTAATTGAATCAAAAAATGGGGGCTTCCATTTTTTAAAATATTTCACAACATCCCTTTCATAAAAATCAATACGTTTTGGGTTGTTTACTATAAGTTGAAGAGGAAGTTCCCTTGTGTTGATCTTGGAATTGGGGCTTGTAGGGGAAGGGTTGGGAAGGGTTGGGAAGAGGCTAGGGAGAGTCTATGGTTAGTTATTCTTTGGGGGAGTCCCATTTTTCAAAAGACCCTCCAAGTAGGACTTTTTTCCCACATAGGGCCTCACCATGATTGATAACCAAGAAGATAAGTCCTTGGTGGATTATGACATTCACTTCATTAATTTAAAAAGTGAGGGTTGTTCTTTATAGGGAATTTATCAAGTAGTAGGGAAAAATAATTTTAAAACCTTAAAAATTATTAAGAAGCATAAAGTGGTGTCAGAAGATAAGAGTAAATCTACCTTCCAAAGTAAGGTATTTCATTATTTACATGCACACCTCCAATAGGTACCTTAGCAGGTCCATTCAAGGAAAACCTTTTTTATTAGTTTTAAAAGTCTCATTTATCCTAAAAAATATATACATTAGATCCATTTTTTTATTAGTCCTTAAAATCTTTAAACCCCTTACATGACATTCCATTTACCTCACTAATCAACTCTTCAAGGACACTAATTTTAAGGCCTCTTATCTACAAAGTTTTTTATTCCATACTACAACAAAATCCTTAATGAGCTCTGTATCATGCCCTATGATTAACTATATGTACTCTATTATACTTTCATTACATAAATTTTGTTAGACCTTCTTATTAGATTAAACCTTTGAGTATGAAATTAGCTTGATCCTATCTCTATCTCCCCCCATTCTGTGATTTCCTGAAATAAGAGTGTTTGAATGGTGATAGGGGTCTACCCTCTTTTGGTCAAGCTTGTAGTTCATAGAAGAAAAGGGAATTAATGAAAAATATTTCCCCCAACTTGGATCAATAAAATACCATGCATAACTTTAATGAATTAACATGATATTTACAACATGATGAGTCAGATGTGATTTTTGCATGTGTGACCACCACCATCACACCCTATAACATGATAGATTTATTTTGAATTACCTTGGTGATGTGTAATGGGATGTGGTTTCTTTCATTATAGATAGATAAAATGGGTAGGTTGATTCCACATTTGGCTATTATTATTATTATTATTATTATTATTATTATTATTATTATTATTATTTTCTATAAAATCCCAAACCCTAAAAGGGCTAGGTGCTAGTGGCTCATGGGTGATGACTAAGGATTAGAGTATTGATCATGGCCATGGCCTTCAATCAGGCCTTACTAGGGATGGGGTGAGTTGGTTGGTCCATCCCTCTCCCCACCCTATTATGGGAGGGGGATGGGATGGCTCAATCCCCTCCTCGCATAAATGTAAATATAAACATATATATATATATATATATATATATATATATATATATATATATATATATTGTTTTGTTTTTTTATAAATAAAATCAATACAAAACCCTTTATATATATATATATATATATATATATATATATATATATATATATATATATTAAAACAAGAAATATATTATACCCAAACTAGAAGGCAAAATGAAAATAAATCAAGAATTTTTAGGAGATATATCATGCAAGTAGGGTTTGTGTGTGTCTTTTTAATTATTATTTTTTTATAGATACAAATCAAAATACCCAGAAAATAAATATAGTTATCATTCCAGATTAAAAGTATAGATAAGAATCACATTATCACAAACAAGCATCCAAATTTTAAAACAAAAACCACTTTTAAAACACATTCCTTATTTTCATTTAATATTTAATCTGTTCATTATTTTAGAAAATTCATGGATCAAGAAAAGAGAAATCCCTTGCTTGATCCGTAAAAGCTCCATGTTTCTCCTAGTTGCTTCATTTCTCTCCATGCATCTTCCACCTCTCCTTATTCTTA
The DNA here is from genome assembly GCA_037957365.1 of Torreya grandis. Taxonomy (NCBI): domain Eukaryota; kingdom Viridiplantae; phylum Streptophyta; class Pinopsida; order Cupressales; family Taxaceae; genus Torreya; species Torreya grandis. Next base: position 141,043 of record JARHVA010004430.1, on the reverse strand, counting down.
TATATGGTCCATTTTCCTCCATATTTATTCCTTCACTCTCCTTCCACTTGAATTTCTATCTTGACAAATTTTCTAAAATGATACATCTCTCCACTAGGTTCACTATTTAATGGAAAAACAATTGTATAATGCATATATATATATATATATATATATATATATATATATATATATATATATATATATATATATATATATATATATAGAAATGCCCCCCCCCCACTCTTCTACAATCTACCATTCATTTATCATTTATTTAATTCATTTAAGCCTTGTCACCACTTCCAACTTCACTTTAATATTTAAATTCATTTATCTATTTATCGTTATTTTTATTTTTATTAAATTAATTACTACATTGGAAAATCATATAACTGAATATATATTAAGTTTATTACAAAAATAGTAAGAATATATATATATATATATATATATATATATATATATATATATATATTATGCTTATTTAATTTATACTATCTTAACTTATATTAATATATAAATATGTTTATATAGATACATATATTAATACATATATACAATGGGATAATAATATTTGATTCAAATTTATTTACTTATCTAAATTATGAATAAATATGTACATTTTTTTTTTGTTTATCTATATAATACCATTTTAATATAAATATATTTATATAAATATGTATTTATATATAATCTTATTTACTTCCATTATTAAATGTTACCTAGGCTAGGTCACAATAATATTTGTGTTATTATTCATGTTTTAAGAGTAAATTTTGTTTTCAAAATACTAATACATTTGCAAGTCAAATAATCAGGTCAAACTTATCATTACATGGCTACTCGACATGTTCAAGTAAAGTGTTTGAATTAACACAAATTTGATCTTATGGATAACCCTATCAAAATTAAATAATCAACATAAAAACCCCTAGTAAGGCACAAACATCACTTTAAATGATAATATGAATTTTTGTTAGTATTAAAACACACACACCACAAGGTGGTCCTAAATGAGTCACAACTAACCTAGTTCTGTTTCACCATAATAAGGTAACTAAAATCAAGACTAACAACTAATTACAAGACATCTTGATCACACATTGTATACAAGGGCACACTCAACACATGTCACGTCATTAAGAAATAACTATGGAGCTTGAGAAGTGTATTAAATTTTCACTTTCCATAAATAAAAAGTCTAATTATCAATTCAATTCTAATATTGTACATTTAGATTTATAATTGATTACAATACATTATAATATGAATTAGTTTTTCTAGATTAATTATTAGGGTTCACATTAATGTAAAAATAGGGTATGTAAACTTGAGTATTTCTTAAAATTTTCCAAACCCTAGGTTACATTTAGGGTTTCAACCTTATTTTTAGGGTTTAATAATTTTGTCTTAGGGTTTTAGACCTAATTTTTTATTTCCCCTACCCCTATGTGCCAATTAATTTTTTATATTTTACCCTAAAGTTTCACAATCATCCTCCTAATAGGGTTTCATATAATAAGGTTATTAATTTATTGGCTAATATTTATATTAAAACATATATATTTTTAAAAAACTCTAAGGTTTTTCCTAGTTGTACCAAGTGGATAAAGAACTATGTCTTCACGAAAATACTATACAGATTTTCTAGAATTTATAATTTAATATTTTTAGTAAATTATATATAAAGGATTAATATTTTACATTTTTTAAAATTAAATTATGGGTTTCATTTATCTATAATTTTTTAATCAAAAACCTCTTTTTGATTTCAAAAATTCCTTACAGATTTCTTTAGGTGCTTGATTATTTATTAAAGACATTACATGATGGCTTTAATGGATATTCATAGTGTATATCATGTATTTCAAAAGGTGTTAGATTAAAATATAAAATATTTTTCATAACCATGTAGTATAATGGGTAACATTACTATATAATGAAATTTGGGTTATAGTTAATGATGATACATCTTCTATGAATGTGGAGTCCCAAGTACTTTCATATGTGCCTTCTTTGGTCCCACCCCATGGTTAATAAATAACATTCCTATATTATTGAGGTCCATGATATCACTATCAAAAATTATATGATGATCCATCATATATTATAAATTAGAGGTCATCATAATATTCCTCCTCATACCGCTCCATTGTTCACACATCCTATTGATGGTTGTTTAATACATGTTCAATTAAAAGTGCCTAAGGTTTGTGTTTGTGAAGAAATTATAGATTGGATGGTTATAATGATGGAGTATATAGAGTCATTACAAAATCATATGTGTCTAAATGTTGCATCACTTGAGGATAATATTTCATATATAAATAATTTTAAGCATGCTAGTGTCAATTACATTTATATCTCCCCATTTCACAACTTTGTGACTCAAAATATTTAATCTCAAGTATGGGTTAATTAGAAACATACATCTAAAAATAGTGTTTCAATAAGTATACATAAGGTTAACAAGAATCCAAGTGAAAATTTAAGAGACATACTTTGGAATCAGTTGATCACCTTACCTCTTACACATCATGCTAAGAGATCCAAATATTATTGTGCCTATCATAGAATAAATGGACATTATACAAATAATTGTTGTGATTTTAAGAGTAAAATATAATGTATCATTGATAGTGGTGATATTATATTGTATACATCAACTAGAGCAACACCAGATCTAAGTAAAACTCTTATAATTAAACAACCTATGATGGTTATATCTTCTAAGGAATAATTACAAAAGGAAAAAGTGAAAAAAGAAAAAAATGAATAATTATTACAACAAAAGTTATAAAAGGAAAAATTATTGTTAGGTTGTGGAGCTAAAAGCTTCACCAGGATGCAAGCAAGAGGAGTTACAGAGGTTGCAGAGGTTACAGAGAGTTGCAGAATGAGTTACAGGGCAACTGACATTAGTCTGATCAATCAACGTTGGTCAGATAGTAGTGTAGAAGCAACTGACATCGGTTACAAGTCGGCCAACATCGGTCAAGAGGAGCCGACATCGGCAACCTGTGTGTGAGCATGCAGTTTGCATGCAAATTTTAGAGAGTCTATTTTTGGACTGTCAATTTGCATGTTAAAGGATAATTATAGTCTTTGAGTTGCATGTCTAATTAATGTAATTAAGAATGTCTAATTATTGTATGCATGAGATCTATATAATAGACTCATGGGCTATATTGTAAAGGTGTGATAGAGAGTAAGAGAGCAAAATAAGCTCTTTCAAAGAGAAGAGAGCAATGGTGTGTTCCTCCTAGTGCCATAGTACCAAGTGTGGGTGCTAGTTTGGAGAATCAAAAGGGTTCTTCATGTATGTATGATCTTGGTCAGCAGGTGTGCAGGACCACATTTGGAGATCTACAATGGTGAGTAAGGTCTGGTGATTTATAGGTGGCAGCAAAGAGCAGGGAGATCTACTTGGAATATGGTTGTGTACTTGGTGTACTGGCAGTATTGTTACTGACTAGTGCAGGTGAACACCAACTCTATATTGGAGTTGATTATTGGGACCGTAAGAGAGAGAGGGAAGAAGTCCTTGAGGTGTGGCAAGCCTTTGAGGTGGAAGAAGAAGTGGCATCTTCTTTATTGTATTTTCTTCTGAGTGATTATTAATACAATTGTGTATTGTCTCTCATATCATGTGTTGTTTCATATTTTTAGTTACTTATTCATTCTAGTTAAATTCCATGTTTAGTTGCTAATACAAGAGGTAATCATATGTGCTCTAATTGAGGAACAAGATCCTGACAGTTGGTATCAGAGCTTTTGGTTGGGTTGACTAACAGGTGGTTTAGATCTGGTTAGTGTTTGTTGATTACAGGTCACTCACAGGGGCTTTGGATTGAGTGGGATTATAGCAATGGTAGAAGAAAGTAAGCTATGAATGGAGAAATTGAATAGCACGAATGGTCTGATTGATGGAAAGAAAGAGCAGGGAAAGGATGATTGTTGGTCGGTAGAAGATCAGCATGTAGAAGTAGATGTTGCAGGTGTTGTTGCACAAGTTGCTCTGGATAAAGTAGAATCTTTGTTTACAGATTCTTCTGCCTCTTTCCATGCAGCCTAAAATAGAGCATGTTTTCATGGGTATGTCTTTGGAGACTTTGGAGAGATCTATTTAGGGGTTGGTGAGCCTTGTCAGATTATTGACGAAGGGGAAGTGAAGTTGAAAATGCAAACATATAACACACAGGTGTTGAAGGAGGTCATGCAGGTACCAATCTTGGAGATGAGTCTAATTTATTTAGGAAATTTGGGTGATGGGAGATGCACAGTAACTCTCACAGTGGATGTACTTAAATTAGACAGTAGTAAGAAAGTAGGTATCCTTTATCTATCTAATTATATTACTGATTCACCTTCTATTTCAGAGATGTGGCTTTGTAGGCTTGGTCACATATGTAGGAGGGGAATGCATGTTCTTAAGTAGAAGATAGATATCTTTGACAAAATTAAAAACTAGAAAGCCTTGGTGTTCATGGAGGAGATGACAGATAGAGATCAGCTGAGGGGACTAAATTATTCTGAGCAAGGATGTGTTGATTTGAATAGGGTTTTAATCTAAAAGGAGCTCGTGGGTAAAAATTCATCACTCACAAGTGAACACAAGTACCGACGTCAGTCAAGAGGAACCAGCATCAAACAGACAGGCACTGACATTGGTCATGTGCAGATCAGTAGAATCGATGGTGTCAAGTAGAAGGAACTGATGTTGATCATACAGAAACTAATGTTGGCAAGAGGTACACCGGTGTTGATCAAGAAACCGATGTTAGCAGACAGGGTCAGTCGTAGGGAATTGACATCAGTCAAGTGCAGATTGGGAGATGACCGAGATCAGTCACTGGATCAGATGGTGGGCAAATAATAAGCTATCAAAAAGGTCTCAAATGCTCATATCGAGGACTAAAAGGGTAAGTAAACCTCATATTCATTATTTGCCTTCTTCATATTGCTTACTGATGGTCAAGAACTAGGAAGACGTGAAGAGGCAATGCAAGTAGAATCTAGAAATAGTGGGAGCTTGGCATGGATGAGGAGTGTGAGTCCTTGGAGAAGAACCAAATAGGAGTTTGTTGGTGGATTTGTTAGCTGGAAGAAAGCACTGAAATATGGATGGATTCCTAAGTTGAAGAAGAGAGTGGATGGATACATGAGATGGAAGGCCAAGGTATATGGTCTTGAGGAAGCTACAAGACAATGGTATAAGTTTTGATAGGTGGATGAAAAAGCAGGGCTTCAGTCAATGTCAGTGTAACCATTGTGTTTGACTTACCAGGTGGATGATGGTCACAACATTATCATATTACTATATGTGGGTGATATGCTAGCAAGTTCATACATACAGGGATTTGTTGAGCTAAGGGTAAGGTTAGTTAGAGGTATGTCATGAAGAATTTGGAGCATCAAAATTCTTTGGCATAAGAGACATGGAGATTTTGTCCCCAGTGGGAGCTGATGTGAAGAAGGTGTTAGTGAGGTTCAAGATGTAGGATGTAGAATTGGTAAGCACACCAAGGGTTGGACAGTTCAAGTAGAGCTTAGAATAGGGTTCGAAATCACATAAGGTCTAGTGTAGACCTGAGTTTTTCTCAAGTAGTGGGAGTTGTCAGAGAGTTTGGAGCCAATTTAGGGAAGGTGGATTCTCAGGTATCTGAGAGGGACCAGCAGCAGGGATTCATGTTATGTAGGGTCAAGGTCTTCACTACATGGGTTTGTAGGTTCGAATGTGGCAAGTTACTCAGATGACAGGTGTAGCATCATAGGTTGTGTGGTGGTTGGTCTTCAAGATTGAGCTTGAAGAGGGATACAAGCCAGGGAATAAATTAGATGGTGTATAGGTACAGGTACAGGTGTAGCTATTTATCTCCAAGTGGGAGATTGTTAGGTTGTGGAGCTAAAAGCTTCACCAAGATGCAAATAAGAGGATTTACAGAGGTTGTAGAGGTTGCAAAGAGTTGTAAAATGAGTTGTAGGGAAATCAATGTTAGTCTAATCAATTGACATCGATCAAATAGCAGTGTAGAAGCAATTGATGTCAGTTATAAGTCACCCGACATCGGTCAAGAGGAGCTGACGTTGGCAACCTATGTGTGAGCATCCAGTTTGCATACAAATTCCAGAGAGTCTATTTTTGGACTGTTAGTTTACATGTTAAAGGCTAATTATAGTCTTGGAGTTGCGTGTCTAATTATTGTAATTAAGAATGTCTAATTATTGTATGCATGAGATCTATATAATAGACTCATGGGCTGTATTGTAAAAGTGTGCTAGAGAGTAAGAGAGCAAAATAAGCTCTTTTAGAGAGAAGAGAGCAATGGTGTGTTCCTCCTAGTGCCATAGTACCAATTGTGGGTGCTGGTTTGGAGAATCAGAAGGGTTCTTTGTGTATGTACGATCTTGGTCAGCAAGTGTGTAGGACCACATTTGGAGATCTATAATGGTGAGTAAGGTCTGGTGATTTGTAGGTGGCAGTAAAGAGCAAGGAGATCTACTTGGAGTACTGTTGTGTACTTGGTGTATTGGCAATGTTGTTACTGACTGGTGGAGGTGAACACCAACTCTGTATTGTAGTTGATTGTTGGGACCGTAAGAGAGAGAGGGAAGAAGTCCTTGAGGTGTGGCAAGCCTTTGAGGTGGAAGAATAAGTGGCATCTTCTTTATTGTATTTTCTTCTGAGTGATTATTAATACAATTGTGTATTGTCTCTCATATCCTGTGTTGTTTCATATTTCTAGTTACTTATTCATTATGGTTAAATTTTGTGTTTAGTTCCTAATACAAGAGGTAATCATATGTGCTCTAATTGAGGAGCAAGATCTTGACAATTATAACAAGAAAGGTTACAATAAGAAAGGTTGCAGTAAGAAAAGTTATAACAAGAGAAGTTATAAAAATAAAAGTTACAAAAATAAAAATTACAAAAATAGAAGTTACAAAAAGAACAACTATAAAAAGAGAATTTAAAAAAATAAATGTTAAAAAAATAAAGGGTATAATTATAAGCATATGTTAAGTAATAAAAATACTTAAGAAAAGATTTCTTAAGAAGGAGGTTAAAAAAATTTAACTAAAAAGGCTAATGTCAAAAATGTTGTTTCAAAGGAGGTAACTAAAAAACAATTCCTCGTATTTAGAGCCTTTTATTATTAGTCCTTATATAGATGACATGAAATGCATCAATGTTGTGATTTATAACACTATAAAAACAAATTTTTATATCATGAAGCTCCTAAATTATATGGGATATGATAAGGAACACTTAGATTAGACCACTTCTAAATCATTCATTGGATGCATTATGATGCCTAACACACTTGGTCCAAAAAATGCTCATTTATAGTTAAAATTTACCTTGATTTGGCCAAATATAACATGTAATTAAGAAGATCATGAATAAGAACAATTGGTAGCAAACTTTGGTAAAGATCTTGATTATGTCACATTTGAGAATGAAGGTGTGACTGTTACCATTTCAATAGAGAAAAATATTTAGAGCAAGAAAATAAAGTTGAATCCATTTGTTTTATCATAGATAATATAATGACACACAACTCAACTTTAAAGTTAGATAAGGTACATGATAAAAAGGATGACACAATTACTAAACAATAACCAACACATGGGATAGTTTTTCATACATATTTAATAATAAATGATAACTCTAATATAAACCATGAAATTGAAAATGTTTCTAAGATTATATCCCCATAGTTACAACATCATAATTAAGTTATTAATAAGACTAAAAATTATTCAAAATTCTTATTCCCAAGTGGTTGGATGTTTTCTTGATTGATTATTTCATCTATTCTTCTATTTTCATAAAGTATTCACGTGATCATTCTTCTATCCCTTAGATTTGTTTTATATTAGTCCTTTCCTTTTAATTATTTATCCCAATTTAGATATTCATGCCATATATCCTACATTGATATATCAGGTACAAAACCTTCAATCCAATTCACATTATTTTGTGACATACTACTTTCTCACTCTTGCATATTGACATTCTATACTTACTATGACTTATATTGATCTTAAATGATCAAATACATTTATATTAATATACATGGGCATACATTGATTATTTTCCCATGGGGGAATGTATATCCTTATTTCTAAATATTATAATGATCTACTTTTTTCAATTCACATATACAATGGGGGCATGTCGATGGATTTCACTTCATCCAAATTTCCATGCTATTAAAATAAGTGAAAACTATGCCTTGAAACATTTTTTAAATTTTTGGGATCCCTCCCATTCTTCTATTTTTAGATCATTTATACTTGATCTTTCTTGCTATTATCAATGTATATTACAATTTCAAGATAATTCAAACATGCAAAACATTCAAAAAAATTTAAAGAATCAAAATCAAGACCAAAGCATTACATTAGTTTCTAGAGTAGATTATTTACATATGTTATATATCACATGTATGGTATATGGCATATTAATTTTCATATACACGTGTGTTTCATGAAGTATATGAATGTGATACATGACATTCAAATTATACATGGATCCAAAAAAACCACTAAAACTCCTAATCGTATCTTCTATTAAATTATGATACTTAAAGAACCATATTAATAAGGCCCTATTGTTGGGTCCAACATGCCCCATATTCACTTTCTCACATGGAGTCTCTCTTGTCTCATCATGACTTGTCTTTTTTTTTCTCTATTTGGATTCAACATATGATCATTTTTATGAGTGTTGCTTGTTATCAAAGTTAGGTTTATGTCCTCTTTGTCCTTGTCCTAAATGATACATCATGATATTGTAGAGAAGATCTTGGACTTCATAGTCTCAGTCTTTGGACTAAACAATGATTTGATTCTATTTTCATTTTTACCCATGGCATGTTAATCAATATTTGATAGGGATTTAAACTATAGAAATTAGTCTAGTGAAGCACCTTTTGAGTGATTAAGACCTTAATTTATTGGTAATATGATATATATTATTCATGATTCACTTAAAAACCAAGTTGAATAATGTTATATTATATCAATTTTTTGTCCTCAAAGTTTATCTCAAGACTTTGGACTTATTCTCATGTAAATGGTCTAACATTCTATGAGACTTTTGGCAATTTTCATCGGGAAACTTGGTTCACAATTATATTATCACATAGCAATATAACTAAATGTTTATAAAGTCTTATTCTTGATCTTAGTCTATTTTTAATATTTTGGACTTTCATGTAATTGTCTATAGAATTTGAATCTAGTTGGGCCTTTCATATGAACTATTTTGATTAAGAATGACTAGGTATTTATAATATCCTTTATAAAGACTTGTTCAAATATTTGAGTTTAGGTTTGATTATAAAATTGTTTGAGATTAAAAAATACCTCTATGATTTAGTCAAGTCTTTCTAATGTTGATTATTGGGCTCTTTTATAATCTTAATTTATTATAAGCCTCAGTTTAATTCAAGTTTCCCCAGGCTCAAAATGATGAAACTTAGGCTAGATATATTTAACTCTACATCCTAAATTACTATTTCTTGGTATTTTCATTCATTTAATTATTCATACTTTATTTAAATGCCTTATTCAATTTTCTCATTTTAATTGACTGACATATTAACTACCTTTGAAAATTATGCTTTCTCCTTATCATTTTGTAGTAAATCTTCTTGAACTCATAGTTAAATGAGATCATGCCATGTGGCATGATCCCATTCATTTAGGAGCTTGACTAATTCAAAGACTTAGCCAATTTTCATTTTTACCACCAGGACCCTAAAGTCTTAAGATCATGCCACATGACATGATCCTAGGGATTCAAGGACTTGAGTAGTGAATATTAGTGTCAATAGTCCCCATAGCTCCAAACCCTATAATAATTCCACATGGCATGATTTTATGGACTTGGAGGCTTGTGATGTTGAGGATTTGATCTACAAGTCCTTATAGCTTTAATCCCCATGATGATGACATGTGGCATCATCATGGGGATCAAAACCCTAAGGATGTGTTTGAATAATTGGTAAGTCCTTATGACTCTGAGTCCTATAATGATGCCACATGGAATCATCATAAGATGGAACCTTAGGGATGTATTTGACTGATTGGGAAGCTCTCATAGACTTGAGCTCCTAGGATGATTTCCACATGGCATCATCCCATGAGCTAGGGTTAAATGACTCCAAATAATTCCTATGGAATTAGAGAGGATCTCTATAGATTGGCTCACCATGATGATGGTATGTAGCATCATCACATGAGATAGGGGTACAAGGAAGTCTAAGGCATGTCAATGATGGGGAGGTATAGGGCCTAGATCAATAGTTGAGAAGTAATAGATAATTATAAGAGGCCACAACGTTGAGGAAGATGCCCAAGGGGACTATGGATGAGTGTCAAGTAGTAGAAAGGGACATATATATATATATATATATATATATATATAAAGATCTTGGAGACTAAGAATGAGTTGTTAAAATTTGATGACCCATCTAGATTTCAGGGTTGTTGAAGGCCAAGATTGGGTGGTGCATTTAATTAAATGGGAAAATATAATTTCAACTCAATGAATTGATCATAAATGTATAAATTTAACCTAGAATTGAGGTTAAGATTGATATATAACATTAAGTCATCGACATGGCATGGCTAGGTGACATGAATCATAAAAAGATAAAGAGTTAACAAGACAAACATTAGTCTTAAAGAAGCATGGTTCCAATTGTAAAGAATAATCAGATCAAGCTATATTTTAATGGGTGTAACTAGTCAATGGAGATAGGATCAATTTAGTTACATAGGTGTCAAAATTGTGGGGAAGAGAAAGAAAATTTGACCTTTTGGGAGAGTGGAGGGAAATATTCTAATGGATTACAGTTACAGTGTCCTTAGGAGAAATTCATGACAAATGATGGGAGCCTTGTCCCATTCTATATAGATGACCCATATTATTATTTTGAAGCACCACAAATCTATAGAAATTGTGATAGGCTTAGACCTTTCTTTTTCTTTCCTTATCTCAATTTGTGATTGTCTAACCAAAGGCACATCTAAATTATTTGTAATAACATTGAAATATATGCTAGTCTAATTTTAAATCCATATTGTTATTTATTAATGTATTTATTCTTTTGAATTATTAAAGTTAATTAATGCAAGGAAGAAATTATAGTGTCTATTTGCTAATGAATGTGTAATTATATTATGCTATAGCTAGTCTAATTGGTTCTAAATATCTATTTTATTTAGTTGAAGATGTTAAAAGCCATTGTGTGTGGTAGCTATAGGCCTTTCACATGATTTAATTTGGTATAAATTTAGAATATTATTTTAAATTAATTCCTTAGAATCTTGTCTTTTTATTTACTTCAATTTATACTATAGCTAAACCTATTACCCAATGGTATAATTATGACCATGCATGCTCTTAACTCTTAGCATTAACAATAATATTTAAGTTAAAGAGCCACTTAATTTCTTTATTTACTCTTTCCCTCCTTTTTTAATATTTTTTTGTGATGAAAAATCTATCCATTATATTATTATATTTATGCCTAAGTGAATAAGGAAGTAAAAGGATGTAGACAAACATCAGTAAGAACTTTCAATAAATATAGAGTGGATTGAACTTCCAATGGATAATTTCCATTACTCACCTAGCTAGATGATTTTAAATTTCTCAGCCCTTGGATTTAAACAAATAAATCCTAAAAAAAATGGGGAATTTTATCCCATGTGCCATTATTTCCTTTTTCCTATTAGAATAGTTAAGTCCAATAGCTATTTATACTATAGGTCATATATTGAGGCCAACAAGAACTAGTGCTAGAAGGAGGGCCTAAACCTCTATCTAGTTTGAAATTATAGATACATTGTATTGAATTGATTTATTGTCTACCTTGAGATTTTATATTATATATATTTCCTATTCTATTAGTTTAGGTTTATTGACCTGAGTGTATCTAACTCATATTTAATATCTTAAAATATTTGGAGCCTATTAAGAGAATCACTATATCTTGATAAATCAAAGTTAGATTTACTATTCCCATATTGAAAATATTTATAAGATCACAAACTAATATAGGGATACTAATACCTTTTTTCACCCTTACTATTTCATCCTCTCAATCTAGCCATAACAAACCCACACCCATTAATACACCCATAGATTGGTTAGTAGGGTCTACAATAAATGTTCTAGGAGACATACATGATTTTCATATAAACCTTGAGAGGTACCTTACAAGTTCCACCCAAAGTACTAGGAGGACTACTAAAGAACATGTCACATCCTATAAAACTACCTTCATGTTACTAAATATTAAGCATGAATATGTATCCTACACACTATTCTCTTTCACCTTTCTTGATGCAACTTATGATTAATTCCTCGACCTACTTGAGGATTCAATTAGAAGATGGAATCAATTAAGTAGTATGTTCTTGGTCCACTTTAGCTAGGTGGTAGAACCTAATGTTTTATATCAACATTTTTTTTGCATGAAAACAAAGACCAATGAACCTAAACGTAATTTTAATGCCCAATTTCAAAATATGTATAGTAGGGCAATAAAAATAAATAGATTAAATGATTAGTTAGAATTTTAAATGTTTAAAAATGACTTATACATATGGACAACCATGTTCTTGAGGATGGATCTAACTATCATTGATCTACCCTCACCTATGTAGAGGCAATAAAAGTGGATAGGCAATTTAATTCATAAGGATAATTATTGGCCCATATTCCTAATTCCCTCCAAAAAATTCCAACATTGAGTCAAATCATACCTGTAAATTATAATGCCTCAATGCTACAACTTATCCAAATCACAAATCAACTCCTTCTGCTCTATGCCACCCCAAATCATAATTTGGGATTTCTAAATTCTATTGGTAATGAGACTATACCAAAAGATTACAACCAAGCTATAACCCCAATTGAAATTAATAATAAATATAATTGTAATCAATAATCAACCAAGTTTTAAATAGATTCATTCTAAAGGATGATCAAGAGGTTGAGCAATGATTTCCTTAGTTTGAAAAAAACAAGTGGGCAATTCAAGTGATGGATATTCTGCCCTAAATTTCACTTATCAACATAATTACATACCCAATAATATTCAAGGAAAGATATTTGATCCTATATACAATAAAATTAACAAAAAAAAAAACCATCATATATATCTCCCTACCCAAATGGTGTTGTGTGCATAACACAACCCAACATGGGGAACTTGACTACATTAATTTTTGTAATGCCTTCAAAATCCTGAGGAGATTGATGAATATGAAGTTATTCCAAATAACTATAATATTTTAAGTCACCCTAATTTTCCTAATTCATCCAAATCACCCAATACAACCATGTTTCTAGATGTGTATATCCAATTCTTAACACCATTGTGTTGCAATTATCAATCTTACTCAAAATTTGTGGAAAAACACAATTTAGGCCAAAATCACTTAAATGTGTTAAATGGTCCAAGCTTGTCATTTACAATTTCCAATTCAAGATAATGTATCCCTAAATTGGAAAATTTATTTTATGTAATTATTAACTTTTCTCAAATCATTTCAAGTCAAAAATATGAAAACACATTTTGGTGCTCTTGATTGATCTTTTCTTCTAATTCAGAAGGACACGACATGTGCATATGTTATTTTGTGTTGATAAAATACTAAATGGGATATTGGTCCATATATAACTAAAATCACCTTATAATTACTCTCCAATAAAATTACAACCCAATAATATGACATTCTAACCAATTTGATTAATATTGTGTAGCCAATTTCCAAAGAATTGCTTAAATTTTGATCACTTAGGAAAATTAATCTAAATCAAGTGCTTAAGTGGAAAATCCATGGAATTTTTTGAATATATTTTTATTGGAAATTAGATTCCTAATATCTATATAATAAAATGACATCATTTGTGGGGTGACATCTATAATCCATAAATGCAACAAATATCAAGTTCAAGGCCTCTTGTGCCTCTTTAATGCCCCTACCTTCCAAATATTTATGAGGATATTTATGGACTAATTATAAAAAATTGGATTAATTCATGGAAACACATATTTATATCAAGATGGAGGATCATGGTTTATCCTAATCAAATTCAAAAATATATAAATAGGAGGCCTAAGACCACCATTTTAAAGCTTCATATGTGTAAACTTATTATGTAGAATTCTCTTCACAACCTCTCTTTATGTAGTGTTATTATTCTTAATTTGCAATTTGCAATAATATAGCTTCATTTATAGGCATATCATTGATTTCATATCATGATCCTAGTTTCATTAGTGATCAAGAGAAGATGGAAGATCGTTACCTTACATCATTGATGAAGACTTGAACACCAAATCAAGGGAAAAATCATGATTTGAGTCACATTCAGGTGATGGGATGCTCTTGGTATAGTATTGTGTATACTTTCTTTCAATATATCTTAATTTTCATTTTCCAAACCCCATCTAAGGATTTGGCTTAGCTAGTTATTTTTTTATGCATTTTCTTGAGTTTTTTCACTAATGCTTGATCAACTATATTTGGATTCCATCTCTATATTATTGGCATGTTTAGTGGGACTGTGCATTCCATTCAAGTAAGGAATATAATTTGAAATTATTATAAAATATAAAAAGTGCTTAAAAATCCTTTAAAATAAAATTTTAGCATCATTTATGTGTTTTTGACATTTTTGTTGACACACAAGTCACATAGTGACCGATATTGGTTATTTGTAACCAACATCAATCTTGGATAACTGACATCAATTTTATTGTAGGGAAAAACATGGAAAAAATTATGTTTTAGAGCTTTCTTAAAAATTACAAGTTGTCATTTTGGATTTTTAAGTCTTTATCTAAACTTTTTATTCCATGATCCAAAGAATTTCTAGAGATTTTATAATAACCTTGGGATAGCAAAAGTTTTTTGTCAAAATTTTTTTGCCTAAGGGTTTACAAGTAACCAACATCAATCCATATCGATCGACATCAATTTGTTTATGACCAATATCAGTCTTGTTTTAACAAATATCAGTATATGTGTAATAAAAACAAAGAACTCGAGAGCAAGTTTTCAAAACTGGCTTATTTAATTATCAATTATACTTCAAAGTAAAAGGAAACCCTATAACATTTGTAGGTCACATGAATGAAAAGTGAAAAATTTGAGCATGATTATGTCTTGAACCTTCCCTTTGGTGTTTAAAAGGAACCTAGATGTTTTTTAAGTTAAGTTATTTTGTGAAGTTTTTCAAATTTTGCAATTAAGACCAAGGGGCCAAGAACTTCATCAAACACTTCACTTTGGTGCTTAAAAATAACACTCACTTAAAATTTCAAAATTTTCAAAAGTGTTTTGTTTTATGCTATATCATCTATTACTTATTTGTTTATTGTGAAAAATGAAGAGTACATGTATGCTCTCCCTTTGTCCCCTTTATGGAACTTGGGGGACCAAAAGCACATTTTCCTTGCAATTGTACCTTTGTCCAAGGTGTGAAAATAATGTTTTTAAGGCACTCCCAAAAAACCATATGTTTTGGGTGATATAAAAACAATCTCTAGAGTCTTTTCACTTAGTTTTATTTTATGCAACTTGGCTGATAAAGGGGAGTTAATAGCTTCTTCATGGGTTCTTTAGGGAAGCTTTGACCTAGGGTTTCATCTCCTAAAATTGTTTCAACCATACTCCATGATGGGGTATATAAATTTGGGAATGTATACTATGAGAGCCTAGGTGGTTGAGTGACTAACCTCTCCTTTTATAATGAAAACTTGAGTCAGGTCTAGTTAACCAAGGGGTTCCACTAAGCAATACAAGAATGGAATCACTATGCAAAGGAATAGACCCTTGCATGGTAATTTAATTGGCATGAAATTAATTTACATGAGGAATATATAGTGTTAATCATAATTAAGACCATCTAGATGGTCAAAATTTTAATTTTTAGAATAACCCCACTTGCCATGAACATATTGTTGATGCAAGATGAGTAACCTGAAGGTCCATGTCACTATATAATCCCTTAGGATAAGGGGGATGTAAAAACCCTACTACTTCATGAGATTTTATTTTTGGATTAACACTTAAAATCCTCCCAAGATCATGTATATAGATGAATTTAAGAAATACAAATCAACCTTGTCAGTTTAGGGCTTAGGGAAATTATACTTAGTTATATTTGTCTTTTCCTTTACTTTCTTGGTCATTATTTGAGTCTAAACCCTATTTATAAACAAAACACATCAACCAAACACATTTTTTCCCACCATTTTATTTGAATAAGGAGGTGTTATATTGGTCAAATCTAAATCACCTTGTTTCTTGTTTAAATCCTCATCATAAAAATTGTGTTGGTATTATTTAAAAAACATTTTTATGCTTCCCATTGAGTCTAAACCATTTTCAAAAAATACTTAAGTCCACTTTTTAAATAAACTTTGGAATCTCACCTTTCTATGTTCTAGGCCAATGTGTTATTTAGTTTACCATTTGTACTTGGTTTGAGTTAACTTGGGTATGATTTCTCATTTGGATTGAAGGTTATTTATAAACTCATCATCATCTAATCATTATGAACTTAGGTCATCTAGTGTGTCACTTATTCTCTAATTTTTAAAACACATTTTATTCTACCTCTTATTACCATGTGGTAGCACTATGATACCCATTTTTTAGTTTTATACTTATGAATTCTTGCATGTTTTCACATCTTGAGTTTTTAGTTTGCATTTTTACTTTCTTAATCTAAAGGACTTTCTTTTACTTTTCTAGTAGCAACTTGTCGAAGTTGAACTACATTTTATGGTATTGACATATTTATAAACCTATATTTGGTGTACCAGTTTACACTTATGTTTTTGAGTTATCATACTATATTCTAATTTAAAGATTTCAACCAACCAAATTTGAGTAATTTTGTCAACCATTTTTTATAATTTTGTGGTACTATGCCACCTTATTTTTATTTTAGTCCCTTCATTACCTTGTCACTTGTTTGAAGATGATCAAAACACACCTTGTTAACATTTGTAAAACATTTTCCAAATCTTAGAAAATGTAGAGAAAAATGTATTAAACATGATGCAAAGGTACAATCATAGTGGGGTCTCTTATGACCCTACCTATGAGGAAGATCACTTGTATGATGGACATGACAATTTTGTGGTCTTTAAGACATTCCCACAACTATAGGATCCAAGGAAGATTACTTTGAACATCAACCTCTAGAGGAAAAAGATGAAACACTCCTATGGTTGATTGAATTAGGCACTAGATTACCATCAAAATTTCCTATAAAATAAATTCATACTTTGGTTAGGGTAGAAGAAAAATTGTGAGAACAATCCCTTGCTCACATTGTAAAAAAAACATTGCATCTTCTAGCAAAGGAAAGGAAGTAGTCATAGAGTCAACACATAATGATCAAGATCTTGTCACTAAGATAAAAAAGTTACGTCAATGATATGTAGACTAACTTATTGCAGACTTGAATGACTCTTTTAGTTTCCACTTTAATACATAATGACACTTCCAAGGAATAAGGGAATGTTGTTGAATCAACACATACTTTAATTGAGAACACACCTATGATGGATCACTACGTATTAAATAAACAACTTATGTATCAAAAGGTTTCATATCATGCTTTTCTAGACATGAAGCATATATTTTTAAATCATCAAGAACTTCTTATTCTTTTACAAAATCAAGGACCAAAACATTTAGTGTGTATCGAGGAATTTCTTCAAAGCAATTTTGGCTAGTTCATCTCAACCAACATGTACTTTTGTAAATAGATCATGAACTCCCCAAAATCAATAAAACATTTATAATTCAAGATGGCTGACTTCAGGGAATGTTAATCAACCCAAGAATCAATGCCTCAATTACTTGACTCAAGGAGTGAATAAAAATAAATTAGTGGATTGTAGGCTATATATCCCTAACAAATCGTTGAAATAGGGGAACATACCACCCCAAAAAAAAATATTCCACCCACCAATGCTTAAATAATTCAAGAGTGGAATTCCATGAAATAAATTGTGTCATGATTGGAGATAGGAAACATAATCAAGAAGTATAAATTTGATGAGATATGTCCATATCCATTTGATTTGAGTATTCTCCAAGTCCCCTTTTCACCTCATTTTAAGGCACCTAAATTTGACAAGTACAAAGGGAAAGGTGACCCTTATGAATACATTCATGCATTTTTTGTATTATGCCAAGAGGTAGCTTACAGTAGAATTTATTTTATTTATTATTTTCATGAATTTTAGTTGGATAAGCTTTAGAATGGCTTCTTAAGTTATCCGAGGGACCAGTTGTAGATTAGAATGATCTATCTAATTTTTTTCAACCATTTATTTTATAATATTAAACATGAATTGACTGTTATTGACTTATATAAAGCCAAATAATGAGATGAATAACCCTTAATAGCATATCTACAACAATAAAGAGCATTAGCTAGATGATTTTGACATAATTTACTATATAAATAACTGGTTGACATTTTTGCACAAAATTTACACCCTGAGGTGGCACACAATCTATGGCTTGCTTATACAAACACATTTGAGTAAGTTATATAGAAGGGTGTCTACATTGAGAAGTCACTTATTATAAATGTCCTTGTTAAGATTTATTTATAGGGTCAAATATAAAATTAGACCTACTTTCCTAGTATAATAATTACAATAGAGAAGACTAAGGATTTCAATAAGAATAAAAGCATGGTTGTAAATGGTGTGACTAAATCAAGACATGTAAAAATGGTGCAAGCTTCATCAGATCTAAATGTGCATTTAGATCCACCTAATACACCAAAAAAATTTCAAATAATCCCTCCATGAAGGGTATTCAATAACAACTTAAGAGTGTTCAACAAACTAGGAGAGCCTATTGAGGTAGTGTTCCAAAAGCTCATAATAGTTAATTTGATTATATGGCCTATACTAAGGCCATTTCTTGAATATTAACCTAAACCTGATTGGTATCAAGAAAACACATTTTTCAACTTCCATTGTGTTTTTGGTCATGGTGATTATCATTGCATCCAATTGATACATCTTATTGATGATTTGATTGAGAGTGGTGAATTTGAGATCAAACTTGCACCATAGGACACTAATCAAGATATGGGTATCTATAAAGATCCATTTCCTTGAAATAATCAATAACCACCAAGGAATAATTAGAATCAATGATAGAATAAAACTCAAGGTCAAAATCATAACCAACATGATCATAGTCAGGATCATAATACCCATGCTAATAACCTAGGTTACAACAATATGCCTTATGATTAAAAAAATACCATGGGATGCATTTATGCAAACCAAATTTCCATTGTCACTATTAAAACACATGAACCATCCTTTACTCCTTAAAGTACTGTACCTATTATTATAGGGTCAACACCCTCTCCCTCAAGTAATGTTACATCAAGTTCACATAATTTTGTTATGCTTTCATTTGCATGGGTTACTATTTTTGGACCTCACCCTTCCTATAATTATAAAGGCTCCCTATCAAATCAAAATTGATCAAATGCAACTAGATGCCTATGAGTCACCCTCTAAGGCCCTGTGTCTTCATCTTTTAATTATACTAGCTCCTTACCACCTCTAGATTGTGCAATAATAACTAGATGCTCATGAGTCACCCTTTAAGGCCTTTAACTCTCTTCTTCTAATGCTAAACACAACATGAACATTGTGCCTTCAAATCCAAAGTTGAACATTGTGCCAACCAAGGCCAAACCATCTCATCTTATAATTGAGAAGCCTTATATTCTATCGGACCAACTGAGTAAAACCCCTACACAAATTTCTATTTTAGATATCTTGAGTACATCTAAAGTCCATAGATTAATTTTAAATGACCTTTTACAATAATCTACTATTCCCCAAGATATTAATTTTGAATATTTATAAATTCTTGTAGGACATTTATCTTCATTTTTATAGCTCACATTTGATCAAAAAGACATGTCCACTCATGGTCTAAGCCATAATAACCCATTATATACTGAAGTAGTAATTGAAAACCATAAAATTAAGTGGGTTTTTATAGATAATGGTTTATGTTTGAACATAGTATCCCTCAAACTGGTATAGAGATTAGGCCAAACCATGAAGGACATTTAACCAAAGATAATCACCATAAAGGCTTATGACAATGCCAAAAGGAAATCTTCCAACACTAGTTGTTTACCAATCATTATTGGGTTTGTTTCCAATAACACATTATTACATATTGTGTATATTGAGTTACCTTATAACATACTCCTTATTCATCCTTATATCCTTAAAGTACATGTTGTTCTATCCACCTTGCATCAATGCCTTAAGTTTCCCTACAATAGGATTGATGTCACTATTCTTGCCAATCTAGAGCCTTATCAATATTACAAAAACCTTGAGGTTGAGTTTCATAATTATAACTATTGTCTTGGTTCTAAATTTATTACAAATAAGAATAATGAGATAGTTTCACATCCACCAAAATATAATTATATCAACCCTAGTGACCTTGCTTCCACTTCAGTTGATCTGTTTCACATAACTCTTACAAAACAAGTTATTATAGAAGATGTGGGAATTTACACATATCATATCAAGGATGCCTTCCATGTTTCTAAGTTGTCAAAGTATCCCAAAACATTTGGTAAACCCAAACCTTCCAAAATACCTAATAGACCCAAATTTATTTGGTAACAGAAGAAAGAAACAAAGAAACCATTGATGGTATTTGTACTGGCTACGTCACCAAAATAGGATCAAGAGGCTTTCAATAAAGTAGACTATTATATTTTGATGACATTTATTATTATTTTTATAATCTAAAATATCCTATTCTTAATTACCTCATGGTCAATTTTGATTATACAAGAAAAGGCCTTGACCCACGAGCAAGCATAAGGAATCCTAGAACCTTTATCAACTAGCATACCTAACTTGAATCATGGTCTCAAATTTATACTACCTAGGGGTGACCTCATGAATTTTAATAGTGATTATTCTAAATCAGCTAATGATAAGAATAATAGTAGCTATTCAATGTCCCATTATATCATTTTCAATGAGCTTGCTAACACATACTTATTTGATTCAAATGCCATTATGACTTTAACACCCCATTTTCCCCTATAACTTTACCAGCTTAATCTCATTGATTGGGATCAGTAAAATTTAGTCATACACCTTGATGAATTTTATAATGAAGAATAAATTGTAGAGTATATGGTCCTTAGATATGGATTTCCAATTGGTGATCATAAGCAAGGATTTTATTTTTATTTGTATCCTTCTACCTACTTTAGAGAGTAGGCAAACTTTCTTGGTCATGAAAAAGATAAAACATCAAGATCTTCATATGAAAATCTAATTGAAGCACTCATTGGTTAGGGAAAAAGTAAAGATAAAGATAATCCCTTGAGTGAAAACCTATTTTAGGTGCTCTTGGATGAGAAATTTTTCTCATACCCAAAGGATGCATAAGGTCCATCAAGTTATAGTTCCATAGCCAGTACTATCATCACATCAGAACAATATGTATTTGATCATCTCACTCTTGACTTTCCTAATTATCCATTACCTAATTTAGTAGATTTAGATTTTTCACATTATCCAAAGATGTGGGAGGAAAAACAAGAAACTATAGCTGAGCAAGTTGATCATGATCACATATTACCTACTATTCTTGAAGATGGTTCTACACTCCTTGTAGAACATATTGTTAAAGTGAACTTGGGAACATATGAGGATCTCAAAATTATTTACCTTGGATATTCCCTTAATGATCAGAGCAAAAACACATTATATTCATTTTAATAGATTTTATTGGTATTTTTGCATATGCATATTAGGACATGCCAGGCTTAGACCCAAATTGGGTTGTAAATCACCTTATTATTCATTTAAATGCAAAACAAGTCAAACAAAAATTGAGTAAGATGAATCCACACATCACTCTTTTGATAAAATATAAATTGGAGAAATTATTGGGAGCAAGATTTATTAGACCACTAGAATATTGTGAATGGATATCAAACATAGTTCTAGTCAGCAAAAAGCCACAAGGTATACATCTTTGTAATAATTTTAGATATATCAACAAAGCATGTCCTAAATATGTTTTTCATCTACCCAACATTGACATGATTATCAATTATATTTTTGAGCATGATATTTTGTCCCTCATGGATGGATTTTCTAGATACAATTAGATCGAATAGCTAAAGAAGACCAGGACAAGATTTCATTCACCACCCCATGAGGAACATTATTTTATCAAGTCATGCATTTTGGATTGAATAATTATGAATCCACATATAAATGTGCCATGAATATCATATTACATGACATATTGCATGATATTATTGAGGACTATGTTGATGGCATCCTATCTTAATCAAAAACACGTGCTGGATATCCTGATGTTCTATGAAGAATCTTTGAGAAGATTTATGAGTATAAGTTCTACTTGAATCCTAAGAAGTGTGTCTTTAGTGTCACTTCAATAAAATTTGTAGGGTTTATTGTATCCAAAAGAGGGATCAAATTTAACTTTGATAAGGTCAAGGCCATTGTTGAAATGCCTCTACCTTCAGATCTAAAGTAGCTCTAAAGCCTGCAATGAAAGATTTAGTCTATTCACAGGTTCATTTTTAAACTAGAAGATAAATGCCACCTATTTACACATCTATTAAAGAAAGGGGTCACATTTCAATGGGAGAAAGAGTGTCAATTAGGATTTTTTTTTCTCATTACATATTTGTCTAACCTACCAGTTTTGAGACTGCCAACATCGAGACAACCATTGCTTCTTTACATTTTAACAAATGAGAATACACTAGGGGCACTTTTGGCCCAACATGATGATCATGGTAAAGAAAATGCATTTTATTATTTAATCCACATACTAGTGGATTATGAACACAATTGTATGCCTATTGAGAAATCATGTTTAACTATGGTGTTTACTTCCAAAAAATTGTGATATTATATACTGAACAATAAAACAATTGTTATTGCTAAAGTGGATCCTCTCAAATTTTTATTATTCAAAGTATTTCTCATAGGCTGAATGGCCAAATGGGTCATGCTATTAAGTGAATTTGATGTTTAGTATCATAATCATAAAGCTATCAAGGGGTAGGTTATTTCTAATCAACTTGCAAAGGCTCCTATTATAGACACTCAACCTCTTAGATTTGACTTTTTAGATGATTTTATCATGGCGGTCAAAGAAGTACAACATGAACCATAATAATGGAGACTATATTTAGATGGTTCTTTCATTTCTCCTAGATTTGGAGCTAACATTTTGTTAATTACACCATAAGGGGATCTAATTTCCAAATTATTTCACATCAATTTTCATTATATCAACAATGTGTCCAAGTATGATGCACTTGTTACAGAACTTTATCTTATAATAAAGTGGGATATTCAACACTTACTGATCTATGTTTATTATAAATTAATTATCAATCAAACCACTAATTAGTATCAAAATATAGATGACAAGCTTGTACCCTACAAGCATATGGTGGATAATCTCAAGGGTCATTTTTAAATCTCTATAGTTTGAACAAGTACTAAGGGCTAATAACAGATCTGTTAATGCAATGGAAATAATTAGGTCCATGATACAAATCAAAATCAATTATAAAGATTATTAATTTATATTTGAAAATCTTCTATAATTTACATATGTTTTTCTAGATTTAGAGAGGGTATGCACCATTACTGGTCCTAATCCCCTACCCGAACTACCTTGGTTTCAATATTTTTATAATTATTTATATGATCATGTTTTTTCACCTAACCTTTCTAAAAATCATCAAAAACTTTTCCTTCACCATATAGTTCATTATACCATCCTTGGAAACACACTTTATGAAAAAGGATATGATGGAATGCTACTTCATTGTTTATCTTCTAGAGAATCCAAGTTAGTGCTTAAGGAGGTTCATGAAGGAATGTGTGGGGTGTTGTGCAGACTTATAGCTAGTGAATACCAAATTCTTGAGTTTTATTAACATTAATTGTCAACCTAGGGTGCATATGCTTTTCAAGGATTTCATCACTATATATTCCTTATTGATTTATAGATTAACTTATTTTACTAGTTGCAGTACAATGAAATTTTATTGAATTCACCAGATAGTTATACTATGAAACTATTATAATATAAATACAAAAATATTTCACATTTATGAATCACACATGTATCACACTTTATATAATCAAACTAATAATGAAATCAACTTACACAACACACTTAACTAAGGAGGGTCATGATCTTCACTGCAACTCCTTCTGAGGAAGGCCTTCCTCGTTTAGAATTGAGTTACAATCCTCTCTGAGAGATTTGAAAAATATTCTTATAGAATCAACCTTCTCATTACTTAAATTTGTAAAAATTATAGATTGCTACAGAAGATTACAATATTTAGAATACAATGACTTCTATAATTCTACTCTTTCACTATCATCTCTCCAACTCCTAATTTGATCTAGGTTCTACCATTAAGTATAGAAAGTAGTTTATTAGCTTTTAACCAAAAACACTAAACTAAGGAAAAGTAAAAATACTTAGAAATTTTCCCAGTCAATATTCAAGTGGTTATAATTAATGTTACTTATTTTAGGCCTAATTAGGTTAAGGACAATGTATATTGTTTTTTTTTTTAAATTCTTTTTATCTCCTTCCCATTGTCCTTGTCTTTCACATTTTTGGTATCACATAAAAGTTTCCTTATATGTGGGGAGTGTGTATAATAGATATGGTCCTTTCCAATAATTAATTTAGTTCCCAAGATAGTTAGATGTGTCCTTAATATCTGATCATAATAATGGATGTGTTCTGTGTAGTGGCTATAGGCAACCTATAGGTGGAAGCCTATAGTTATTGTGGGCAATCTGCAGTGGCTATGAGTAAATTGTAAGTGGAAGCCTATAGTTGTGGGAAATTTTTAGTGGATATGGGTAACCTATAGGTGGAAGCCTACAATTATTGTAGGTAGATTGTAAGTGTTATGCCCAAAAAATATTTTTGTAGCCTTATGTTACCATTCAAACGTTCATTAAATAAAGTTACATGAGTATAATCTAATCAAGGAAAAAATGTCATTAATTCATAACATTACATGCATACATACATACATACATACACACACACAGATATATATATATATATATATATATATATATATCAATGCACATATAAAATCATAAATTCATTCATTCATTTGTACGAGTCATGGTTGGTTATGGGGATTAAAATAGAAAAAGATATATACTAGGTATGGATGAGGCTATAAAATAGAGCAATTGGTGACCTCATCACACCCCCCTACTTAACCTCTTACTTGACATCGATAAATTCTTGGTTGTATTTTGAAATCACATAATTTTCTAAAATCTAGGGTCTCAGTATAGCCTAACCCTTCAAGGATATAGAAGCCTTTAGTATCATCAATCTTCTCCTATATTTTTTTCTCACTTTCTTTGTCAACTATTACCTTTCCCTCCCAATCAGGGATTGGGAACCAAAACAAAGGAGGTTGAAACATTAATCCTAACCATTTTACCCTTCTCTTACTAACAAGATCAATATACATGAGTACCCTATGTATGGCCTCCCTAAGGTTTTGAGGGGAATAGGTTTCCTTTCTTTTTAAAGCATCAAAAAGTTTCACCGATATGTGAGAATAAGAAATAAAACATTTCTTTCCATCTCCTTCCATAAGACTCAACTAATGATTTTGAACTTCTACTTATTTCCTTATAACCCATGCTTGTGGAGTACCTAAGTTCATGAAGGAGATAAATTCTTCTAATATAGCATCTGGATTACTTGATTCACCCCTAATCATTAGGGTAGATTATTTTTATTTTTATTGGTACTCCTCCACCTATTTCCTTCTTATTTCATTAAGGACATATGAAGAAAATACATTCAATTGGACATCACCCAAGTATATATTTGGATTCCAATCTACATCACTAGGTATAACATATTGATGTATGTAAAACTCACTTAACTGAGATTGGAGACTAAGGTCAGCATGTCTATAAACTTCAAATAAGTATTTAATGTCATAAACTATATAGGAATGATCATTATAGATCCTTTCATATATGAATTTAAGCCATATTTCTTTTAAGTAGACAACATGCACCCTAGAAGGTGATTTTCAATCTATTAACATTTTAGTGGTTTCATGCATTTTATTAATCTTTTTTTTAGATACTTGATCTCAGTTTTAGTCATTTCAAATCTTTCTTTTAATTCATCTTGTTATTCTCTTACTTAAACATATACCTTAAATCTTTGTAGCAATTCCTTGTAGTAAGTTTAATCATCACCAAATTTTCCCTTAAGAAAATTCATGAGGTCATCAATTTCTATAGACATGCTAGCTAAAAGATATACATCAATAACTTCTTCTGCTATAGGTGTTTTTGTAGTAGGTAGAAGAGGAGAAAACATATTGTAGAAAATTACCAAAGGTAGAGAATAATTTTTTTAGGTACTTCTGAGGGTATATTAATGCTATCTATGGGCAAGGTAGATGAAGTTACTATAGGTTCTTCTAAGGAAGTTGTTTCAGGTCCCTCCAATAACCTTTCTCTTTCTATAGATGTTTCTACAAATTTTGTTACCCCCAAAAGTGTTTCTAGGCCTCTCTTACCTTTTAACTCTTTTATCTCATTCCTTAGCCTATATATTTCTTTCATAGTTTATTCCAAGGTTTATAACTCCTGGTCATGAGGAATTATCTCTTTCTCTGATTCTTCTTCTATAGTCTTTTATTCAATAAATTACTCTTTTACTATAGGTTTATCTATCATTCTTATCTCTTATTTTGTGTACCCAATGTGTCTAAGGAGATCCATGTGTTCCTCAGTGAATTTTGATGGCTTGGGTGACTGTACTTCTTTTTCCTTGGTAGATTCCTCTTAAGTAGACCATTCAAAAATTTCAAACCCATCAGGGGTATTTAAAATCCTAGGATATTTCTTTACCTTTTCATCCTCACTGATATCTATGGGTGAGGAGACTATATTTTTATTTTGTTTTTTAATTTTTTGAGATTTCCTAGGAGGAGGTCTCCTTGATACAAACGATTTATTTTCTTCAATTTTCATCTTATTTTTAGGAGGGGTAGCTATTATAACTTGTTCTTCTTGTGAAATAGTTGATAAAAGAACTTCCTCTTGATCTAAATGAGCCATGGTAGAAGGATCAATCTTTGGTGAGGAGATAGTATGAATAATGGGAGAAGGAATATTCTACTCAACTTATGTGGGTAGACTATCCTCCTCTATGTCATCAAGAGGTAGGACTAGTTTCCTTCTCTTTCTTTTCCCTATAATAATTTTAGATAGACCCTTAGTAGCTATGAGGTATCTAATATCACTAGTGCCCAAAACATCTTCTTATGCAATCTATTAGGTCTGCTCTTCATTATTTCCCTCCTCTTGCTAAGGTTCAACATTCTCTAAATTTAGAAATTGTTCCCAACTAATGTCAGGTCTAATATTGTTTATTCCATATTTAGTTATCAACCATATTATTCCATGATGAGATAGATCTTTCTCAATCCCCTTTTGGTACTCTTTAGACATCATTTTTAGAATGTTCCATAGGTGATTTGGAAGATTAATGGTTCTATTATGCCTTAATTGATTCATAAATTTAAATTGAAGAGTATAAATTAGAGAGTGCCTTCCTTCACATGTCATATATCTAATGATGTATGAGGTTATTTCCCTCCAATATTTAGGTCGACTGAGTCTCTCCACACAACCTTTCTTTAGTACTAGCCTTTCATCTCTTTGACAGAACTATTGTCTAGCTTTTTAACCATTAAGTTTATCTTGACAGTTCTCTCCAATTCATGGAAACCTAGTTGCTTGGCTTACCAATTCTTTAATAACTAGAAATGTGATGCCATGTATAGTAGCTTGATCTTTTGTAAAGGGTCCCACAAATTCCCTAATAAGGGATTCTGAGAAATACTACAGTTTCTCAAAATAAATGGTCCAACTAGATATGTTGAAGACAACATAGCTAGTTGGGTCTCTTTGAAGTTGCCTATGATATATGGGTTCCCTTCTCAAAACTAACTCTCCCATTCTACTAAGTTTAGCTTTCTATCAATCCTTTAAATTAGTAATTGGTAACATACTCTATTTATCTTCTATAATTCTACCTATATCAAAGTAGGGATTCTTAAATAATGTTGGTTTATGGTTATAGGTTGCAAGTTATAAGTTGTAGGTTATGGCATGCTTTAGCTTGTGTGAATGGTTGTACTTACAAGGAAAATAATGAAAGTGACTATTTTCCCTATAGGTTATTATGGTATCATTATCACATATAATCCTACATGTATGGATCTTATAGTGCATGGTATTATTATGCGCAACATTTTCCCCCTCCCACGTGAGCTATCGCTTGTCCCCAAGTGACATGGGATGAGTAGGATGGAAGGGATAAATAGGGTCATGATTAGGGATATAAGTGTGGGGTGAGATACCATCATGTGGATTGAAGTGTGAGTTGATAGGTATTAATGAATGATATGTTAATGATTTAATATGATTTTCAATATCATACATGTTATATTAAAATAATAAATACTCTTCTATGATCAAAATACATGATGTACATTTTTAACAGTTTACCTAGGGTTATGCCAAGGATTTGCATGTGAGTGTTTGCATATGAGTGGTTGATAGAATGTAATGATTGTGCTAGTAATTATAACTAGATTGAAGTAGGCCCCTTTTGAGTAATTATGAGATTATAGGATGTTAGGCATACATGGTGCCCTTAGCTCACCTACATGTCATCTTGACAACCTGCATAGAACTAGAATAGGAGTCTTGGAGTTGGATGAGAAATTATTGCCCTCTTACCACTAAGTGGTTATTACATATCGATGTTATCCAAGTCAAGTGCTATAAGAACATGAAATAGGGTATTTAAGGGTGTTGTTACTTTGTGATCTTCCTCTGCATGAGCTTGTTAATGATTTGTCTCTATACTATCTTACTCCCTATGAATTCTATGCCTAGTGAACTTTTCCAAATTATTTAAGGGTAGTCTAAGTAAGGTTTTGACTTGTCTACTCCAATCATCCTTCACTTTTCCTCTATCTTGTCAGGTGTCTTCCATGTATTTCTCAAAATCTCATATCCAAGGCCATATCTTAGATTTTGTGAAGAACTATCTTGTATGTGCTTAGAGAGGTGTTAGGGTATACTTGTAGTAACCAAAATTGGTACCCCTTTCTAACAACTACAAAGTTTTACCTAGCTATGGGGAAGGTGCTCATAAAAGCTATAGAAGAGCTTGTAGTAATTAGAATAACATGAAAATTTTTACTTAAAATGATTGTTTATTTTTTATTTGTTACCCCTAAATAGCCAACAAGCTAGTTTTCTATTTAGGCCCATTTTACAATTCTAGGTAGCTAGTAGGCTAGTTTTCTACCCAAAAACCGCCAATAATACCCAAAAAGGGTTTTTATTATTGGTTTTTTTAATCTAACTATTACCTATAATAGAATGTTTATTTTGGGTCCTTGCCAAGTCAACAATGAGGATGATTGGTCAAAGACCAAGGGAAGGTCTCAATCTTCATGCTAGAGGAGGGCTAAGATGTCCTCCTCTCCTTCTTTATCTATGTTTTGGCTAGTTATCCCTTTATTAGGTGAGACATCATGCTGATCTATCACATCATTGTATCCATTTATTTATTCCGTGTGTATATGCTTATTAAACTCCTCCTAAGTGAGTGGATTTTTGTACAACTTTAGTCTATGGCCATTGACTAGTAGATAAAATCTTACCAGATCAATAGTTTGAAGTTACACTACTCCATTGTCATAAACATGCTCAATCTCAAATGGACCAAATCATTTAGTCTAGAATTTTCCTTTGTGATCCTTATATTTTGAATAAAAAAGAAGGGCCCAATATCATGTATTGAATTACTTGATCTTAAAGTACCTATCATGCCATACAATCCACTAGTGTTATATAAGTTCTATGTTCTACAATGTGTATTATTTGTATTCATCTAAAGAATTCAATTGCATAAGCCTTTATTTCTATGATTTAGATATATCCATCCCAAGTGCTAGTGTTTTTTGTAAGGTCTTGTGTTGAAATTCAATTGGCAAGATAGGTTTCTTCCCATAGACCAACTCATATGGGGTGAAGCTTGTTGTAATCTTCCACATGATTTTGTAAGCCTAAAAAGATTTAGGAAGTATAGCCTCTCAATATTTATGAGAAATACTAATATTCTTGGTCAAAATATTTTCTAACTCCCTATTGGTGACTTCTACTTATCTATTGGAATATGGATGATATGGAGTTGATTTATTATACCTAATCTTGTATTGTTGGACCAAAGTAGTAATTAAAATAGCAATGAATTGAGGTCCTTGATTAGTGACTATTTCTTGTGGCACACCATATATTGTGAATATTTATTCATGGAGGAAAGCTATCACTTTCTCATCACTGACGTGTGTAAGAGACTTTACTTCCACCCATTTAGTGACAAATTAAGTAAATACAAGGATGTATGCTGACATCAATCATAATAAGTAGTATACCTTATTTCATCTTTATGGAATGAGGGCCAATAATATCTTGTATTCAATATTTTTACTACTATATGCTTGGATAAAAAGTACCCTCTATTGGGTTCATCATGATAGGCTTTAAGGATATCTAGAACTTCATCTTCTCTAAGATATCTTCTGATGATGGAGTTAGGACTAGTATAGAAAATAAATTTAGATAGCCATAAATATCTACTACTTTTTTGAATCAAAGCTCTTTTTTGTTTAGGGAGGAAGTGTTGTGGAAGTAACCTTGTGGTAAGGTAATTATTAATATCAACATACCAAGGTGTGGTAAGGGTGAGGAAGAATAGGTGCTCATCTAAAAATGAGTCATCCACTATGGTATCTTCTTGAGGGGATTGTAGGTATGATAAGAAGTCAACGATGACAGTGTCCTTACTAAGCTTATCTATAATGGCTAGATAAAATTCTTGTAATAAGAGTAGCCATCTTATCACTCTACTTGGGATAGCTAGTTTGTTCATAAGATATCGAATGGCTACATGGTTTGTATGAAAAAAGACTTGATACCTTGTGATGTAGTGACAAAACTTATTGATAACATAAACTACTACCAAGAAATCTTTTTTAGTAACTATGTAATTTAATTCTTCTACCTATAGGTTCTTGCTTAAAAAATATATAATATAATTAAGTGCTTCTTGTTTTTGGCCTATAACAACTCTTAGGGTAGTATCTAAAGCATTTGTGTGAATATAGAAGGGAATCTTCCAATTAGGACCATGCATAATAGGGGTGGTGGCCAATAATTCCTTCAATTTTTTGAAGGCTATATCACAAGCAAGAGTCTAGATGAATTCAACATCTTTGGTCATGAGAGTGAATAAGGGTGTTGCTACTTTGTTTAAATTATTGATAAATCTCTTATAGTAACTAGTGTGTTTTTAAAAACTCTTGAAATCTTTCTATTTATGAGGAATAGGGAGGTTTTTTATGATGCTAATTTCTTATAGGGTAAACATTAATTCCTTCAATAAATACATGGTGACCTAATACAGTGCCTTCTATCATAAACATGTAGCATTTCTTGTGACTAAAGATGAATGATGCTCTTGAAAACATTGAAACACTTTCTCCATGTTCTTCAGGCACTCATCAAATGTTTCTCCATAAATAGTGAAGTCATCTATATAAATTTCTACACATTCATTGGCCATATCTAGAAAGATACTCAAGACAACTCTTTGGAATTTTGCAAGAGTGTTACATAGCCCAAAATGTAATATATCATAAGCACAATTACCCCAAGGACAAGTGAAGGTGGTCTTCTCTTTGTCCTCAGGAGAAATACTAATCTATTTGTAACCACTAAAGCCATCTAGAAAGGAAAAATATTTCTTCCCTGCTAGTGTGTCCAACATTGATCAATGAAGGGTAAATGAAAATGATCCTTTTTGGCTGCTATATTAAGTTCCCTATAATATATGCATACATGCCATTCTCCATTTTTCTTTGGTAGAATTACCAATGGTGAAACCCATTCACTATCTAAGATGGGATATATAAATCCAATGGTTAAGAGTTTCTATAATTCCACTTTGACTACTCTATGATCCAAATTCATCCTACGTTGTGGTTGTCTAATTGGTTGGTACTCTTCTTTAATATAGATATGATGTGTGCATATTTATGGGCTGCTTCCTTGTATGTCCTCATAATCTCATACAAAATCATGTTGCTTTACATGCAAGATGTTGACTAGGTGCTTTTCCTCATTTAACTCCAACTTGTTATTAATAAGCAATGTTTTTCTTGGAGAGATTTCAATTTACCATGAGAGTGCTTTCATCATTTCTATATTTATAATGGATTTAGTTTGGCTATAAATATGAGGTAGTAGTTGGTGGAATATTTCTTGTACAGATGCATCAGAATTATCTTCTTCTCAAAGGCTAGAAAATGGGCACTCAACACATTGTAGGTTGTTGAGATCTACACAATGAGTTTGGTAATTATTCTAGAGAACATTAGAGAGAATTATATCTTCTTCCTGATCAACCAAAGTGCATGCATGGTCTATGTTGAATATAAAAATCTAAGGAAGTTTATTTACCTCATTTTACTTAGCCCATAATGTATGCTCTGGTGCCAAGGATGATTTTGTTGGGGCATAGAGGACCAACTTCTTAGTGTGGTTGTCATTGGAAATAAACATGTCACCTAATCTATAGTTGATGAAGGCATAAACTATGGTAAACCAACATTGTCCTAAGATAAGAGGGTATCCACCCAAATATACTTTAGCTTCAACATAATGAAATCTATAGGATACTCCCAAGAATCTATATTAATGACAAGATCTTCAATGATTCCTTCTACTCTGACTATAGACCTATCAGCCATTTTCAATATTATAGATTTAGGACAAATATTAATCAACTATAGTTTATTCATGGTTTTATTTGTCATTACATTTATTTTAGCCCCCAATGATATAAATGTATTGGATATCTACTAATCATGGATCTAGACTATTACTACTGGGCATCCTAGATCTAAATATTTCTTTGGCAGGGTGTTTTTAGCATAATGTCTGTCAGTTGACCAATCACATGCATTGTATTGAGATCCTTCTTCTTCCTTCCAAGTATACATAGACATAAATATTTAATAGATTTGGAATATATGGGCATATCCTTGATGGCCTAGAAGAGGTTAATTTTAACATAGATATTTTTGAGTTGTCCTATGAAATCAAATTTAGGGTCAATTGCATGATCCTGAAGAGTAAGACATTATAGAGATGGTGGGGTTATTTCATCAATAGATTTATTTACTGGTTTATATATTTATTGAGGTGGTGAAGGTGGGTTAGCATGATCTTCTAGAGATTCTTGATCTAACTCCATTATTATGGGTGGGGCTGGAGGTGGTATAATGTTCCCTAAATGTAGATGAACTTCATTAATGTTCACCATATATACTAGGTATTGGATAGGTTCAATAATGAATATTGGTTGAACAAAATTATTTGTAGGGTTATGCATGGGTTAGGTAAGGATCTGATTATGCTTAGGTGTAGCTTATGTATTGGGCATAAGAACAAGCTGCTATTGTTGTTGTTCTGAAGGGAATCCTCCCTAATGGTTTCCTCAAGGCTGATTAGGTCTCTAGGGTTGTTTCCACTGGTTTGTGAGGGGTGGGCCTTGAGGTGTTTTATAAGCTTATATCCAAGGTGGGGATAAATTTTAAGGAGGCTTATAGGAGTTTTTGGGGTAGCTTGTTTAATGTGGCTACCAACTGAAATTAGGATGTGGGACATTCATCCATGGACTAGTCTAGTTAGGAGTAGTATTTACAAATTATGAAAAGGAGGTAGAATTTGCAAAAGGTGGATTTTGTCCCATACCTAGATAAGGTGGTCATTGAACCCATGGATTTCATTATGTAACATAGAAAACATGGTCTCCATCTACTCCTATAGTGTGTATCTCTACTATTTTTGGTTCTTTAGTTATGATATTAGCTACTTTAGCCCAAACCTCATGACACTTACATTCTATTTTCCACTTCTTATAATCTTGATAATAGATGGTCAAAGATTAATCCAAGGCTAATTGATTTTGCCTTTAGTGTAGACTATCTATTTGGGTGTCTAAGTGACTAATGATATCCTATTTCAAGTTTTGTAATAGGTTACTAACTTGAGATTTTGATATGCCACTTGCAACTGCCAGTGGAAGCTTGTTTCCCCTGACTTTGTTTATGACAGACTTAGAATAATTATTTCTCAACTCTTTGATGTCTACAAATGATATATAGGAGATATATCCCCCACTCATTATGTCTAAGGCTTCCAAAAAATCTTCTCAAACTCCTCCAGGAAGATGAGTTTTAGAGGTTTTTTTCCTAGTGTACTTTGCTTGAATTCCTATACATTGAACATGAACCATTCAACATAGTCTTCCAAAGATTCATCCCCTTCTTGAGTAATCCTACTGATGTGATTTATTCTATAATTTATTTTACATCCATATTATTTATACTTAGCCAAAAATTTCATTTTCATGTCTTCCCAATCGTGGACTAAATTACTACCTAATCCCATGAACCAACAAAGTGTTGAGTCTTTGAGGGTGGCTAGAAAAAGTTTCAATTTCTATGCATCTTTATTGTAGTAATAGATTCTATAGAGAATATAATTTTTTTTTAAAAAGGTGTTTGTGTCTTCTGATAATGTACCTCTAAAATTTGGGAAGGCTGAGGGTAGGATAGTTTTCATTTGTGTTATTCTTTTTGCATCTAGAATAGAAAATTGAAAAATAACTATGTCTGGAGTCCTATTGTCATCTAATCCTTCTCTATTCATGATGTATTTTATTATGATATGGATACTAGAGGCACTCAAGATCACATCTTCAAATTCTATATTAGTCCTTTTGTTAGAATGATAATAAATCTTTATCTATTGATCCATAGTTTTTCTACTAGATGAGAAATCTAAAGATTCTCTTGAGATTTCTTTCATTTATTCAAGAAAGCCTTATTGGAATGTTTCTCTGAGGTAATTTATAGAGTGTTTGGTTCATGAATTTATTCTTCTTTTTTCTCCTTACTAGCTCAACTAATGCTTCCTCTATTTCTATTTCTTTTTTCAAAGCCAATAGTAATTCTTTGACAAGCTACTTCCTTTGATTTGTAGTGTTTCCTTCTTCAAGATCCCTCCAGCTTATGGTATATTTTTAAATAGGATTCTTAGTTACTATAGGTATTTGTGGTTCTTTCTTAGTAGTAACGCATGGCTTATTTGGCAAGAAATTACCTCAAGAATCTTTCTCTCTACATAAATGTTGTGGCACATCTTTCAGCTATCATATCCCTTCCTGCATAGGATTAGTGTCTTTTGTGTTCCTAGGAGTTATTTTAGAATAAGAAAAATGTACAATAAAGAAGTATGTAAATAAAAAAAGACTAGAATTGAAATTTTACTTATAAAAATTAGTAAAGTTATCTATTGAAAGTAGGAAAATTACTCTAAAAATCATAAAATGAAAGTAGGAAAATTAAAGGCACACTTTGTGGAAAATAAATCACTCTTACTGGAAAGTAAATTATTAAAAAAAAAACTATAAACTAAATAAATTACAAGACTACAAAGAATCATTCAATATTGTGTACTATTAACATCTAGAGACTTAGACATCTGGCATAAGACATAGTAGTATCCTTACTTGACTTTCCCAACTAGGTAGGATAGTGTATTCAAAGTATTATACCATAAATATCTAAGAACTTAGACATTTAGCATAAGACATTGTAGTTTCCTCACTTGACTTGCCTGGTTGGGTAGGATAGTGCATTAATCAATCTTGAAAAATAATTGATTATAGAAAATAATAATTTACACCCTCCCCAACAACAGTGCCATAATGTTATGTAAACTTATTATCCAATTAATACTAGATTATTGAGTCTGATTAACATTAATTGTCAACCCAAGGTGTGTATGATTTTCAAGGATATTAGCACAATGTATGCATTATTGATTCATAGATTAACTTGATTTACTAGTTATAGTACAATGAACTTTTATTGAATTCACTAGATAGTTATATTATGAAACTATTATAATAAAAATATAGAAATACTTCACACTTATAAATCACACATGCATCACACTTTATATAATCAAACTAATAATGAAATCAACTTATAAAACACACTTAACTAAGGAGGGTTAGGATCTTCACTATAACTCCTTTTGAGGGGGCCCTTCCTTGTTCAGAACTAAGTTCCAATCCCTCTTTGAGAGATTTGAAAAATCTTCTTATAGAATCAACCTTCTCATTACTTAGTTCTATAACAATTAAAGATTGCTACAAAAGATTACAGTATTTAGAATGCAATGACTTCTAAAATTATATTATTCTACTATCATCTCTCCAACTCTTAATTTGATCTAGGTTCTACCATTAAATACAAAATGTATTTTATTATCTTTTAACCAAAAACACTAAACTAGGAAAAAATACAAATACTTAGGAACTACCCCAATCAGCCTTCAAGTGGTTAGTAATTAAAGTTACTTGTTTTAGGCATGACTAGGTTAAGGACAATGTATATTGTTTTGTTATTTTACTTCTTTTTGTCTCCTTCCCATTGTCCTTGTCTTTCTCATTTTTGGTAGCACATCCAAGTTTCCTTGTATGTGGGGAGTTCATATAATAACTATGGTATTTTTCAATCATTCCTTTAGTTCCCAAGATATCTAGATGTATCCTTAAGATCTAATCACAGCAATGGTTCTTTTTTGTGTAGTGGTTGTGGGCAACTTGAAGGTGGAAGCCTACAGTTACTATGGTAAATCCATAATGGATATGAGCAACCTATAGGTGGAAGCCTACAGTTTCCATGGGAAATCTATAGTGGCTATGGGAAACCTATAGGTAGAACCCTATAGTTATTGTAGGTAGCCTGTAAGTGTTATGCCTAAACAAGATTCTTGTAGCCTTATGTCACTCTTAAAATATTTGTTAAATAAAGTTACATGAGTATAATCTAATCAAATAAAAATCATCATTAATTCATAACATAACATATATATATATATATATATATATATATATATGTATATGTATATGTATATATATATATATCAATGCACACATAAAATCATAAATTCATTCATTAATTTATATGAGTCATGGATGGTTATAGGGATTTCAATAGAAAAAGATATATACTAGGTATGGATGAGGCTATAAAATAGATTAATTGGTGACCTCATCATAGGGACCACACTAATGGTATAGTATTAGCTTAAAATATCCTCATAATAGGCTATTATTGAAGAAAAATAGAGATAGATGATTAAAATTATGCAAAGAAGAGTGTGCCTTATCAATAACATGGAAATTTGATACACACTTTCCTTGACATTATAGTCAATCACTACACCATGGCCATTTTCTACTTGGGGCGTCAATCTCATCAATAAAATAAATCCAACATCTTCAAATGGACATAAACATATTTTAACATCTACTGAGTATTTTAATAAGTGGATTGAGGCTATCCCTCTCACTTACATCACTGATAGGAAGATTACCAAGTTTATTCATTACCATATCATATAATAATATGGTATCTTGTATCACATTATATCTGATAATGGTGGATCAATTATAAATAGAGATGTTAAATACCATTGTGAAAAATTCAAAATAAAGCACAAGAAATCCACACCATATAACCTAAAGGCAATAGATAAGCTGAGGCATCAAATAAAACCATTATGGCCATATTAAAGAATATTATCAATGACACTAGTCATAATTGGCACTTGAAATTTTTTCTTACCCTTTAGGCTTATCGAACTAGTCATTGAACCCCCATAGGAGCCACTCCATACTCCCTTGTTTATGACACATAATTTATTATCCTAATTAAGATTAATTTGCCTTAATTGTGAGTTTATTTTTAGAATATTGAAGATGATGAAGATTATAGAGTCTTAAAGTTGCAAGAGCTAAACCCCTTGATGGCAAGCAATTGGGTTCCCTTAAAAACTTGCAAGATTATTATAACAGATTGTGAAGAAGTTTCCATTGGGAGTTTGAGATTGGTGATTTGGTCTTAAAAGAGAACCAAAATAACACAAATGTTGAATGCAAGAAAAAGGGTAAGTTCTAACCCAATCGGCTTGGACCCTATGTTATCATAACAAATTATGGATTAGGGCATATAGACTAGCTACTCTATGTGGTGAATAACTTCTAGAGCCCATGAACATTGTACATCTCAAGCAGTTCTACACTTGATAGATTTGAACCATTGTCTACAAGACCCATTACTTGGGGGAAACTTATACTAAATTTGTTTTATCCTACCATTATATCTTGGACTATCCCATGA
Source organism: Torreya grandis (assembly GCA_037957365.1). Taxonomy (NCBI): domain Eukaryota; kingdom Viridiplantae; phylum Streptophyta; class Pinopsida; order Cupressales; family Taxaceae; genus Torreya; species Torreya grandis. The sequence goes on along the minus strand of JARHVA010004430.1, from coordinate 102,504 downwards.
TGGACTATGCTCATTTTGTTTTGACCTACCCTATACCGTTATCTTGAGAACCATATTATTTTCATGACTCTGGATAGTGAAATACTTTAGACCATTGGCACTCTAAACTTATTGTATCCCATCCTAGATCATCCTTTTTTAGACCATATTCATTCTAGATTCTCCTCTTATGGACCATATTCATTCTAGACTATTCTATTTATAACCACATTATTTTCATGTCTTGGGACATTGTAACCTAAATATATTTTATCCCTTGATCAATTATGATCCTAATTATAACTCATAGGCATTCTAGACACATTCAGTGCTAGTTTTACAAAGTAGTTCAAGATGGATAGTGTTTTTCAGTTTCTTCTACAAACAAGTGAACATAGTTACACCTTCAGCTTAGGATCTTTGCTTATTAGATGGTTCTCTATATTTATCTCCTATTACATATCATTCTATTATCATTTTACAACTGTGTGATAGGAATTGTTACCTTAACAAGACCTCACTTTCAGCTATTTATGAGTATGAATTATTGTAACCAGATTTAGCTATTATTAGAAATCCTACTCCTAGATGAGCATCTCCTTGATTAATTAGTTCCCTATTCCATTTTTTATATTCATGATCCCCATTGCAACTGATTTATTTTTTGTTTAAACTCTTATCTATGGACATGCATCTCCTCAACTAGGTAGTTCCATGAACATTTTTTAAATATTTCATTTTTGTTGCATATCTAAAATTCACAAAAAAATTAGAAAATCATTAACAAAATAAACAAAAACATTATCTTACACTTATGTTTATTCTTACTCAACACTCTTACCATTTTACAATTTATCATCCCATGCACTTGCCATTTTTCAAGACGATTTCCTTTTTCCTCTAAATCAATCATGTCTACTTATCATCACTTTTCTTCTATCCCATTCCATAAGAGAACTAAATTTGGCTTGAAGTTCATGTTGGAACTTGCATTTATGGAACTATGTAGGCAGCGTCTACTTGTCTTGTACATTTGGAGTCAGCTTGACCACCCCCTTGCTTCTCTTATTTTTTCCCCATGTTCTTTTATGTTGATTCCTTGTCACTTGGAAGCAACTTTATGTCCTTATTCTTGTTGTATTATTGTATATAGTAATGATTATACTACATGTGCCTGATCAATTATTTTCAAATTACACTAACATTATGACTAACCTCATATTTGTGTGTGTTTATTTGATTTTTATTGGTGTTTTGTTGTGCTTTCTTGCCTCTTAATTTATTTTTTATCTTCCTTTGTTGTTTCTTCTTGTTTTTCTTGGCCTTTTGTGTTGTTGTTTTATCTTGTTATTATTATTATTTTTTTAAATACATCTTGATAGTACACATAGAACTGGATTATCTATATCTCATTTTCATGTTGTTTATTAAGTTTCTCTTGCTTTGATTTTATAAATCTTGTTCCTAATTAAGTCTTGATTTTTCATATCTCAATTTTAAGTTAGGTTAAATTTATGTCTTATTTTTATTTTTATTTATTTATTTTTGTTTAAATGTAAATATTTATAACTTTGATATTGGTAATTCTTATCATTATCATTAGTTATAAATATTCACATTTTAAATAAATCAGTACAATTTAAATCCAATGTCATTATAAGTTCCTCATACTTATGATGTGTCATTTCATTTTGCTTTTGAAAACACTCTATGCTTTAGATCTACATCTCAAAATCAATACAGATTTGATGATCATCTCTCAAGTACACCAATGAAACTAGGTACTAATGTATTATCTTGCACCTAAATCTATGCAAGATGTGCATCTCTTGGCATAAATTATGAGTATAATAAAACAATGGTCAATTTTATTCATTCCTCATTCCATTTTATCCCACTTCTGGGTGAACTACATTATCTTGAGGTCTATATAGACTATGTAGGTAGTGCTTAGATACATGACATATCTCAGGTCTGCTCAGCCATATTCATTCATTTTTGCATCTCTTTCATCACTTTGTACATCCTCGTATGCCTATTTTTATATTTCTTTTTCATTCATTAGACCATCACATTTATGTTTGCACCCACTCATATTTTTATCTATGCATTAGGTTATATCCTTGAGTTGTGATTACTAATTTTCCCTATAATGGCACAACATTTAGACCAATCACTGAATCAAATCAGCCTAATTAGGGCACAATTAATTATCAATGATCAAAATCAACCCTACTGGGATAAAATTATTTTATCAACCAATCAAATTTGCTCTAATGGGGCACACTATTATTTCCTCTCTTTGGAGCAACATTCTCCTATTTCTATCTAGTTCTAATCTCTATAGACTCTTTCCCTTATTTTGATAATATTTTAGTATGGAGCTTGTCTTGGGATCGATAAATTCTTAAACATGTAGCTTGCACCTTGGATTTGGGTGTGCTCAAAGTGTGTCACTTATATTTTTGGATTGTATCCTTCCCCTTCCCCCATCCTTGGGGCCCATTATATTCTAATTATATTTTGATCATTGAGATTTAATGCATGTAAGCATTAGCTCAACTAGATTTAATCTATTCCATGGGTTAGTTTCACTTTCTCTCTCTTTTCAAGAGTCCATCCTTATCTTTCATCCTTATATGTACTCTCAAGGGCGAATCATGGGTCATTTCATTCTAACTTTTTTTTACAACTCTTTTATTTGAAAAGACATTGCTTCCCCTGAATGTATCATTATGCCTTCTCAAATAGTGGAAAATGTAGACATCCAATTCCTAACACCATTGTGTTGAAATTGTTAATCTTACTCAGAATTTATGAAAAAACATAATTCAAGCCAAAATCAATTAAATTCACTAAAAGGTTTGAGCTTGTCATTTACAAGTGCCAATTCAAGCTAATGTCTCCCTAAATGGGGTAATGCATTTTATGTGATTATTAACTTTTCTCAAATCATTTCAAGTTAAAATTATAAAATGAATTTTGGTGATTTGGATTGCTCTTTTCTTCTAATTCAAAAGCACATGACATGTGCATGCATTATTTTTTGTCAATAACATCCTAAATGGGATATTAATATGTACGTAACTAACATCTCCTTTTAATTCCTCTTTGATCAAATTATGACCCAATAATATGACATTCAGACTAGTTTGATTAATAGTGTGTAGCCAATTTCTAAAGAATTTCTTAAATTTTGATTAATCTCACTTAGGTAAATTAATCCCAATCAAGTGATTAAGTGGAAAATCCATGGAAGTTATTGAATATCTTTTTATTGGAAATTGGATTCCTAATATTTGCATCATCAAATGACATCATTTATGGGGTGGCATTCATAAGCCAAAAATGCAACAAATATTAGGTTTAAGGCCTCCCATGCCTCTTTAATGCCACTTATAAATATTTATGAGGGTATTTATGAATTAATTATGTAAAATTAGATTAATTCATGTCCACACATCTTGATCTCAAGATGAATGATCATGGTTGATCCTGATCAGATTTAAAAATCTATAAATAAAAGGGCTAAGACTACCATTTTTAATCTTCATTTATGTAAACTCATTATGGAGAATTATCTTCACAACCTCTCTTTGTGTAGTGTTATTATTCTTAATTTTTAATAGGATAGCTTCATTGATAGGCATAATATTGATTTCATATTATGAGCCTAGGTTCATTGGTGAGAAAGATATGATGGAAGATATTTGATTTGCATCATTGATGAGGACTTGAGTACCAATAAAGGGGAAAATCATGTTTTGAGCTGAATTTAGGTGATGGGATGCTCTTGGGAAGGTATTGTGTATGATTTATTTTAATATCTCTTAATTGTCATTTACCAAACCCCATCAAAGGAATTGGATTATCTAGTTATGTTCTTATGCATTTTATTAGGTTTCTTAACTAATACTTGATCTAACTATCTTTCGATTCCATCTCTACATTATTTTAGAGATAGAATCCAAAGATAGATAAAAAAATTAGTAAAATAAATTCAAGAAAATGTATAAAAACATAACTAGCTAAGCCAACTCCTTCGATGGGGTTTGGTAAATGAAAATTAAGATCTATTTAAGGAAATCATAAAAAATAACTTTCCAAGATCATTCCATCACCTAAATGTGGCTCAAATCATGATTTTCCCCTTGAATTGGTACTCAAGTCTTTGTCAATGATGCAAGGCAAAGATCCTCCATCATCTCTTGCTCACCAATGAAACTAGGATCTTGATACTAAATCAATGTTATACCTATTAATGAAGCTATCCTATTATAAATTAATCATAATAACACTACATAAAGAGGTTGTGAAGATAATTATAAATAATAACTTTACATAAATAAGGCTTAAAAATAGTGCTCATGGCCCTCCTATTTATATATTTCTTAATTTCATTAGGATTAACCATGACCATCCATCTTGAGATCAAGATGTGTGACCATGAATTAATCTAATTTTTTATAATCAATCCATAAATACCCTCATAAATATTTGAAAGGGGCATTAAAGAGGCCCGAGAGGCCTTAAGCTTGATATTTGTTGCATTTATGGCTTATGAATACCACCCCATAAATGATGTCATTTAATGATGCCGATATTAGGAATAAATTTCCATATAAAATAAATTCAATAACTTCCATGGATTTTACACTTAAGTTCCTGATTTGGATTAATTTATCTAAGTGGGATTAATCAAAACTTAAGAAATTCTTTAGAAATTGGTTACAGTCAATTAATCAAACTAGTCAGAATACCATATTACTATGTCATAATTTAATTATAGAAGAATTAAAAGGTGATATTAGTTGCGTACATACCAATATCCCATTTATGATGTTGTCAACACAAAATAACACATGCACTTGTCATGTGCTTTCAAATTAGAAGAAAAGAGAGATCCAGAGTACCAAAATGTATTTTCATCATTTTGACTCAAAATGATTTAAAAAAAGTTAATAATCACATAAAATGTGTTACCCCATTTAGGGATACATTATCCTAAATTGACACTTATATACAACAAGGTTGAACCATTTAGCACATTTAAGTGATTTTGGCCCAAATTATGCATTTTCATAAATTTTGAGTAAGATTGATAATTTTAACACAAGGGTGTTAGAAAATGAATGTCTACATTTTACCCCTATTTGAGAAGGAATAAAGATAAATTTAGTTTAAGGAACATATTTTCAAAGAAAAGAGTTGTCAAGAATAAATTGGAAGGAAATGACCCATAATGCCCCCTCAAGAGGACATACTAGGATGAAAGAGAAGGATGGACTCTCAAAAAGAGAGAGAAAGTGAGATTAACCCATGGAACAAATTAAATCCAAATGAGAATTCTTTCACACATTAATTCTCAATTATCAAAATATAATTATAATATAATGGGCCCCAAGGATAGGGGTAATGGAAAGGATACAACCCAAAAATATAAGTGACACACTTTGAACACTATTGAAGCTAGGGTGCAAACTATACACTTATAGAATGATCAATCCTGAGACAAGTTTGACACTAAAATATTACTAGAATGAGGGTAAAAGTCTACAAAGCTTAAAATTAAAAGAAATTAGTGTTACTCTAGAGAAGGTAAATAATAATGACCCCCAATAGAGAATATTTTATTGGTTTATAAAATAATTTTTCCCCAGTAGGGTTAATTTTGATCACGGATAATTAATTATGCCCTTGTAAGGTGGATTTATATTTGTGACTAGTTCAAATGTTATGCCCCCTCAGGGAAAATTAGTAAACATAGCTCAATTATATAACCTATTTCATAGATTAAATATGAGTGGGTGAGAACATAGATGCGATGGTTTAATGACTGAATAAGACATAAGAAATTAGGCATATGGGGATATACAAAGTGATGAAAGAGATGAAAATAAAAATAAAGATGGTCAAGGTGACCTGAGATACATCATGTATACAAGCACTACCTACATAGTCCAAATGGACCTTAAGCCAATGTAATTCACCCATAAGTAGGAGAAAATGGAATGAGGAATGAAGAAAACTAATCACTATTGATTAGACTCATGATGCATGCCAAGAGATGCATGTCTTGCATAGATTTAGGTATGAGATAAGTCAATAGTACCTAGTTTCATTGGTGTACTTGAGAGCTAATCATTAAAGTTTCATTGATTTTGAGACTTGGATCCAAAGCACATAGTGATTGCTATAGCAAAATGAAATGATGCATCATAAGTATGAGGAGCTTATAATGACATTAGATTTCAATTGCACTAAGCTGGTTTGAATGTGAATATTTATAACTAATGATAATGTTAAGAACTACCAATACTAGAGTTACAACTATCTACATTTAAATAAAAATAAATAAATAAAAATAAAAAGAAGACATAAATGTAACCTAATTTAAAATCATGATATGAACAATCAAGACTTAAGTAGGAATAAGAATGTACAAAAGCAAAACAAGAACAACTAAATAAACAACATAAAAATGAGATATGGATAATACAGTTTCATGTGTACTATCAAGATATACTTGAAAAAGAAAATAAAGAACAAGATAAAATAGGATCACAAAATGCCAAGAAAAAATAAGAAGAAACATCAAAGGAAGAGAAATAAATAAATGAAGAGGCAAGAAAGCAAAACAAAACACCAATAAAAAATTAAATAAACACAAATAAATAAGAGGTTAGTCATAATGTTTGTGTGGTTTGAAAATAATTGCTCAGGCATGTGTAGAAGAGGCATTACTTTCTATGATAACATAACAAGAACAAGGACACAAAGTTTCCTCCAAATGATAGGGAAACAACACAAAAGAAAAATGGGAGGAAAAGAAGAAAAGGAAGGGGGTGGCTGAGCTAACTCTAGATGTACAAGACAATTGGATGCTACCTACATAGGTCCATGGATGTAAGGTCTAAAATGAACTTCAGGCCAAATGTAATTCTCCTAGGAAATGGGATAGGACAAGTGATGACAAGAAAACATGATTGATGTTGTAGAGGAAATAAGGAGAATGGGCTTGCAAAATGGTAAGAATGTTCAATTAAGAATGGTTCCAAGATGTAGAGATGGAATCCAAATATATTTTGATCAAGTATTAGTTAAGAAAACTCAAAAAAATGAATAATATTATAACTAGATAATCCAACTCCTTCAATGGGGGTTCGCAAATGGAAATTAAGAGTTATTGAAAGAAATCAGAAACAATGCATTCCAAAGATGATCCCATCACCCAAATGTGGCTCAAATCATGATTTTCCCCTTGATTTGGTGCTCAAGTCTTTGTCAATGATGCAAGGAAAAAAACCTCCATCATTTTTTGATCACCAATGAAAATAGGCTCATGATATGAAATCAATTTTATTCCTATCAATGAAGCTATCATATTGCAATTTAATCATAATAACACTACACAAAGAGAGGTTGTGAATAAAATTTTAAATAATAAGTTTAGACAAACAAATCTTAAAAATGGTGGTCTTATCCCTCTTATTTATAGATTTTTTTAAATTAATCAAGATCAACCATGATCATCCATCTTGAGATCAAGATGTGTGGCCATGAATTAATCCAATTTTGTATAATCAATCCATAAATACCCTCATAAATATTTGGAAGGAAGGGGCATTAAAGAGGCATGGGAGACCTTAAGGTTGATATTTGATGCATATATGGCTTATGGATGCCACCCCACAAATGATGTCATTTGATGATGCAAATATTAGGAATCAATTTCCATCTAAAATATATTCAATAACTTTCATAGATTTTCCATTTAATTTGTTGATTTGGATTAATCTACCTAAGTGAGATTAATCAAAATTTAAGTAATTCTTTGAAAATTGGTTACTCTCAATTAATCAAACTAGGTAGAATGTCATATTACTAGGTTGTAATTTGATTAGAGAGGAATTATAAGGTGATGTTAATTATGTACAAACCAATATCCCATTTAGGATGTTTTCGACACAAAATAACACATGCACATGTCATGTTCTTTTGAATTAAAATAAAAGAGCAATCTAGAGCACCAAAATGTATTTTCATTATTTTGACTCAAAATGATTTGAGAAAATTTAATAAGCACATAAAATGCATTGCCCCATATAGGGATATATTAGCCTAAATGATCACTTGTATATGACAAACTTGAACCATTTAAGACATTTAAATGATTTGACCCAAATTATACATTTTCACAAATTTCAAGTAAGATTGAGAATTTCAACACAAGGGTGTTATAAAATGGATGTCTACATTTTGACCCTATTTGAGAAGGCATAGAGATAAATTTGGGTGAAGCAATGTCTTTTAAAATAAAAGAGTTTTTAAGAATAAATTGGAAGGAAATGACCCATGATTCCCCCTCAGGAGGATATACTAGGATGAAAGAGAAGGATTGACTATCGAAAAGAGAGAGAAAGTGAGATTAACCCATAGAACACATTAAATCCAAATGAGCTAATGCTTGCACTCATTTAATATCAATGATCAAAATATAATTATAATATAATGGGCCCAAAAGATGGGGGGAATGGGAAGAATATAATCCAAAAATATAAGCAACACACTTTGAACACTAAAATATTGCATGAATGTTTATGAAATGATCAATCCTGAGACAAGTTGCACACTAAAATATTGCATGAATAAGGGTAAAATTCCATAGAGATTGGATTTAGAATAAATAGGGGAGTGTTACTCAAGATAAAGGAAATAATAATGTGCCTCAATAGATCAAATTTGATTGGTTGATAAAACAATTTTTCCCTAATAGGGCTAATTTTGATAATTGATAATTAATTATACCCCCATTGGGTGGATTTATATTTATGACTAGTTCAAATGTTTTTCCCCCTTATGGAAAATTGGCAAGCATAGCTCAAGGATATAACCTATTTCATAGATTAAAGATGAGTGGGTGTAAATGTAGATGTGATGGTCTAATTACTAAATAAGCCATAAGAAACTAGGCATAAAAGGATGAACAAAGTGATAAAAGAGATGAAAATAAGAATTAAGATGGCCAAGCTGATCCAAGATACAAAATGCATCCAAAAGATACCTACATAGTCCAAATGGAATCTAAACCTATGTAGTTCGTCCATAAGTGGGAGAAAATGGAATGAGGGATGAAGAAAACTGACCACTATTTGATTAGACTCATGATGTATGCCAAGAGATGAACATTTTTCATAGAGTCAAATACAAGATAAGCCATTTTTACCTAGTTTCATTGGTACACTTGAGATTTGATCATCAGAGCTACATTATTTTTGAGACTTGGATCCAAAGCACATAGTGCTTACTATAGAAAAATGAAATGATGTATCATAAGTATGAGGAACTTATAATTACATTAGATTTCAATTGCACTGAGCTGATTCAGATGTGAATATTTATAACTAAAGATAATGATAAGAACTACCAATACTAGAATTACAACTATTTATTTTTAAACAAATATAAACAAAGATAAAGAAAAAGAAGACATAAATGTAACCTACCTTAAAATTGAGATATGAATAATTAAGACTTAAGTAGGAATAAGAATTTATAAAAGTAAAGAAAGAACAACTTAATAAACAACAAGAAAATGAGATATGGATAATCCAGTTCTATGTGTACTATCAATATGTACTTGGAAAATAAAACAAAGAATAAGACAAAATAGGAACACAAAAAGCTAAGAAGAAAAATAAGAAACAACAAAGAAAGAGAAAAAATAAATGAAGAGGCAAGATATCATAATAAAAATCAAATAAACACACATAAACAAGAGGTTATTCACAATGTTATTACTATTTGAAAATAATTGCTCAAGCATGTGTAGTACATGTGTTACTTTCAATGACAATGTAACAAGAACAAGGACACAAAGTTGCTTCCAAATGATAGGGAAACAACACAAAAGAAAAATATGGGGAAAAGAAGAAAAAGAAGGGGGTGGATGAGTTGATTCTAGATGTACAATACAAGTGGACACTACCTACATAGTTTCATAGATGTAAAGTCCAACATGAACTTCAAGCCAAATGTACTTCTCCTAAGAAATGGGACAGAGGAAAGTGATGATAAGAAAACATGATTAATGATGTAGAGGAAATAAGGACAATGGGATCACAAATCGATGAGAGCATTCAAATGAGAATGGTGCCAAGATGTAGAGATGGAATCTAAAGATAGTTAGATCAAGAATTAGTCAAGAAAAGTCAATAAAATACTTAAGAAAATAACTAGCTAAGCCAACTCCTTTGACAATGTTTATAAAATGACAATTAAGAGATATTGAAAGAAAGCACACACAATACCTTCCCAAGAGCATACCATCACCCAAATATGGCTCAAATCATGATTTTTCCCTTGATTTGGTGCTCAAGTATTCATCAATGATGCAAGGTAAATCTCCTCTATCATCTCTTGCTCACCAATGAAACTAGGCTCATGATATGAAATCATTGTTATTCCTATCAATGAAGTTATCCTATTGCAGATTAAGCATAATAACATTACATAAATAGAGGTTGTAAAGAGATTATGCATAATAATTTTACACGAATCAAGCTTAAAAATTATGGTCTTAGCCTTCCTATTTATATATTTCTTAATTTGATTAAGATAAACCATGACTATCCATCTTTAGATCAAGATGTGTGGACATAACCATTTTCCTACGAGCCTTGACCCTAGCAGCATGTAAAAATGAGCAGAGAGCTAAAGTTAGCCTTTGTCCCCATTCTGCATCTGCCGACGACAGTCATAACCTGGCCGACGTCGATCACTTATTGGCCGACGTCGGCAGTCATGCCGACATCGGTTATCTTTAACACTACGTTCTCAACCCAAACACAAGGACTGTTATCCATTATCCATTATTCATTCGGTTGCCAATCCATTCCTTGATCGGTTATCAAACCGTCCTTTGTAACTATCAGCACACTATTCATTTGATCAATCAACAAAACCTCTTGATTCGAATGATCAACCACTTCTTGCATCCAACCAATCTGCATCCAATCTCTTGCATGCTTTCTCTCTCTGGTATAAGTTTTTGCTCTAGTCATCTTGCTGGAGGTCTGCTACATCAAACTTCTGTGACACAGTGACAACATCAATCATGTCTCTAATTCTATTTTTAGCATATAATAGGTAAGCTTTGCTCTGTGTTTTTGTTTTACTCTCTGGTTATTGTTTTTTATTTTGATATCATTGCCCAAATTTAGAGTTAGACCATAGCCCCGACCTTATTTCCACCCGTATCACCTCTATCCACCATGTCTGGAAAATACAGTCTGTAACTCTACCCAGATCCCTGTACAAACCCTCAAACAAATCCCTCTGACTCCTAAACCAGCTTCCTGAACCCTTAGACAAAAACTTCAGACCCTTCTGCAATCCAAAAACTCTGTCCAGACCCGACCAGACCCTGTCCAAAACTATTTCCCCGATTGATGCCAGTCATTACCCCGACTGACATTGGCACTTCAATCGACGTCGACACTCTTCTTGACCAACACCGGCATAGAGACCAACACCAGCGACTGTGCAGAGTAGTTTGCTGCATATCAGGTATGCATTCTATTTTTTGTCTTTTATTTGCTTTCATTCTGTCTCTCATTATTTCTACTTCAGTCAAATATTTTGCTTTTTATTAGTGGGTTGATATCCCTTAAGGAAGTCTTCATACTTCAGGGATGAAGCATTTGCTTGACAGCCCACCGTCTCTTCATCTAACATTTTTTCATGTTTAATATCTTTTTATTCGCAGGTGTCATTCCTCCACAGCCAAAGAGGAGTACCTTCCAACATCTGATTTCAGTGTGCACGACTATATCCGGGTATCTTCTAACCCTATACCATCTCTTAGTTTCTCATTACTATCTTTTAAATGTGAAAGTGAAATTAGCATAGAAACATTCTGGCACGCCCGGTGGGACCCTAGGGCCTTCCTTGGGTTTTTTATTTCTTTCATTCATATAGGTGCATTAGGTTCCTTCCTTTTCGCCTCTTTCATCTCTTCTAAATGACATCATAAGCAGGAATAAAAAGAACTTTTCTTTTCTTTCTTGCACTTCTAGACTAGTCAAAACTCATATTCTTTGACTCTTTCTTCATTCGTCTTCATACAAACAAACATTTTGACTTGGGCTTAAAACACGTTGCACTTTCATTTCTATTTGCTTCCATTTCTTAGACCACACTTAGTAATTAATAAACGCATATTGAATTAATCTAGTTCACTTGATGTTACATGACCAAACCACTTGCACAAAACAAACATCTTAACTTACCTGAGACAAGGCCTGACTGGGATTTCATCCACCAGTGGATACCTTACCCGTCCTAGCGGTCCTACTTGGATTTCATCACCAAGGGGAAAGCCCACTCTGTTCTCTGGCAGAGTCTAATCTATAGGGGAAGTATATTTTGGCTAAGCGGGCCTAGTTTATCACTGGACTCGTGAAGTGAGGGGAGCTTGCTCCTTAGCACCAGGCCTTGTACAAAACCTAACACAGACTTCTTGAGCACCATAACTAACCTGAAACCATCCAAAGACTACTTCTTCTAGGACTCGACTCGAAAGCCAATCTTCCTCTACACACATTCTAAGGCATAAGCCACTATAATCCTAATAATTTACTCCTAGGGTTTTAAGATCTGCTTGTGTTCATCTCTTCTGTTCTTATTTGCTTGTTTGAGCTTGTGAAGATGTTCTTTCTTGCCTTGAATGGTTCTGACTCGTAGTCAATCCAAGGCTCTAGTCGATCACGCGAGGCATCACCCACTTCCGTCTACCCCGTCCATAACCAGTCCTATAATGGAGTTCAACTCAGAGACTGAAAGAACTCCTACTAAACCATCCCTGACCTAGACGCCTATTATCCTAGAAGGGGACCAAGATTTTGCATGATTCTTGGACCTCAATGTCAAATCCTTGCAGCACTATCTCGTGAATAGCCGAACGTGAGACTCCTTGGGCAATCCAATCTACGGAATGCCGACCTCTCTTCTCGAAATTGTGGCCGTATCAACAGTGTCTGTAGTTCAACCTTTTGACACCTAGGTTATGGCCTCGACCAATGACCAGCCTTTGACCAACCATCCAAGTGTGGCCTCTCCCTCCATCTTTGGGCCCACTTTGATTGGGGTTTTAGCCCCCTATCAACCTCAGCCCACTCAACCACTTTCCACCCCCTTTCAGAATCTAGTCGTCTCTATTTTGCCTACCCTGGCCCCTATCAACACTAGGGTGGCTACCTATCCATTGGCCCATGTTACCACTAACCAACCCCTCGTGGCAACATCGAGCCTAGCCATGCCTTCTACCCAACCATCCTTAGTCTTCTCTTCTATCCCTATGAATAGTCATCTATACATTGCACCCTTACTGGTACAACCAACTACATTGTATGCCTCTTCTAGCCTCTTCCAAGTGCCCTACAATCTAGGGGGTGCTCCACCTGCCAATCCATCAGTAGATATCATCAAAATGCTGATGGACAAGATGTCCAGCCTAGAGACCTCCATTTTTGGCTCATGCAATACTCTCTCATATGAACAAATTTGCAATGAGCCCATCCATCCTTCCATCCCGATTTGACCATATCCCAGCTAGTGGGAACTTCCTAAGTTTTCTCATTTTCAAAGCAAGGAAGACCCACAATAACACTTATGGGCATTCAGACATGCCTGTTACCTTATCGCCCATGATGATGCATTGTTTTTATGCACATTTCCTATGTCTCTCTCAGGTGTTGCACTTGACTAGTACATCTCCCTTACCAGCCATTCCCTCTTCATGTTCACTCAGCTGGCCCAGCTCTTCCTTGATCATTTCTCTATCAACATCACCAAGAAGGTCTCAATCACATACCTCTATTCTATCCACCAATTCAAGGACGAATCCATTGTTGATTTTGTTGCTCGATGGAGGGGCCTTATCAATCAATTCTCCTTTTCTTTACCCCAATCTGAACTTATTGAACTTTTCTCCCAAGCCTGTGCCAGACATATTTCTTCTACCTTGAGGGTTCAGACCTTCCACACTTTTGACGAAGGCTTCACGATGGCCTGTAAACTTGAGTTACGTGCCATCGAGGAGAATAAAGTCAAGTTATAGAGCAAGAATCCCAACTCCAAGACCAATGACCCCTCTTCTAAGCCTTCCTCATCCAATCCTAAATCTAAAGCTTTAGCAAACACTATGGTCGTTAGATCTTCCTCCTCTTCACCTTCAACTAATCAGCCTGAGCCATCCACATCTCAGAGTGCCACCCACCAATTTTAGCAGAGATACATACAGTGATAGTATACTCCACTCAAAGAATCATACGCGTCTGTGCTAGAAAAACTCGTCAAACAAGGGGTCCTCAATCTCCCCCAAATCTGACCACCTCCACAATTTGATCCCTCACATGCCATCCCTGCATGGTATAGGGAAAATGACTTTTGTAACTACCACCATGTTAAAGGACATGACACAGGCAACTGTAAAACCTTTAAAAACATCATCCAAGACATGCTAGAAAAGGGTGACCTCATCCTCGACAATCCCAATGCACCACCTAATCAGGGCATCGACATCTTCAAGCAACCATTCCCCAATCATCCACCAACTCAGAACATTGTCTAGACCTTGACTGACAACATCCATGAACACAATATACAAACAATCAATACGGTCTCACCCTTCATCCCTGACCAACCTCAAGAGGTTAGTCCATCTATCAGTCCATCACATGTGGATGAACCTCTTTCTTTGATTAGTTCTCCATCAACCTCTCTCATCTTGGAGGATGCCTCGACCTTACCAGCACCACCAGTTTCACCATCCTCCTTCCTACTACCCATGGAGGACCTAACCCTTCCTACTCCTCGATCGCAAGTGGAGGGCACAATCATCCCTACTCTTTACCCACTTGAGGAGCCTCATTCTCCAGTTTCTTCTCCACCCAGTGAAGAACCTGACTCTCCTTCATTTCCAACCACAGACGAACCTATCATGACTCCATCATGCCTTGGGTCTGAGACCGCTACACTAGTCTCATCTTCAACCCCACAACCGTCCACATCTTCTCAAGAACCCAAACCTCATCCCACATCTTCTCAGCCATTTTCTCGACTAGTGGAGAAACTCTAACTTTTCCCTTCTAGGAAAGTGGAGCATCAAGGATTGTGGGAGCGTCTCACAACTCTTCAACATGCCCGGGCCCTCTCGTCTCATGCAGCTTATCCTCCCATGGAAAAATCTCCCAAGACCTTTAACAAAAACTATACTCCCATTTCTAAGCCTCAACCGACCCCATCAAAACCAAAACCTGCATCTACCCCATCTAAACCTATCAAGTCACTTGGCATTCACCTTGTCTCCAACCTCACTCATCCAAAAGTGAAGGTGGACCTAGACTAGACCTCGACCAATAGTAGTCTTCAACCCAAGTCACAGAAGACTGCTAAACCACAGAGGTGAATGACTCCTCCTCCATCATCATTTCCATCCATTTTGGGGCCCCATCCTTCAACCCTGACCAGAATTCTTCCCACTCTGACTTTTAATCAAAACTAGTTGCCTCCTTTGCTTCCTTTGCCTACCGCTAGCCTACCCTCTCCCAAAAGGGTGGTACCTCTCATGAAGAAAGTACCGTCTCCACCTATCACTGCACCGTCAATCCAAAAGGTGGTATGGAAGCCTCCTCTGACTCTACCCAAGCAAAAGTCACTAATATCGCACATATCGATGAGCACGAACCCTTTAGTGGGCTCATACTCTTTGATCTTGCATCGACTTTTGCAGACTTCCAGCATAACCCTTCTGCCCATCACGCCTTTCCAACCTCTCAGGTCTAAGCCCTCTTGGTTTGACGACACGAAGATTTGCTTATATCATCATATGCTAGGACATGAACTGAGACTTGTTGTGCCCTCAAGACCGTCATTCGCCACTATCTGGAGAAAGACACTCTTCTATTTGAGGACACTCTCGACCGACCCCTGACTCCCTCTCATAATCCTCTGACCTCTTCAGACCCATCAACATCTCATCAGCAGACAACAACCCCTTCATCTCCTTCGCCCCCTATCTTCAAAATCAATGCCATTCACATAACCACCAGGTCACAAAAGGACAAGGCAAAGGAAAAAGCTGCCATTCCTTGGACCTACCCTTTCGTCCAGCCACCTCAACCGCCCAAGCCTAAGATTTCTATCCTTGGCATGCCTTAACCCTCTTCTTCTTCCTCTTCAAGGGCAATTCATGACTCTATGTTGAAACAGCTTCACCAGATGCCTGTGAATATGTCCCTTTATGACCTCATCCAAACCTCGCCCCAGCATTGTCAAGCCCTCATCAGAGCCCTGCAGGCAGTGGAGGTTCAACCTGAGGACCCCCAGCCACTTGCTGCCCTTGTCCACTCTTTAGCCCCTATTGCCTCCATCACATTCAGTGATTCTGAGATTCCCACATCCAACACAGAAGATCAGGATGCCGCCCTCTTCATCAATGCCTATGTTGATCAGACATGCATTAAATGCATTATGATTGATGAAGGTGCCAGTATCAACATTATCTCCACCCATGCCTTTGAATAGTTGGCTCTTCCCAAGAATTGTGTCTCTAAAACTGATGCAATCTTGCATTCCTTTAATGACACCACTACCACGACCATTGGTACAGTCATCCTTCACATTTGCATTTGTCCACGCACAGTCTCAGAGCTCTTCTATATCATCGAAGGAGAGTTTCAATACAACATCTTGCTAGGCTGACCCTGGATCTGTACCATGGCCTGTGTCCCCTCCACCCTGCATCATTGTGTGAAATTTGAGCATGATGGGCAAGTCCATATCATTCCCATTGACCCTTCACCCTTTAAAACTTGTAACACCACCTACCATCCAAATGACATTCTCATTCCTATCAAGCCATCAACCCCAGCACCACCTCCATCCACGGAAGCATCAACCAGTTCGCAACCGGTGGTCGCCCTCACACCTCCCCTTTAAGCGACGACCACAAATCCCATGGAAGACATCTTCCAAATACTTTCATTTGGGGAATATCACTTGCTAGCCTTAGACATGTTCCAAACTCCACAAGAGTATGGATGCCTTCATCACAGCCCTAGTTACGACCATCAGATCAGGACGATCGTGCCTTATGGTCCTCCTCACTTCCAAAACAACCTTGTCTATGGGGGGCTCAATCAAGCTCCTACTAATTGCAATCCTCTTTCTTCACCTCAACCTTTCACATCATACTTCTCATTTCTTGGCAACCCCACCTTTTCACACACTTACCTTTACAGGTGTGCTGGAAGGGTTTAGGCTTCGAACGCTATAAGCAGGGCTCCCATCAGGCCATCAAACCGCTCAACGATGACGATGCCAAGAAATGGTATGGCCTAGGATATCACAACCCCACTCAGACCCCTATAGACCTTTGTCCCAAACCAACCATTGACCAATCTCCTCCAGGCTCACCCATTCCTCCTCCTTCACCTACGAAGTCAGTGGTTTCCATTCCTCCTAGTTTTTTTTTTCATAAACACCATCCGCCTGGAACCCTTAACTTTTCAACTCAATGGGGTGTCCAGGTCTCTCCCTCTCATTTTTTGATGATGACACCATTCACATCATCACACTGAGTCAGCAACCATTCACACTGTCCACTATGTTGACGATGACACCATTCTTTCCTACATGGGCACCGACGACTCTTTTATCCAGCGCTCTCTCCTTTCTGAGACCCAGGTTATGTTAAATGAATCAACCATTGACATCAACCTCCCTTCTTCTAATGTTCCTCATGTCTTAAAGATTGGACAATCTTTAGATGCTCAGGAGCAACTTGACTATACCCAGTTCCTCTCAGACCATAGCAAGGCCTTTGCCTGGACCTACCATGACATGCCTAACATCGACCCCACCATCGCTACCCATAACATTGTCACCAAACCAGAGGCTAAGCTTGTTAGGAAAAAGCTTTGAAAGATGCATCCTCACATTGCCCTCCTTGTCAAAGAGGAGCTTCAGTGCCTCCTTTCTGTCTCCTTCATCCAGCCCATCGATTATCTGCAGTGGGTCTCTAACATCATCCCAGTCACCAAGGCAAATGGGGGGATCTAGATCTGCACAGACTATTGCGACCTTAACCTAGCCTGTCCCAAAGATGACTTTCCTCTTCCTAACATTGACCAGCTTGTTGATCTCATAGCTAGCCATGAGATGCTATCTCTCATGGATGGGTTTTTAGGATACAATCAGATCTTGATTGCTTCGAAAGATCAGCACAAGACCACTTTCATTACCCCATGGGGGACTTTCTGCTATCGAGTCATGCCTTTTAGCTTGAAGAATGCATGTGCCACATATCAACATGCCATGACCTACATTTTCCATGATCTCCTCCATAAAATCATGGAGGACTATGTGGATGACCTTCTCGGCAAGTCCAAGCTTCACCGTGATCATTTGACCATTCTCAAAATCATCTTCTCTCGCCTTCTTCAATACAATGTCCACCTTAACCCCAAGAAATGTGTCTTTGGGGTCCTCTCTGGCAAGCTTCTCAACTTTATCATTTCTTTCCATGGCATCGAGATAGATCCCACTAAGATCTACGCTATCCTTGAGATGTCACCCCCGACCAATCTCAAGCAGCTTCTCAATTTACAAAGGAAGCTCCAGTCCATTTACCATTTCATCTCGCAGCTTTCTGACCGCTACCAACCTTTTCATCATCTCCTTAAGAAGGACATCTCTTTTACATGGGATAAGAACTATCAAGAGGCTTTTGAAGCCCTTAAATGCTATCTGATCTCTCCACCAGTCCTCATTCCACCTAAAGACGATCAACCCTTCTACCTTTATATCTCTGTCACCAACCATTCGTTAGGTGCCATGATCATGCACCGAGACGAGCATCACCATGAGCAAGTAGTCTACTATATCAGCCGAACACTGATTGACTATGAAACTCGGTATACTCATATCAAGAAACTTTGTTTGGCATTAGTCTTTGTCGCTACCAAGCTCTGCCACTATCTTCTTAACCACAAAACCTTTGTCATCACTCACACCGACCCTCTTAAGTTTATGCACTCCAAGCCATATCAACATCAATGTATGGCTTGGTGGCTCATGCTGCTTGCTGAGTTTGACCTCAAATTCATCCAGCAAAAATCTATCAAGGGGCAAACCATTGCTGATCAACTGGCAGATGCCCCTCTTCCCAATAATCAACCTTCACAATGTGAGTTTCCTGACGAGTCTATCACTGCACTTTCCACCGATGACACTGTCTACCAAATGACCATGTTCTTTGATGGCTCCAAATGTCAACTTGGTGGGGGTGCGGGAGTCATTCTCATCCCACTCGATGGTGAGCCCATGCCTCTATCTTTCAAGTTTGACTTTAATTATACCAATAATATGGCTAAATATGAGGCCTTAATTTTGGGACTTCAGACCGCCCTCTCTCTTAGCATCAAGTCCATCAACATCTTTGGTGACTCGCAGCTTGTCGTCAATCTGGTCAATGGTTCATACCTCTATAAAAATGAAATTTTGCAAAGGTACAAAAACTATGCTGACATTTTCCTTGCATCTTTCGACCATTACCTCTTGCAGACTGTTCCTCGATCCACGAATAAGTTTGCTAACACCATGGCTTCTCTCACTTCCCATATCCCATCTTCCTCATCTACATCTAGACTTTTTGTCATGGTGCATCATGTGCCGTTGCCTTCTTATATCTCTCCTAACATTAATCATGTCAACACTATAGACTCTACCCCACGAGATGTTTGGTATAAGCAACTTGTGGACTACTTATTTTTTCTGTCATTCCTCCCAACCTCTCTAACAATGCGTGGTGAGCTTTTATCAAGCGTAACGCTCGCTATACCATGTTAGGGGGTCTTCTCTATAAGCAAGGCTTCGACAACCTCCTTCTCCGTTGTCTCACCTCCACTGAAGCATCTCAAGCCATTGAGTAAGTCCATGACAGGATTTGTGGCAGACATTTTAGTGGGAATTCGGTTTCCAAGCGCATCCTTCATCTGGGCTATTATTGGCCCACCCTTCATCAAGACTGTAGCGACTATGTTCGGCATTGCATCAAGTGTCAGTAACACTCTAACTTGCTTCATCTTCCTAGTCACACCTTACAAGTCACTCAATATTTTTGGCCTTTTTCTCAGTAGGGCATAGATCTCATCGGTGAGATTAATCCTCATTCATCTCTTCGTCATCAATCCATCATCACTGCCACTAAGTATTTCACCAAGTGGGTGGAAGCCATTCCTCTCATCTCCACAAAAGCTAATAAGATTGTCGACTTCATTAGCAGCCACATCATCTGCCACTTCGGTGTCCCTTATAAAATCATCACTGACAATGGCAAGTCCTTCAAAAATAAGACTGTCCAAAAACTTTGTGACTCATTTGGCATCAAGCTCAGTTTGTCTTCACCTTATTACCCACAAGCAAATGGGCAGGCTGAGGCTTCCAACAAAATCTTGACTAAAATTCTCATGAAGGTGGTCAGTGACATTGGAAGGGATTGGCATATTCACATTCCCTTCACCTTGTGGGCCTACTGCACTAGCATTCAAACCTCCACGAGTGCTACCCCTTTCTCTCTTGTGTATGAAATAGAGGCTGTCCTATCTCTCAAAGTACAAATCCTATCTCTCTGCATCTCCTTACATGACATTCTCTCCAATGATGAATTTTGTCAAGATCACTTAGCTCAACTTGAGATACTTGACGAGCATCGTCTGGCTACCCTCAATCATCTCCATGTCTATCAAAATCTCATCAAGTGAGCCTATGACAAAAATCTGTGAGAACGAGATTTCAATATCAGAGACCCCATCCTCAAAGAGAATCAACATGTGACCAATATGGAGTGAAGTAAACAAGGCAAGTTTGCCCCTAATTAGCTCAGACCTTTCATTATCATGCACAAGTATGGATCAGGGATGTATCATTTGTCTTCTCTTGATGGATGACCAGAACCTGAGCCTCTTAATGCATTGCATCTATGACCATTCTACTGTTAGTCGAGTACTCATCCACTTGACATTTATCTTGAGCTCATCCCTTGAGCAATCCCCATCCTCTTAGTCCTCATTCCTTTCAACCTTACTCCCCTTAACAAAATCCTATATACCCCTTTTACACAGTAGGTATGCTTTGTCCTAATAAAAGGCAACCCTTGACCTTCTATAGTCTGGTCCATGACTCACATTTCTATCAAAACAAATCAAGATGTCAAAAATATCCAAGGTCACCAAATCACATCAAAAGATAGACTGCTCCCTCGAAGGACAGCTTTACTATCATTGCTGTAGCTAATAGACTGCTCCCTCGAAGGACAGTTATTCAAAGCCCTTATATATAAAGCAAAATATAGACCACTCCCTCGAAGGATGGCTATGATTAAATATTGCTATAAACAACACTTTTTTAGAAGCTTCCCACATCGATCAGCTTCACAAATGACCACCAAGCAAATGACATCTCTATGTAGACTTCCTGTATTGATCAGTCTACACCAAAAAAAAAAACTGGGTCATGGACTTGGCTTGTAGTTGTCTCAGGGTCTCCTATAAAAGGGGTAAGGTTATCTCTGCTCTTAAAATGGGTTACCCTATATCCTCCTATCCTAACACCTGCTCAAGGGACTTTGAGCTCACTTTAGTGTCAAAGTGATTCGATTATTGCTCTAACACAACCTCTGGTCAACGACGTAATGCATGAATGGGGCTCTTAGTTCTAACAACCCCTATCTATGCTATCATTTTGGTCCTTGTCAATAAAAGGGAGATTATGCCTTTCACTTATTTTACACTTTGGTCACATCCAATCATTTTTCATTTATTAAATTAGCTCAACCCTCTTTCTGACCAACCGCCTAGCCTATTCACACTGATTTCTATGGACACCAATACACATGGAAACTGTAGACCACTCAATTTATGTCCAGCATAAACCATTACTTGCTGGCACATAAATAGGCTCATTTCATTTTTGGCATATGTCCATCACCTAATATGGGCAATTGCTAGGGGTGAAAAACCTTGACTTTTTCTCATCATTTCAAGCATGTTCCATCAGACACATGGATGTGCTAGACCATTATCATGACTAAACCAACTCTCAACCACTTTGTCTCCTAGTCTGAACTACATTGGTCTAAGGCCCTTAGGACAAGGGCTATGTAGGCAGCACTCAGATGACACGACTATCTTCTGGGGTTAGCTCGACCACCCTCATTTATTCATCTATCTGATGGACAAACCCTATCCTCTTTGACCTTGACCACAAGCAATCAATCACTTCAACCCTTTTCCTCCCTCTTTGGGAGAAATACATTGGCCTGAGGCCCTTAGGACAAGGGCTATGTAGGCAGCACTCAATTGACATGGGGTCTTTTGGGGTTAGCTCGACCATCCTCTTCGTCACTTTCTTCCATCCCATTCTCTCATCACCTGTCAACCACATCACAGCTAGTCATAAATTATCATTAGCATAATCATTTTCATCATGTCCATCCATAGTCATTAAGCATCACCATCTAATCTAAAAATCATAACCATTCACATCAAACATCAACATCAATATCATTAAACAACATCATATAACTAGTTCATTTAGCATCATCCACATAAACCATAATATCAACATGCATCACATCAAAATGCAATAAAAATTAAACACATATTTATAAAACATCCATCACACAGGTCACTAATCCAAAATCTCATCATATATATCAATAATGTTCTATACAAATAAGACACAATGTGTGTTTGTCTCTCTCTCTCATATAATACATCTCGCATCATCAGCACGTAGACCGGTATATACATCAAAAATCAAAAAAAATCTCAACTCCACCCTTAAGGTTGTGGCTATGGTGGTGGTGGCGGTGGTTAAGAAAACACTGTATCCTCTCCCACCTTTGATCTGGGCCACCTACGTGAACCTGTAGTGGTCACCCATGACATAAAATGCTGCCAGCTCTGCTCTACCCTCATCTCAGAGTATCGTTGTATCTGAGGGAACCCCTTAATGGCCCTCTCATAATATGCAATCTCATCTAGCACATCACTGTATCTAACTAGAGATACAGTCTGTGGTGGACCCATCTGTCTTGCTGTCGTACCCTACACTGACCCCTATGGCTATGGCTGACCAGGCTACACTGATACTGACTGTCTTGGCCCCTGTGAAAATGCTAGCTACTGTGATGGCTGCTGCATTGAGCCCTGTCCTCTCAAGCCCTATCCTGCCGATGCCTGTGCCTGGGCTGCGGCCAATTGACTCTATAAAATCGTGATTTGCCCTGTCAAAGTAGCCACCTATCCTGTCACCCCCACCACCTGCCCCTATAAAACTGTGACTTGTCCCTATAAAATGGTCACCTAGGCCTGTGCCATGTCCCTCTCCTACCGCATTGTGTCTCTCTCCTCACAGGCTACATCCTGTTCCATGGTGATAGCCTGTACATCTAGATGTGGCCCTACCTAGACTCTTGTGTACTGCCTTGCCCACCATGCTATGTAGGCCTCTATACAACCTGGGTCAGCCATCCCAGGTCCTACTAGCAACTCCTCAAAATTTGGCTCCTCTGTCTCCTCTGGCAGTGGGAGCGGTGCCTCTATATCATCCCACCTATATTATAGAAATGCAGGAGGAACATCCTGTAGCAGCCCGTACTGGCACCGCACTCTCTGTGTTGGGATCCTCTCAAGCTCACCAGCTCACCTGCCCCTAACCCATCTTAGGCTCTACACTTCAACAAGCTACTCCCCTTAGCCTCTAAATGCTGGATACACCAGATATGGTCTCCAGATGATATCTGCAGGGATCAAGGCCTCTAGTACCCCTCGGTAGTGGTCAATATCCTTGACCACTCTGTCCACCCGTGTCTGCACCATCACCTCATGCCATCATCTGAATCTAACCCTAAAGCTAGCCTGTATCACCACTGGGAGGCCGAGAGGTCATGTGACCATGATGTGCTCGTACACCCAATAGTGCAGAAGGTGACCCACGCACAAGCTGTATCGTCGATGCCAACTGATGCCCCACAGCTCCCTATAGACGTGGGCCAAAAAGACTAGTGCCCAAGCAAACACTATCTATTGCTCAATCATGTCTGTCAAAACTCTGATCATGGCAACTGGAAACTTGCCTCCCTCTACATTTGGGAGTGCATACACTGTAATCCCGATCATCATCAAGATAGCTAGCTGATGTGCATCCTCATCTACCACATACAGAGGCTCATAAGCAAAACTTGCTGAGTGGTAGCTCATCTCAATGACGTGCTCCCCAAATAGTGTAACCATATGTATATCATGCACCTCTCTTGAGCATGCATATAAGTCTGCTCCGTGTACTGGCAGCTACAAAATCTGGTATACATCCTCGATCGTGACCTTCATCTCACCTATGGGCAGGTGGAAGGTGTTGGTGTAATGGTCCCACCACTCGATCAGTGCCACCATCAGGCTCACATCTCGTGCCACTTTGTAGTAACGTCTCAACTCACCTAGTCTAACTGCGCTCATCTGCGCCCACTCCTCGATCGTCACACCTCTGTGCATGCGTGTCAACAAAGTTGGGAGGTGATCTTGCAGCATCAGAGTCTGTCTCGCCTGCATCCACCTAAGTCAATCTCATGTTAAAAATTTTCCTCCTATTTCTATTTTGACCAACCTATCTACCCATCTATGCCTATTCTGACACTCGAGTAGCCCTTGGCATCACCTCGACCCTTCGATTTGACCATTTTTCATCACTCCTTTTGACCAGGCAGCCACTAACATTGGTTATTATGCTGACAATAGCACTCACCTAACTAACGTCGGTCACTTAGTGACTAATGTCGGTAGGTTAGTGATCGACACCGGTCTCTAGTCGGCTGATGCTGGTGAACCCGTCGACGTCGATGATTGGTTCAGCCCTAGGGCCGAACGGGGCGAGCCCTAAATTTAGGGCTTCCCCATTATTGACTCCCCAACCCCCCAAATCACTCCTATATCCTCCTAACCTATCCTAGATCCCTCCCCCACCTTCTTAGGTACCCTTCCCCCTTAATTTCTGCCTTAATTCACAAAAATTTCAAAAAACAAATAAAAACACACATCTAACTAGATAGGGCTTAGAGACCCTCCTACCTCATCTTGACATGGTGGCACGATGGGTGCCACTGGTGGTGGACCTCCCACGGGTCCTCTACTGCCCTCTACCATTACTTCTACATCAAGCTCCTCCTAGCCCACAAGCATCTCTGTAGCCTCCAATCACTCTCCAACTCGCTCCCTCTCTTCATCAATTCCTATCTGCCACCTCATACTACTCCTCAATTAACTTTGGGTCACTTTCACTCACTTGGCTCCAAAGCTCTTTTCTCTCAATCAACTAAATCACAAATGACTTCTGGTCTGCCACCAATCTAGTTTTGTCAAATTTGACAGGCCACCGACGTCAGCATCATCTTGCCCTAGGCCGCCGACGTTGGCCGATATCATACTGACGTCGGTCCCTTTAGACCACCAACGATGGTTCTATCACTGACATCGGCGGCATTTAACCCTCCTTTTTTCATCACCTTGACCAAAATCATGCCCTCAATTAGTCAGCCCTCTAGTATAAGTCATTTTGGCCCCCTGGGGCACACTTGAGATCACTTTTGCCTCCATCCATCGACCACTAGACCTTGGAGATCATGACCATCTCCTCTAACCATGACTACTTCCAAAATGATTTTGCCTTGGTTGTTTTTACATTTATGCTACCTCATGATTGGTTAGCAAAATTGTGTGCAGACCACTTTTGACCTTCACAAGTATAGGATCGCAAGTCAGTTGATCCCCACTACTTGTGACTTTTTCATGTTTCTAGGAGCACTTCCTAAGCTCGATATACCTAGAACACGATGACCATTAGAGCTTCAGCTTAGATTAAATAACCCAATTAGTAGATGACTAAATGTTGGGGCTCGATTACTTCAATTTTGGCACTCTTTGACCCTTGACCTGCGACAATTTGACCTGACCATCCTCATGAAGTGATGTACATGTAATCACAACTTTTGCAGCGTTCTCACTCTATCTTCACCCCTTTTTCATCCAATCTTTGTCAAATTAGCACCCGATTCTAGGTTCCCTTCTCTCGACTCCTGCTTTGAGGGGGGAATACCTCATCCATAATCGGGGCAACCAATCCCCCTCCTATTTTTGTCTTGCAGTTCATTCGAATAACAAACAAGATGAAATCGACCTTATCCCACACCTGGGGTAACCAACTCCTATTTTTGTCTTGCAGTTCATCCAGAACAACCAACAAGACAAAAATGGGCAAATGTAGACACTGAAATTGTGTCTAACCCTTGTCGTCCTCCCCTTAACCCCCATTTTTATTCTTCCATGTCTATTTAACCCCTGTCGACCATTTTCCTATGAGCCTTGACCCTGGAAGCATGTAAAAATGAGTAGAGAGTTAAAGTTAGCCTTTGTCCCCATTATGCATCTGTCGACGATGGTCATAACCCAGCTGACATCACCGATGTCGGTCACTTATCAGCCAACGTCGGCAGTCATGCCGACGTCAGTTATCTTTAACACTGCATTCTCAACCCAAACGTAGGGACCGTTATCCATTATCTATTACTCATTCGATTGCCAATTTGTTCCTCAATCGATTATCAAACCGTCCTTCATAACTATCAGCACACTATTCATTCGATCAATCAGTAAAACTTCTTGATTCGAATGATTAACCACTTCTTGCATCCAACCAATCTGCATCCAATCTCTCACATTCTTTCTCTCTCTGGTATAGGTTTTTTCTCTAGTCATCTTGTTGGAGGTCTGCTACATCGAACTTCTACGACACAGCAACAACGTCAATCATGTCTCTAACTCTATTTTCAGTGTATAACAGGTAAGCTTTGCTCTGTGTTTTTGTTTTACTCTCTAGTTATTGTTTTTTATTTTGATATCATTGCCTAGATTTAGAGTTAGACCATAACCCCAACCTTATTTCCACCCGTATCACCTCTATCCACCATGTCTAGAAAATACAGTCTGTAACTCTACCCAGATCCCTATAACCACCCTCAAACAAATCCCTCTGACTCCTAAACCAGCTTCCTAAACCCTCAAAAAAAAACTTCAGACCCTTCTGCAATCCAAAAACTCTGTCCAGACCTGACTAGACCCTGTCCAAAACTATTTCCCTGACCGACACCAGTCATTACCCTGACCGACGCCGACACTTCAACCGACGTCGGCACTCTTCTTGACCTACGCCGACACAGAGACCGACACCGGCGACTGTGCATAGTAGTTTGTTGCATATCAGGTATGCATTCTATTTTTTGTCTTTTATTTGCTTTCATTCCATCTCTCATTATTTCTACTTTAGTCAAATATTTTGCTTTTTATTAGTGGGTTGATATCCCTTAAGGAAGTCTTCATACTTCACGGATCAAGCATTTGCTTGATAGCCCACCATCTCTTCGTCTAACATTTTTTTGTGTTTAATCTCTTTTTCTTCGCAGGTGTCATTCCTCCACAGCCAAAGAGGAGTACCTTCCAACGTATGATTTTAGTGTGCATGACTATATCTGGGTATCTTCTAACCCTATACCATCTCTTAGTTTGTCATTTCTATCTTTTGAATGTGAAAGCAAAATTAGTGTAGAAACACCAATTTTGTATAATTAATCCATAAATACCCTCATAAATATTTGGAAAGAAGGGGCATTAAAGAGGCATGGAAGGCCTTAAACTTGATATTTATTGCATTTATGGCTTATGGATACTACACAAAAATGATGTCATTTAATGATGTAGATATTACGAATTAATTTCCATCTAAAATATATTCAATAAATTTCATGGATTTTCCACTTAAGATATTGATTTGGATTAATTTTCCTAAGTGAGATTAATCAAAATTTAAGTAATTATTTGGAAATTGGTTACACTCAATTAATAAAATTGGTCAAAATGTCATATTACTAGGTCATAATTTGAATAGATATAAATTAAAAGGTGATTTTAGTTTCATATATACCAATATACCATTTAGGATGTTGTCAACACAAAATTACACATGCATATGCCATGTTTTTTTGAATTAAAATAAAAAAGTGATATAGAGCACTCAAATGTGTTTTCATTATTTTAACTTGAAATGATTTGAGAAAAGTTAATAATCACATAAAATACATTGACCCATTTAGGGATACATTAGCCTAAATCAATACTTGTATACGATAAGATCAAACCATTTAGAGTATTTAAGTGATTTTTCCTAAATTGTGCATTTTCACAAATTTTGAGTAAGATTGACAATTTCAACACAAGGGTGTTAGAAAATGGATGAATACAATAGGAACCTTGGACTTTCATAATTAAGGTGTAATTAACATAAGGAAAATACCAATGATATTAAGGTTGTGCAATAAAATCATAAGAAAAATTACACCTTTAGAAACAAGACACACAAAACCTTGATAGCCACAACACCACCCAACAACATTGTTATACCTCTTAATCCAAAGGATATGAATGATCCACCCCCACCAAAGTCAAGTGACAGTCGTCCCACCACTATAAATAAAATCTAAAACACAATTAAGGATATGAAAAAGATAAATTCAATATAACCCTCCATGAATTGGCACAAATTATTGAACAGAGAGATTTACTCCTCAAGTCTCTTACATATAAAAGTGGTCAACCCAAAAATAAGGATAGGACCAATACCAATGTTTTGATACACAAGACCAAAAATAAGGTTCCACCTTCCTTAAAATTCAAATATTTGGTAAGAATTTACATAATTATCTGGTTGATTAGGTGCCTCAGCTAATGTCATGCCTGTAAAGATTTATAAGAAACTATGACTGGTCATTGTAAAATCAAATAAGGTATTTGTCCAATTAGATAAGTTTGAAGTCAAGGTTATAGAAGAATTATTGAATGTTCATATGTAATTTTATGCTAAGCTAAGTGTGTAACAATTCATGGACATATAAGTGGTTGAGATCCCAGATACATATGGCATGTTGCTAAGTAGATATTGGTCTAAATATATTAATGGTTATATGGAAATAGACTTCTCCCACATATGTTTGCCATGGAGAGGAGTGTAAAATTAGATAAATATTGATAGAGAGCCATGCACGTGACTGAAAATTATATAATTTATTATATAGTAAATGAATGAGTCAATTTTACCTCCATAGATTTAGGTGTTTATACTTTGAACACCAAACCAACAAGGAAGAAACAAATCAACCAAGATAAAAATTTAGGTATTTGTTATTTGTATTTTGATGGAGCTCAATCTAAATAAGGATTGAGATTATGTATTATAATTAACAATCCCTATGTTAAAATGTATGTAGCGACATATATATTGTAATTCCACTATACTAATAACATATCATAATATGAGGCACTACTTTTGGGATTATAGTTTGTAGATATGTATGATGTCCATCAATTAAAGGTATATGGTGATTATAAATTAGTCATCAACCAGGTAAGGGATAAATTCTAATGTATTATTTATCATTTAAATAAGCATAAGCATCATGTTAGGTATTTGATGGAATATTTTGATGCATTTAACATTGTTGTCATTCCTAGAATTGATAATGCCATGGTTGACTCATTGGTTGTTTTTAATACTAACCCTTCAACTTTGAATAACATGGATTTTCAAAGAAATTCCATAGAATTGGTTTCATTTCAATCTATATGATAACGTGAAAAACTTTCAAGTGTTTAATGATGACATATACATTCTAGATTTATTTTCTGATTCCAATGCTTTTGATGGACAAGTGGTTGATGAAGATGAGAGGAATGATAAAAATTAATAGCATTGTGATGCTGATCGAGTTTTGAATCTTAAGTAAAATAAAATTTTAAAGGAAATTATATCATTGGAAAGGTTATTCAACTTAGAAAGGCCTGCAACTAGGCCTAAAATAACTATTCACCCCAACTAGAGGTCACAATTTGTTAACATAGGGATGCCCGATCAGCCTCAGAACATCACTATAGGGATAGAATATAATGATGAAGAGATGTAAAATTTACAAAGGATATTAATCCTTTACCAAGACATAATTTATTAGAATTATGGTGATCTAAATTTGTTTAATCTTAGTTTCATGATGTGTAATATTCCATTGAAACATAATAATAAGCCATTTAGATATCGCTAAAGACCAATCAGTCCTATTCTTAAGTTGCTCATATTGAAAGAAGTTTTGAATTT
This sequence comes from Torreya grandis, assembly GCA_037957365.1. NCBI lineage: Eukaryota > Viridiplantae > Streptophyta > Pinopsida > Cupressales > Taxaceae > Torreya > Torreya grandis. The sequence continues at coordinate 72,210 of JARHVA010004430.1, read as the reverse complement.
GTTGTTAGATAGTATAATATTTTATGTACAACATTCAACTTGGGTAGATAATTTAGTACCATTTATAAAATGAATGGATAAATCCATCTTTGTGTTGATTCCATGAATTTTAATCAAGCTTCAGACAATGATAATTATCCACTACCATCCTTAGATGAAGTCATTCAAAACATTAATGGATTTTATATGATGTATTTCCTATATAGGTTATAAAACTACAATCAAGTTTTGGTTGACAAGGAAGACTAATCTAAGATAGCCTTCACCAAAAAGTGGGGAACATTCACTTATAATAAAATGACCTTTGTTTTGATCAATGCTGACACCACTTTCCAAAGAGATATGGACATAACATTCAAAGGGATATTTGGTAGGTACATTATGGTGTATATGGATGACTTAATATTTTATAAATGCATATTAGACCATTTACAACACTTGTAGAAGATATTTGAATGCAGTTTTAAGTTTGGTATTTCACTCAATCCAAAGAAATGTATATTCTATGCAATTAAATGTAAGCTACTTGGTCATGGAATTATAAAAGAAGCTATGTCAATTGAAATTGATATAAATGATACCATTTATAAAATTCAATTACCAAAAATAAGAAGGAACTAAATTTTATTTTGGAAAAATTAATTTTGTACAAAAATTCTTTTTAGGCTTTGATGACATAACTAAACCATTAAATGCCATGTTAAAATAGGGATTTAAAGTTAAATTGATGAATAACTCAAATAGAGGATTTAAATAAGTTAGGTATGCCATAATTCAAGCCCCTATTTCGGTCAACTAAAATTATGAAAAAAAATTCTACTTGTATTCATTTTTATCTAATCATACTATTGTTGTCATCCTTACTCAGAAGCTAGAAGATGGAGAACATCCCATAACTTTCATGAGCACTAATTTGAAGGAAATTGATTTAAAATACCCTATGTTGGAAAAGAAATCTTGTACACTAGTAAAGGCAAAAAATAAATTCAATCATTACATTATAAATAAAGTTTATGTTATGTTTCTTAATCTTGATATCAAAATGATGTTGGGATATAATGAACTTGGAGAAAGAAGGGGATGTTGGGTCTCAAAAATTCAAGAGTATGGCATTAAAATTAAGCTCTTAAAGCTAGTTTGATGTCTAAGTCTATCAAAATTGATCTCTAAAATTGATCCTAATATTTTTGTTATCTAAGTGGATCAGTATGAATTGAATCACAACCCATGGTATGACTCTATTATTCATTACGTATTGTGTGGTATTTAGATGGATGACTTGGATAGGATGAAAAATAGAGCATTATAGTTAAAGGCTACTCACTACATGCTAAATAAAGGTGTTTTATATCATATAAATAATGAAGGGATCTTACTAAGATGTTTAATAGAAGAGGAAGCACTAGAAGTCATGACTTCCTTCCATGATAAATTGGCCAATGGACACCCTTTTGACAGAGTGATAACCCATAACATCTTAAGAGCTAGATATTATTGGCCAACATTATTCAAGGATGCCAATACTCATGTGATATCTTGTCTTCTCTATCAAACATTTAAAAAAATGGAAACTTGCTATTATTCCCCTTAAACCAATAATAAAGGAACATCCCTTTTCTCAATGGGACTTAGACTTTGTATGTAATCATAATTACATGATGTGCATGAATAAATTTTGGATCTAATAAGATATATCACACCTATACTTCCAATTGGGTCACACACTTGTTAAACAAGATCATGACCAATATGAGGATCCACTAGACCTGATTAGGGGATCACTTGTATCATCTATCACAACACATCTTGCTAGGTAGGGTTCCAAAGCCTATAATCTAACACAATCACACAACCCTAAAAGAGACATATGGTTTCTATATTCACTTATGATAATAAACAAGAAAGTAAACTAATCTAATAACAATAAAAGTAAACTAATATAGTGCTCACCAAGGCTTGTGGCACAAAGTAAGGGGTTAGATGTAAAAAAATCAAATACATGTATAGGGAACTTCAAATAAAGTAAGTATGAGTAACACCCTAATACATGGAATATGAGGAGTAATATTATTCTAGCCAATAATTATGCTACTTCTATCTATTAAAATAGAGGAGAACAAAGTTAGAATATACTTACATAAATGTGAACCCATCATGACTCAATATCTCCCTTGGTCAATGGGGATTCACAAGATTTTTTTGTGGTTTGTAAAGATCACTTTGTTAGGACAAAGAATCCAAGACCTATCCACATGACTAATATTTTACAAATAAGAAACCCAAGCTAAGATTCCTCAAGTAGAATGGTGGAAGAGTAGATTGTGAAGAAACATGAGAAAATAATAACTCCTGATTGTATTCATATGAAAAGGACCAGAATGACCTTGTATATAGGAGTATCTCACCTAAAAATTACTTAGATAAGTCAACTATACTAGGTCAACCAGGTTCACCTAGCACATTATTAGGCTAATGCCTAAATTTTGTGTTAGGTTAGCCAAATGAAAACTAGGCCTAAAGAGCTAAAGTGACCCCAAACTACGCTAGGTTGACTAGGTTGACCTAGCATACTAAACAGATAAAAAGGGTACTAAGAAAGGGAAATAAAGATAGAAAGAGGAAAATACTAGAGGAATGTGCAAGGAAGGAGAGATGGCTTAGAGAAAGGTTTTAGGAGATGAATAGATAGGGAATAATATGGCAATAAAGGACAATAATCCTATAAAGCACCAAAGGTCTTCCCACCCCTTTCTTGATGCACCCCTTAAGACCTATACTCAAAGAGATTAAGTTGTGATGGGTTCTTGCAAGATGTAAAGCATTAGTAATCAATAAAAGTGTGAAAATATTATGTGTATACAAATGCCCCAATTGAATCTCATCATGTGTCACTAAGGTGTAACAAGGAATGGTGCTTCATGAAAGAACATAAGGACACACATAATGTTAATGCTAAATAAATTGTAGTATTTTAAAAAGCATAAAATAACCAAAATTAAATGATAGAAAAGGAAACTAACTAAAAATTAATAACTAAAAATTAAATGATGTATACCTTGACTTACCTTTATCATGGGATGTTTGTCATTTGTTTTAGTTTTGATTATGGAGGGCATAGAGACTAATTTAAGAAACCCATAAATACAAAACTAAGGAGAAAAAGAAACAAATGCAATAAAAGCTAAGATAAATGGTATTATCTGGATGGGATGTACTTGTAAATTTGACAAGTTGGGTGACAAGTGCTATGTTAGACCAAATGACCAAGTCAAACAATAGTAAATTGGGTAATTGAAAAGCTAAGGCTACTAAAGACTGAGAAACTCAAACATGTAAACCTTAAGTAAGAAAAGGGAAACTCACCAAATCAAATCAAGGATATATGTCAAACAAGATGGTAAAAAAAGGATTAAAAAAATGATAAAACAACATTGATGAGTGAGCAGTAACAATCCACATCTCAATCATCAATGGAAAAATGGGATGCATAAAAGGGAAAACAACATGGTTGGGTGAGCAGTAACAATCCACATCTCATGCAACAATGGAAAAAGGGTACGAACTTAGGTGTCTATGAAAACAAAAAACCAAAATCAAGATAAATGAGAAAAGGAAAGAAAAGTAGTTTTAGTAAATATATAGAACATAATGAAAATGATCCATAGTTTCTAAAACATGTTGTTTTGCATCTAAAGATAGATAAAAATGAAATAAAGAGTGTTAGCATGTTTTTAAGAAAGGAAGAAAAATGAATTTAAAGAAGAGGGAATATAAGTTTGGAATCACAATTTGCCTATCAAAGGGGGAAATGAAATGGGGTAGAGGGGAGAATGAAGGAAAAACCAAGATAGAGGAACTCTTTATCGAAGTCAAGACACTCAAATTTGGTTTGTCAAAACAAGAGGACTATCAAACTTAAGGACTCTAAAGAACTTATCCTAGCTACACAAGTCTTAGGTCCAAAAAAGGAGTATATATATCATCCCATAAAGGATATATGCATGAAAAATAAAATATACCTACCTCCCCATGATGTGTTTCCCACTTTTTAGAACCCCTTACAAAGTTGTTGGTCTACTACAAAGATTGGGTACTTACATGAGAAAGTAGGTAGCACTATATATATTTTTTTGAAATCCCTTATTCCAATCTACTATTCTATTGCACCCCAAAGGACTTTGGCTCTATGTGAAGCAAATTTTAGAGTTTGATCTTCGATTGGAGATAAGATATGTGCTTATAATCATGTCTATTGGTGTGATTAGACTTTTAAGATTTGTATGTTACCTTTTAGATATCATTGCCTTTTATTTTCAAATGATTGGATTTTAACTTTATTTTTATTTTTTTAAATTATTCCCCCATATATATTTGGAAGGCCAAAAATGGGTGCTAAAAATGACTTTCATTTGAAAACTTTGGGACAAGGTTTCTAAGAGAGATAAAATCAAAGAGCATGGGGTATTAGAGTCTCATAAATCTAGGTGAAATAAAAATGCTATCTTGAATTCAAACTTATTTTATCCAAATGTGGAGGTGAAAGAAAGGGTGAAATCAAGAGGAAAATGACACATGTAACAAATTTGAATTTCTTAAAATTTCAAAAAAATGTGACAAAGGCAAAAAAAGAATACAATGATAGCAAACGTATGATTCCTTATCATAAGACTACGGGAAGTGAAGTAAAACATGCTAACATAAATTGTTTATAGATTCCATCTAGTAAAAAAAGCAAAATTTAAAGTCTAAATAACAATGATCACAAAGAAAATGAAAAGAAAGGTAATTTTATGAGGAGTGTTGGGTTTTATCCATGGTCTTACTAAGCAAATCATAAAAGAGATACCCATGAGGGTGTTAATAATAAAAAAGTGATGGAGCCTTTGTATAAAACACCTCACAAAGAAAGACCCAAAGGATGCCAAAATAACATTGATAAGTAGTAAAAGAGAAGGAAGATACAAATATGGTGGTTTTGTGAGGGATGTCAGGTTGTATCCATGATCTTACAAAGAAAATCACAAAAAAATCCCAAGGGGCACCAAATCAAAATTGGTAAATAAAGGAAAATGAAAAATAAGATAATGAAGACTATGGTACATCAAGAAACCAAAAGACCAAAAGGGAGGACTAAAGGTTTGAAAAGGAAGGAAACTACAACATAGGAAAAGACCCATGCTAAAGTAACCTATAAAAATGTTAGATAGATATATAGAGAAATCATGAAAAGAAGGGAAATGATTAAGAAAAGTATTTCTTAAGGAATTGAGCATTAGTGGTCTCTTTGAAAACATGGTCTTCATTGGCTTGAAGGCAATAAGTACTTGGACCAAGAACATCTTTAACTAAGTATGAGCCCCACAATTTTTGGGCATAATTACCTTATTTATCATAGGTATAATCTAATTTAAGGATAAAATCACCAACATTAAATGTGCATTTTTTAACACTTTTGTTATGTTATCTAGAAATGCAAGCCTTGTATTGGTGATTGTGATGCAAGGAAAAAAGATGATGTTCATCAAGTAGATCAAGGGCATGAAGGTGAGCCTCATGAAATTTTTCATCAAGAATTATGCCATGAAGAGATATTTGAAGATAAGGAAGCTCAAATTTAAGAGGAAGAACTGACTTAGAACTATAGACTAGAGAGAATGGAGTTGCCCCAGTGGCAGTATGAATACTAGTCTAATAGGTCCAAAGTGTAGGATAAAGATGAATATGCCAATCCATGTGGATTTCATGAATTATCTTTTGAGGAATTTTATTGAGAATTTCTTTGGTGGCCTCAGCTTGACCATTACATTATGGATGATAAGGAGTGGAAAACTTGTGATTGATTTTGAATCTGGTGAAAAGTTGTTTAATATGTTTATTTTTGAAATTACCACCATTGTTAGAAATGATGGTGTGAAGAACACCAAAGTGGTAAATAATTTGGTTGAGAATGAATTTAGATATATTAAGATTGGTATCATTAAAAATGGGAATGGCTTCAACCCACTTGGTAAAGTACTTAGTGGTAGTGATGATAAAGACATGCCCATCTTGGGAATGAGAAAGCTTGCCAATGAGATCAAATCCCCATTTGGAAAATGGCCAAGGAGATTTGATAACTTGAAGTCCAGCTAGTGGTGAATGAGGTAGGTCATCATGAAGCTTCCAAGGATTAATTTTTTTAGCAGATTCAATAGCATCCTTTTCAAGAGTAGGCCAATAGTAACCCATACATAAGAATTTGTGGGTTGTAGCATATCTACTATAGTGACCACCACAAGTTCCCCCATGTACTTACTCAAGTAGAGGAGGAACCTCATATAGCATGACACAATACAAAAAAGTACCTTCAAGATTGTGATATTAAAGGATGTTATGTCTAAATATGTACTTAAAAGCTTATTTGCAAAGATGAATATTTTCATGGGAATCTAAGTTAGGAGGATAAGTTTGATGTTCTAAGAATTGGATGATGTCTTGATACCACATACATTGTCAAATGATGATAACTCAAATGTGGTAGATAAGGGAGTCTAGAGGGTGATTAGATGATATGGATTTGATTATTTGTATGATAAAAGAAGAAGCATAGATAACTTGATGTGGATGAAAGAGAGAAGCTGAAGAGGCAAGATAATTAGCAATTGAATTTTGGTCTCTAAGAATAGGTTCAATTGTAAAAGAGGCAAAATCCTTGGTAAGAGTGGTTGGAATTTGATGATAGGTAATAATATTTTCACTTTTACATTAATAGACACCACTAACTTGATGGAAAATGAGTTGAGAATCACCCAAAGCATGAAGATATTGTATGTCTAGATCAAGAGCAACTCTCATACCTAAGATAAGAGCTTCATACTCAGCCATATTATTGGTGAAATCTAATGTAAAATAGAAAGCTAACATAATGATTTTATCAGGAGGACTAGTGAGAATGCAACATGCCCTAGCTCCTTGAAGGCATTTAACACCATCAAAGTGAAGGGTCCAAGTATCCTCATGTAAGTTAATGTTGATTTTAGGGAGCTCCTGTTAACTAACTTTGGTTTGGTAGTATCAGAAGGAGTTGAAGGTTCATTAGATTGATTGGCTTCAATATTGGTAGTAAAGCTATGAAAATAATCTTTAAGAGAAATTGATTGATTAAGATATTCAATGTAAAGAATATTCTCACCGAGAAGGTTATCTTGAAGTGAGGAAATGGTTGGAATGGAGCTATGACAAGTTGGTTAGCTATGAATTTCCTTTTTTAAAAAAATTGTGTGATGATGTGAAGATCAAATTCCATAAGTAAAACCATCCACTTGCCAATTATATGTTTTGAAAGAAATGCTTTAGAGAAGAAGTGATGAAGTGGGTCAGAATGAACAATGACATAGGTGGTTTGGTAAAGCATGTAGTGATGAAGATTTTAAACTACAAAATAGATGGTGAGGCAATCACCCTCAACTTTGGTATAATGTGTTTCATAATCTATGAGGCCTCAACTAATGTAATAGATGACATAATCCTTACATGTATCATCTTGTTGAGCAAGCATTGATTTAACTGAAATAGGTGTGGAATAAGTATAAAGAAATAAGGGTTGATCATTAGAAGAAGGATGGATCATAATGAAGTAAAATAATGTAGAATGCTTTAATATCTCTGATTAAATAACATAATTAATATATATAGAGAAAAATGGTTCATAACTGAATAATAGTTATAGAACTGTAATACCTAACCACTATTATAACCTAGTTAATAGATCATTACACTTAACAATGCAATATATATCATGTTTTTATAGCATTCCCCCCTTTATTAAATTTTTTATACAAACATAATTTTTCCTAATAGTGGTCCCCCCTTTATTACAAAAACTATAAAAATATTTACACTCTCCATGTAGCCTGCTCACTTTCTGAGGTGGCATGCCATCTTTATGGCTTCAAGGTCTTGGTGACACCTCAATTTTTCCTTGGAGGATTACCAAAAACATGGAAGTGATAGGAACACTTCTCTATACTAACACCTTCAATGTTTTCATGGATTATGAGGATTGCCATAAACCCATATTATTTTTTGTTATAGGTTGACCATGAACTTGGAGGGTTGCAAGAGGTTTCTATTGTACTTTGGTGGTTTATTGGATTACCAAAAACCCTTTTCCAAGAACCAAGTGCTAATTTAGTGTTTTTTATCCCCATAATATTCTTTTTTAGGAAGTACCAAACTGGAAAATAATGCTCAATAATTTATTAAAAAATAAATTGTAAAACATAAAACAAACACACCAAAATTTGTCACCATAGTAATGGTGAGACCCCATCATTGGTGGCTCATGAGAGGATGCCAATTGTCCTCTAGCCTCTGTGTATCCTTTAGACTTTAGTTGAGTGTTGCTATATGTTTCAAAATAGGAGAGTTGAAGTGAAGTCTACCTCATCACCTAACTCTTCCCTTTCATCAGTTTTTGGTGGATGTTCTACTTGAGCAATATTAGCTTCACTATGCTTGAGTTTCCCTTTTAGAACATATTTTTATTGAACATAATAGTCCCATGATGTATGACCTTTCTTCTTGTAGTACTGACATTTTATATCCCTTTTGTTAGTATTGAATTTTTTATGAGGGTTTCAAGAATAAAGTACATTTTTGAGTTACAAAATATCTTCATCTTTTACAGGTATCCTTTTGTCTTCCACTATTAGTGTTACAATCATATCATCAAGACATTGTGATGGTATTTGGCTAAGAGTAAATACAATATTACTATATTTGGATGGTAGACTATTCAATAGAATAGCTTTTGCATCTTGATCTTTGACATTAGTTTTTACCTCAGCAAGTTGCCTAATAAGATATCTCAGATTGTTTACATGGCTGGACATAGTAATTCCATAATCCATTTTGAATATATATAACTGCAATTTCAGTGAAAATTGGGCATTTACCACTTTTGCACCAAATAAGGTGTTGAGTGTATTCCAAATTTCCTTGGATGATTTTTCTAAATCCACATGATGTAACTCAAAATCAAAAAGCACAAGACCAATAATAGATTTTGCTTTGTCATCTCTTGTTTTCCACTCTAATAGTTTTATTGCATTAGTGGGTTGTTTCTCATCTCCATTTATGATTCCCGACATTTTTTTGTGCATCAATTACATTTGTATTTTAACCTTCCATATATGAAAAATTTAAACCATAATATTTCTCTATGAGGATTTGAATTTCCATCTTGAAATGTAAATCTGTAAAGCAAACAAGGTAATATTTATTCTTTTGAAAATAAAAAGATGTACCTTGTTCAAACACTACCTTCTTTCTTTTTTATGTTGATGCTTGATTGCTCACTTGTCTTGATTCAAGGATTATAGGCTAATTCACCTAGATGGTAGGTTGTAACATTCAAAAATAATCTTGGACCATATGAAATTATAGCATTCTTTCGCATGCTCTTCTTTTAGCATTTCACTTTGTTCAAGCTTGGAAAGATATTGAAAAATCAATGATAGATTTTGTTCAGTTGATTAGATTCTCACATCAGCTTCCTCTCTCTTATTTATATAGATAATTTAATGGAATACTATGTTTTTAGACTTCATCACTTCTATAGCCATTGTAGTCTTTAGGCATCACTCAAATGTCATGGCTAGGGACAATGCTCAGACTTATACTATGAATCTTAGGCTTCAAATGGCTTTAGTGTCTTCCTCTATAGTTGTTAACTACCTTCCTTTATAAGGAGTGTAAATTCTTGATGTCTCTTATAGTCACAGGCTCTAGACTTTCACATCTCTCTCTATTACACTACACACTAGGCTTCGCTTAGCTTTAGCACTTTGTGGTGCCTCTTCAACATACCACTCTAATACAATTGAAGTAAAATAATGTAGAATGATTCAATAACTCTAATTGAAAAATATAATGAATATATAAAGATATGAATGGTTCATAATTGAATAACAATTATAGAACCATAGTACCTAACCATTATTACTAACCTAGCATAACAGATTATTATGCCTAACAATGTAATATATATCAAGTTTTTTCCAACATGTAGGTAAATGAAAAAATGACTCTTTCATGTTGTTAAATGATTTTTGACATGGATATATCCATTCTAAAGTTGTACCTTTCTTGAGAAAGGAATTGATAGAGTGAATTCAATAATCCATCTCAAGAAAAAATCATCTAATTACCCCAAGCTTGCCTAAATAGGTACAAATTTTAAGAATAGAATGAGGGATAGGCATGTTGATAATAACATTAATCTTGGCTAGGTAAACATCAATGCCATAGAGAGAGACTAAGAATCCTAATAACTTTCCAAATGTAACTCCAAAGACATGTTTTAAAGGATTAAGTCTAACTTTATATTTGATGAGATGATCAAAGATGATGGCAAGATCATAGAGATGATTTGTGCGATTCTTGAACTTAGCAATAAGATCATCCACATATGTTTCAAGAATTTTATGGATGAGATCATATAATATATGAGTCATAGCACATTGGTAAGTAGCTCTGGCATTTTTTAAGACTGAAGGGCATTTTAATGTAGTAATAGGTGTCCCATTCCATGGTGAAAGTAATCTTATGTTGGACTTTGGGAGTGATATGAATCTGATTGTATCCCAAGTATCCATCCATAAGAGATAACATTTCATATCCAACTATGGAATTGACAATGGAATATATTGAAGGTAAAGGAAAGTTATCTTTAGGACAAGCAAAATTAATATTTCAAAAATCAATGCAAATACGAATGACCATGGTGGCCTTCTTCTGAATAGGAATAATATTAGAAACCCATTCAGAATAATCCATAGGTTTAATGAATTTAGCATTGAGAAGTTTGATGATTTATTTATGGCATAATTTGGTAACTTTGAAAAGAAACTTGAATTACTTCTAAAATAAAGGTTTGGCATCATGATAGGTAATGATGTCATGGACCACTATGCTAGGGTCAATGCCAGGCATATCTTGGTAAGACCATGTGAATGCCTCTTGATACTTATTAAATAATAAGCTGAAATTATCATGTTTAGAAGTTGAAAGTTCTTTGGAAACTATGATTGGTCAAGGAAAAGAGGGAGTACCATAGTTGATATAAGTTGTTTCTTCAATAAGCATGGCATTACCATCTTGAAAGTGGTATGGTGTGTTGGGTAAAGATGAAATTGGATTAGACTTATGATCAATGCTAGTGACAAAGTCATTGAAGTGAGGAGTTTTATGTTTAATTTTTCCAAGTTTATGATGTCGTCATGGGATCTATGTTTCTCAATCATAAAGCAACTCTAAAATAGATTCATCACTAGGAAAGGTAAGAAGAGGACCACAATATTCCACATCTACTTCTAGATCTAAAATTTGATTTCTATATCGATCATATTCAGAGTGTATTCAATAGACATTGGTTGTCATGGCATCAAGTGTGATTTTAAGAGTAGAAGAAATAGATGGAGAGATTATGGGAGAAGAATTAAATTCAATTAGAGAATCTAAAGGAAGGAAATAAAATGAAATCACTTCAAAAGGTTTTAAAGATGTGATTTTCTCTACCACCTAAGGTAAATCAATAAGAGGAGGATTGATAAGAGGCACATAACCCTTAGTTTATAATTTATGACCTATAGAAATGGTATGTACATCCTAGTTGAAATCATGAATTTGAGATAAGATCTTTTGATAATGTAAGACATCCAAGTCTCTAGATTGAGCTTGAGCCATGGTATAGTTGTCATCATATGTGGGAGAAATTGTGCATGCTTAGGATTTAAGAAGATCTTCAGATTGTGAAATCCCAATATTACTGAATGTTTGAGGAGTTGTGATGAGAGGATCTTGAAATATCTTAGCCACTCCAAATTCATTACAATCAAAATCATCTTTAGGTAAAGATGGGTCTTGAGTATTGCATAGAGGGGGAAAATTGATAATCTCATCCATGAGAGGAATTGTACGATCTATGGGTAAGAGGGAAGGTGGAAACCATTCCAAAATATATGGAAGAAATTTCTTAGTATTACAAGTGTGTTGTAATTCATTGGGTGCATCATCATAAAAATATACAGGTATTACTTGTAAATTAGGATTCATATTTATGAGCTTAGGCAAAAGAGCACTATTGATTTTAAGAATCATGAGAACATGATATTGTGATTTAGGATTAGGAAATTGGATACTCCATGAGGTAGGATTAGTTTCATGCTATAACATTTTCCATTGTGTATAAATTTAATGCATTGACTACCAGAAGAAACAATGGCCCTCATTTGATGAGTCCATGGATGGTTGAGGATTATGTTATAGGATAAAGGAAGATTAAGAACCATGAGTTTGGTTCACACGATCTTAGGACCAATGGTTAAGGGAAGCCATATATAACCAAGTGGATTTTGATTAGTCTTATCAAAACCATAACAAATAAGATAGGTTTGTTTAAGATGACTTTTGTTATAACCAAGTTATTGTAAAATCCATAAAAAAGTCACATTAATACTAGAAACTTCATCAACTAGAACTTTTCAAATAAGGGTGGTATTAATGGATATATTGATGAAAATAAGTAGAATATTAGTGAAAAAGAGGATTTCATCATTAATCATGTCCTCTTCAAGGAATTCAATGGAAGGTTTGGAAGAAGGACACATAGATTCAATGGTATTAATATTTGCTAGTTAAGAATCAATAAAAAGTGGTTCTTCATCTAAAGAATATGGGTCTTTAATCTCTTGGAGTTGTTGCATAAGGAATTTAAGATGATAAGGTGAATTGTAAACCAATTACATGAGAGTTTTTTGACATAGCATAGAGTTAAGTTCTAGGAAATTCTAATGAGATTTAGAAGAGGAACCATGAGGTATAGAAGAAGACAAATTAGACTTTGGAGGAATAAATGTGGTTGGAGGGCCAGAAGGAGGAAGTTGTTCCTCAGGTGCTTCTGAATCAATATTGATAGTGGTAGTATCTTTAAGAAATTATTATTCCAAAAAAGGTTTATTAGGCTTGGTCATAGGATCTGTATATGCTGGCTCCCTATGATAATTAACCTTAACCAGATTGATATATTGAGAGTTGTTAAGGTATTGATCATAATCAGTGTTAATTACACAAACATCATTACAAGTTGATTGATTATGGGAATAATATTTTTGATTATTATTAGATGTAGAGGATTTGAAGGGTTGTCATTTTTTAAAAGATTGAGTGTATTCTCGATGACAGTGCTTAATCATGGTTTCATGGTCAATGAATCACCAATCATGTATGAAATACCACATTTGGAAAGCCCTCTACAAGACTCATGAGAATGTCCAATATCATCATGAAACTAATAAAAGAGATTTCGATCATACCATTTTGGAGTAACATTAGGATATATGAAAGGTTTAGAAAGAGGTAAAAATTATCTCATTTGATGAACTGAAAGAGGTACATGAGATATTAAAGGAACATCATTTTTGGCAACACTAGGTTTGGTTTGAGAATTTTTACTAATGATAGCATTGTTTTTGTGCAAGGATCCTTTAAGTATTTTGGAATTAGGTTCAAATTGATTCATAAGAAAATATTTCCATTTAACTTGGTCAAGAGCTTCATTAAGAGTTTGAGAAGCAAAGGTTCAACCCTTGTATTGAAGAGTAGATGTTAAAGCTATGATAAAGAGTTTTAATAGGTTCTCATTAGACATATTATGATCAACTTTATGAGCTAAGGATTTCTATATTTTAATAAATTCATGAGATAATTCATTAGGATATTGTTTAGCATTTATGAAATGGCTAAGAGAGTTTTCAGGAAGATCATTACGTTAAAACTCTTTAACTAAAGGATTGAAAAAATCTTCAAGTTACCAAATATAATGTTGAGGTAATTGATTATACAATTCTAATACATCATGAGTGAAAGTTTTGACTAAGAGTTTAGTAGTGGTAAATCTATTATTTTGGATCCACTCTTTGTAGAGATTACCAAAGGCTTTAAGAAATGAGGCGGGGTTTTTAGTCCCATCATATTTAATAGTTAATGATATGTTACCAATGTCAATAGATATAATGAAGGGAGATAAAGGCTCATTTTGGATAGTTTGAAGCATTTTGTTATTCATTATTGGTTAAGGAATAATGTTACTTGAGGCATCTCTAAGATGTGGAGGAATGTAATTAGGATTAGCTTGAGGATTCATGATTGGAGGTTGATTAGCCAACTTGATCAAATGTTGTTAAAGTTGCATCATTTGATTGGTACTAGAGTTTTGCATAATGTTCATTTGTTGAATCACTTGGGCTAATAATTAAGTTTTATTAGGTGGTGGGTTGGTGTTGGAAGGAACATTTCCCACATTGTTGTTGGAAGGAATATTAGAAGAAGAGTTATTAGTGGGATTATTAAATAAATTTGAGTCAATCACTCCCACATTAGTTTGAATATTTTAGGAAGGCTATTGGTAAGTGAAGAAAGGATTTGACCCATCAACCTCGTCTTGATGTGTTATTTGAACCATGTTGCAACTTGTAGATGAAGGAAGAGAAGAGGTGCCCCAAGAGTGATGGTGCTCTTGGGAGGTAAAGAAAGGGAGAAATGAACACCCCATATAGGATCTAAATGGATTAAGACTATCCAAAAATATTATGATAGGGGACCTCAATTTGATCAAAGAGAAATTAATAGGCTATAGATTAAAAAGGATGAAGAACCAAACTAAAAAGCAAGGGAAGTAGAAAACAAAGGTAGGTTGACCAAGTTGACCTAGTGGAAAAATTAGATCTACAGACTATGTTAGGTCAACCAAGTTGATCTAGTGTAGTGAATAGAAGTAGGAAAAATATTTTGGGATAGTGTATATTCAAGCTAGTTGACATAACACAATAGACAGGGAAAGAGAAAGGATTAATAATAAGACGAGAAATAAAATAAGGTATGCATGTAGCTATTTTAAAAAATTAGGCATTGAAATGAAATACATAGTCAACTAAATTGATGTTGGTAAATCCAATTGGTGCATATAAACATATCATAATTTTGAAAGAAAAGTATAGAGTAGAGTAGAAACAAAGAAATAAAAATTGACCTTGGTGTTTTGTAGATGAAAATAGAATAGATAAATGATCTATAACCTTGGAGATAATTGGCCCAATCTACATAATTGGGTTGAGCTAATTGACCAAGTGAGATAAGAACCTACTCCAAAAGCTAAAAAAGTGTGCTAAGTTAACTTGGTTGACATATTAGACTAAAATAGATGTATGGAAATGTGTTAATTCAAGCTGGTTGACCTAGTTGATTAGATTAAAAATATGGAAGTCTAGAATCTAGAACCTGCACTATGAATCCTAAATAGAAACCTACTACAAAGTGGTTGTAAATGTGCTAGGTCAACCTGGTTGACCTAGTAGGCTAAACACAAAGTCTATAAAGTAATCAAAACATGTGTTGGGTTGAGCTAGTCAATTTAGTTACTTATTCCTGCATACAAAGAAAAATAGTAAGGTTGACATAATTGATCAAGAAAGTCAAAACATATGATGTAAAAGATGACAAAATGAATAAAATTAAGTAAAAAAACCCTTCAAGGGTTTGATTCATGTTAGGTTCATAAAAATGTATGCAATAAAAATTGCATGGTGTGTAAGAATAAATCTTGGATCAGATATGATAGATCACACCTACACTTCTGATTAGGGCACACACTTGTTAAGCAAGAGCATGACCAATATGAGGATCTACTAGACTTGATTAGGGGATCACTTGTAACATCTATCACAACACATCATGCTAGGTAGGGTTCTAAAGCCTAAATATAACATAATCACACAATAATCCTAAAAGAGTCCTATGGTTTCTATATTCACTTATGATAATAAATAAGAAAGTAAACTAATCTAATAACAAGAAAAGTAAACTAATATAGTGCTCACCAAATCTTGTGGCACAAAGTAAGGGGTTAAATGCAAAGTGATCAAATACATGTATAGGTAACTTTAAATAAATTAAGTATGAGTAACACCCTAATACATGGAATATGAGGATTAATATTATTTGAGCTAACACTTATGCTACTTATATCTACTAAAAGAGAGGAGAACAAAGTTAGAATATACTTACTTGAATGTGAACCTATTTTGACTCAATATCTCCCTTGGCCAATGGGACTTTGTAAGATGTTGTTGTGGTTCATAAGGATCAATTTTTTAGGCCAAATCATCCAAGACCTATCCATAAGACTAAGATTCTCCAAATAAGAAACCTAAGCTAAGACTCCTCAATTATAATGGTGGAAGAGTAGCTTGTGAAGAAGCACAAGTGAATAATAAATTTTGATTGCATTCATATGGAAATAACCAAAATGACCTTGTATATATAGGAGTATCTAACCTAAAAATCACTTAGAAATGTGAGTTGTGCTAGTTTGACAAGGTTGACATAGAAAATTATCAGACTAATGCCTAAAGTTTATGCTAGGTTGGCCAAATGAGAACTAGGCCTAAAGAGCTAAAGTGACCCTAGACTATGCTAGGTCTACCAAGTCAACCTATCATAATAAATAGGTAAAAAGGGTACTAAGCAAAGGAAAGAAGGATAGAAAGAGGAAAATACTAGAGGAATGTGTAAGGAATGATAGATAGCTTAGGGAAAGGTTTTAGGAGCTGAATGGATAGGGAATAATATGGTAATAAGGGATAATAATCCTGTGAAGCACCAAAGGTCTAACCACCCCTTTCTCAATGCACCCCTTAAGGCATGCACTCAGGGAGATTAAGTCATGATGGGTTCCTAAAAGATGTAAAACATCATTAATTGATAAAAGTGTGAAAATATTATCTATATATAAAATTATTTGATGTCATCAACCCAAACTCTTTAGCTTATAATATATTCAATATTAGAATGAGTAACTACTACACAATATGGAAAAAAAAATGTTACAAAAAATAACACTTTGAGGAAATCATTAGGTTCCTTAAAGATCACATTAAAACTATGTTCAATACACCTTTGACACTTTGTGTGGTAATAGGCCTACTTTTTAGTCAATTGAGTTGACTAAATGGGCATATCAAAATGAAATTACATTAAAGTTCTATTCAAACTATTAACTATAGGGAAATGGTTTGGATGAGTTCACAAATAAGAACTTGTTGAGTGTCATAAAAAAATAGTAAAAGAGAACCCACATAGTTGACATCTATTACTCAAGTATGCTCTATGGGCTGATGGGATAAGGCACAATAAGAGATACTACTTTATGATGTAGAACCCATATTTATAATGAACCTAAAAATACCCACACATAAATTCATACAATAATACATGGAATAAAATTAAATGGGTTAGAATAGGCTATTAGAACTTATTCATTTAGATGATATGAGAAATGAAGCCTCATAGAATTTTAGCAAGAACATCCATCCATGAAAAAATGGCTTGATAGAAAAACATGAGTGAAGTGATTTTGTATTTAAAACTTGGTTTTATTATGGTACAAATCCCATGATAAGAAAGGTAACCATTATAATCTAATTCCTCTTTGGATTTGTCCCTATAAAATTTAGTAATTGCTAGGACTTAATGCTTTTAGATTGAAAGATTTATAAGGGAATGTCCTATAACTACTAATCAACAGATAGTTTATGAAGCTTTACTTCTCAACTGCTCCATACAAAGTCATTTCATAATGAATGTCACAAGGTTTTCTAAATGTATATATTCTATATAGGTTTGGTTTCCATACTTGGTTTTTTTCCATGTTTTCTTATATTAGGTTTGATTTCTACTATTTGTTTATTTTAATTTGGGTCTGTTTGATTGTTTGTTCATTTCCTTATTTTGTTTCCCACCCCAAATTTTTTAAGTTGGTTTGTTTTCATCAAAACATTTATAATTTTTATTATTCCATTTCAAAGAACAAATGAAACTAATCAATGGTTGAATCTTTAGAATTCAGCTTTATTGAAGGTAGCCATTGAAATTTTTTATTATGCCATTTCAAAGAACAAATGAAACTAATTAATGGTTGAATCTTGATAATGTAGCTTTATTTAAGGTAGTATCATATTATTATTATTCCAAATAATCCCTCATGGTCCATTATTTTTAATTTTCCCAAGATATGAAATTTGATTGTAGCCAACATTGCATCAAAGTCAAGTCTAATAAGGATATATAAAAATTGAGATAACAATATATTGAAGCAAGGCATTCTTATAATTAAATGGGCTTGAAATTTCATGTGGTGGATGAATATATGAGAGACATTCAGATTTTAGGAGTTAGATAGTAACTAGTAATAGTGAAGGATTTATAAACTAGAAGCTATTCTCTTATACATTTTGAGAAATTTGAAGGCCTGTGATTTTAGCCAGAATGTGTGGATTTTAGAAAGGTTTTTTTTTCTTATTTAAAGACATAAACTACACTTAATCTAATATTTAAATCAAAACAAAACACTAATTAGTTTGAATTTTTCTTGGTAATCAAGATATTTTTTATTTTATCCTTTTATCGATGGCTTATCCACCAACCCTCAATAGTCTAAATAATTAAATATTTTCAAAGAAGGAAATAAAAATAAATTTAATTTGAATGTAAAAAAAATTCTTACTAAAAAGGGTGATTTAGACAATATCCATTAGGACTAGAGGTATCTCTATCAGAGCTATGGATGCTTGGTTGGTATTAGAAAAATGCCCATGCCATTCCACCCATCTAAATAGATAAATATTACCAAGGGTCTTAGAATTTTTGGTTGTTTAAGTAGACTAAACTATTTCATGTGAATTTAAGAGCTATAAAATAAATAATCATGCTTACACACATTGATGGTCTAAGGCTGAATCAAAACTTAGTATGTCACATGTTGAGGTAGACTTTGGTGCCTTCATATTCCTCATTTTGTCTAAATAATTATTTATAATTTAAGTTTGTGTTCAAGTGTGAAGACTTGTAGTCTATCTTTTAATGTTATTTAGCTAGAGTTTTACATTCTAGATTATGAATGATTGACAACATTTTCCCCATGGAAGTTGCCATTTTATTGGGTCCAACTTGCCCCATATTAAATTTATCACATGGGGACCCTCTTGTCTCATTATGATAAATTTAAAGTGTTGAAAACTACCGAATATAAGTTTTTGAACAATATAGGTGTATTCATCCACCACATGATAAATTTCTTGTGGTGGATGAATACATGAGAGACATTCAGATTTTAGGAGTTAGATTGTAACTCGTAATAGTGAAGGATTTATAAACTAAAATCTATTCTCTTATACATTTTGAGAAATTTGAAGGCCTGTGATTTTAGCCAGAATGTGTGGATTTTAGAAAGGTTTTTTTTCTTATTTAAAGACATCAACTACACTAAATCTAATATCTAAATCAAAACAAAACACTAATTAGTTTGAATTTTTCTTGGTAATCAAGATAATTTTGATTTTATCCTTTTATCGATGGCTTATCCCACAACCCTCAATATTCTAAATAATTAAATATTTTCAAAGAAGGAAATAAAAATAAATTTAATTTGAATGTAAAAAAATGTCTTACTAAAAAGGGTGATTTAGACAATATCCATTAGGACTAGAGGTATCTCTATCAGAGCTATGGATGCTTGGTTGGTATTAGAAAAATGCCTATGCCATTCCACCCATCTAAATAAATAAATATTACCAAGGGTCTTAGAATTTTTTGTTGTTTAAGTAGACTAAACTATTTCATGTGAGAGCTATAAAATAACTAATCATGCTTACACACATTGATGATCTAAGGCTAAATCAAAACTTAGTATGTCACATGTTGAGGTAGACTTTGGTGCCTTCATATTCCTCATTTTGTCTAAATAATTATTTATAATTTAAGTTTGTGTTCAAGTGTGAAGAATTGTAGTCTATCTTTTAAATTTATTTGGCTAGAGTTTTACATTCTAGATTATGAATGATTGACAACATTTTCCCCATGGAAGTTGCCATTTTATTGGGTCCAACATGCCCCATATTAAATTAATCACATGGGGACCCTCTTGTCTCATTATGATAAATTTAAAGTGTTGAAAACTACCGAATATAAGTTTTTGAACAATATAGGTGTATTCATCCACCACATGATAAATTTCTTTTCGTGGATGAATACATGAGAGACATTCAGATTTTAGGAGTTAGATAGTAACTAGTAATAGTGAAGGATTTATAAACTAGAAGCTATTATCTTATACATTTTGAGAAATTTGAAGGCATGTGATTTTAGCCAGAATGTGTGGATTTTAGAAAGGTTTTTTTTCTTATTTAAAGACTTCTACTACACTTAATCTAATATCTAAATCAAAATAAAACACTAATTAGTTTGATTTTTTCTTGGTAATCAAAATATTTTTGATTTTATCCTTTTACCGATGGCTTATCCCCCAACTCTCAATAGTATAAATAATTAAATATTTTCAAAGAAGGAAATAAAAATAAATTTAATTTGAATGTAAAAACAAGTCTTACTAAAAAGGGTGATTTAGACAATATCCATTAGGACTAGAGGTATCTCTATCAGAGCTATGGATGCTTAGTTGGTATTAGAAAAATGCCCATGCCATTCCACCCATCTAAATAGATAAATATTACCAAGGGTCTTAGAATTTTTGGTTGTTTACGTAGACTAAACTATTTCATGTGAATTTAAGAGCTATAAAATAAATAATCATGCTTACACACATTGATGGTCTAAGGTTGAATCAAAAATTAGTATGTCACATGTTGAGGTAGACTTTGGTGCCTCATATTCCTCATTTTGTCTAAATAATTATTTATAATTTAAGTTTGTGTTCAAGTGTGAAGACTTGTAGTCTATCTTTTAAAGTTATTTAGCCAGAGTTTTACATTCTAGATTATGAATGATTGACAACATTTTCCCCATGGAAGTTGCCATTTTATTGGGTCCAACATGCTCCATATTAAATTTATCACATGGGGACCCTCTTGTCTCATTATGATAAATTTAAAGTGTTGAAAACTACCGAATATAATTTTTTGAACAATATAGGTGTATTCATCCACCACATGATAAATTTATTGTGGTGGATGAATACATGAGAGACATTCAGATTTTAGGAGTTAGATAGTAACTAGTAATAGTGAAGTATTTATAAACTAGAAGCTATTCTCTTATACATTTTGAGAAATTTGAAGGCATGTGATTTTAGCCAAAATGTGTGGATTTTAGAAAGGTTTTTTTTCTTATTTAAAGACATCAAATACACTTAATCTAATATAAAAATCAAAACAAAACACTAATTAGTTTGATTTTTTCTTGGTAACCAAGATATTTTTGATTTTATCCTTTTACCGATGGCTTATCCCCCAACCCTCAATAGTATAAATAATTAAATATTTTCAAAGAAGGAAATAAAAATAAATTTAATTTGAATGTAAAAAAAAGTCTTACTAAAAAGGGTGATTTAGACAATATCCATTAGGACTAGAGACATCTCTATTAGAGCTATGGATTCTTGGTTGGTATTAGAAAAATTCCCATGCCATTCCACCCATCTAAATAGATAAATATTACCAAGGGTCTTAGAATTTTTGGTTGTTTAAGCAGACTAAACTATTTCATGTGAATTTAAGAGCTATAAAATAACTAATCATGCTTACACACATTGATGGTCTAAGGCTGAATCAAAACTTAGTATGTCACATGTTGAGGTAGACTTTGGTGCCTTCATATTCCTCATTTTGTCTAAATAATTATTTATAATTTAAGTTTGTGTTCAAGTGTGAAGACTTGTAGTCTATCTTTTAAAGTTATTTAGCCAGAGTTTTACATTCTAGATTATGCATGATTGACAACATTTTCCCCATGGAAGTTGCCATTTTATTGGGTCTAACATGCCCCATATTAAATTTATCACATGGGGACCCTCTTGTCTCATTATGACTAGTTTTTTTTGGCTCTATTTGGATTCAGTTGCATGATCATTTTTCTGAGTGCTACTTATTCTCAAAGTTGGGTTATTTTCCTCTTTATCCTTACCCTAGATATATCATGAGATTTTAGGCTAAATATTGGACTTCATAGTCTGTGTGTTTGGATTGAATAATCATCTAATTCTATTTGTTTATTTTCCCATGGTGTGTTAATGAATATTTGACTAGGGATTTAAGCTATAGAAATTAGTCTAGTGAAACACCCTTTAAGTGATTAGGACCTTCATTTATTGGTCATATGAGTTATATGATTTAGGACTCACTTAAAAACTAGGTTGAATAATTATTATGTAGATCAATTTATTTTTCTCAAACTTTGTCTCAAAACATTGGAATTAATCTCCTAAAAATGGTCTAATGTTCTATGAGACTTTTGGAAAATTTCCCTAGGCAACTTGGTTCACAATTGTATTATTGCATAAAAATATGACTAAATGTTTATAACATATTATTATTGATCTTAGTCTATTTTCAATATTGTGTATTTTTATGTAATTTTATAGATAATTCAATTCTATTTGGTTTTCATATGAACTATTTTGATTAATAATGACTAAGTCTTTATACCATCCTTTATAAAGCCTTGGCCAATTATTTGAGTTTAAGTTTGATTATAAAATTATTTGAGCTTAAAAAACTACCTCTGTGCTTTGGTTAAGTATTTTAAATGTCAATTATGGGGATATTTTAAAATATTAGTTTATTATAATCTTGGGTTTAATTCAAGTTTCCATGGGCTCAAAATGATGAAACTTAGGCTAGATCTGTTTAAATATACATCCTAAATTAATATGTATTTCTCTTTTCATTCATCAAATTATTTGTGATATATTTAAATGCCTTAGTTTATTTTTTGTTTTAATTGACTAATACATTATATACCTTTGAAAATTATGCTTTCTCCTTATCATTTTATAGTAAATCCTCTCAAAATCCCAATTGAATGAGATTGTGCCATATGGCATGATATTGTTCATCCAAGAGCTCAACCAATTTCAAAGACTTATCTAATTTTAATTTCTATCATCAGGTGCCCAAAATCCCAAGATCATTTCACATGGAATGATCCTAGGGATTCAAGGACCTAGGTAGTAAAGTTCAGTATCAAAAGTCCCTACAGATCTAAGTTTTATGATCATGTTATGTGGTATGATCATAGGAACCTAGAGGCCTACAATGTTAAGGATTTTATTAATATTTTGGCATATATCTAAGTCCTATGATGGTGCCACAAATAATCATTATGGGGAATAAAACCATGGGGATGTGTTTGAGTAACCAATAAGTCCCCATAGCTTTGATCCCCATGATAATGCCACATGGCATCATTATATAGAATAGAACCTTGATGATGTGATTGATAAGTCAGGGAGATATCATAGACTTGGGCTAATAGGATGATTACATGTGGCATCATCCCATGATCTAGGGTTGACATGACTTTAAACAATACACATAGAACTAGGGAGGATCTCCATAACCTGACTCATCATGATGATTTCACATGGAATCATCATGTGAGCCAAGGAATCAAAGGAAGTCTGAGGCATATCAATGATGGGGTGGAAAAAGTCCTAAATTGATGTCTAAGAATAAATACATAATGCTAAGAGGCCATGTGGATATATAAGATGCTTGGGAGGACTAAAGATGAACATTAAATAGTAAAAAGGGAGATGTACAAATGGAAAGAGGCTAAAGACTAATAAAAATGGGATAAAATTAATGTCCCATTTGGTATCAAGGACATAAAAGGCCAATATTTCACTGTGTATTCATGTAAATGGGAAAATAGAATTAAAACTCAGTGAATTGATCATTAACATAGAATTTTAACCCAAAATTGAGTTTAAAACTATTTGTAACATTAAGTCATAGATATGGAGTGGTTGGGTGACATCAATCAGAAAAAGACAAAGAGATAATAATAAAAACATTATTATTAAGGAGGCATGGTTTTAATTACAAATAATAATTAGTTTGAGTTGGATTTTAAGGGGTTTGACTGGTTAATGGATAAGGAACATTTGAGTTACATAGGTATCAAACCATGGGAAAATAAAAACATAATTTGACCTTTTGAGAGAGTGGAGGAGAATAGTATAACAAATTATAGTTCCAATAGCCTTTGGAGACAACAACGACAAAGGATGAGAGCCTTGTACTGAGTGGGTCAAGTCCCATTCTCTTTCTATATAGATGGCCCATATTATTTTTAAGGTGGAAATTTTAGAGCACCAAAATGCTACAAAAATTGTGATAGGTGTTTCTATGCAAAATTGCTTTCTACATTCAAAGAAGAAATAAGAAACTAAAAGAAATGGTCAAAGCTAGAAGATACCTGATAAAGTCGTGCACACCGAAATCAGACGTTGGAAGATTCTCCTCTTTGGTTATGGAGGAATGACACCTGAGAAGAAAAGAGACTGAAACACAGAAAAATGTTAGTCAAAGATATGGTGGGCTGTCAGGTGAACGCCCGATCCTGAAAATACGAAGACTTCCTAGAAGGATATCAACCCACTGATAAAAAAGCAGAATATTGGACTAAAGTAGATATAATGAAAGATAAAATGACAAAAATAAGGGACAAAAAATAAAATGCATACCTGATAATGAAGTAAACTATTTTGTACAGTCGCCGATGTCGGTCTCTGTAGTGCCAGCATCGGTTAGGAAAGTGCCGACATCGGTTAAAGTGCCGGCGTCGGTTGGGGTAGTGACCGGCGTCGATCAGGGCAAGTTCTGGATAGAGTCTAGGTGAGTTACAGAAGGTCTAGTAGAGTCGAGATGAGGTCTTGGTCAGGATTGGGACAGGGTCTAGGGGTTTAGTCGAAGTAAGGTCAAGTTTGGATAGGGTATGGGGGTTTAGTCGAGTCTAGACAGAGTTATAGATTTGGATAGTGGGCAGAGATGTAAAGAAGGGACTCAGGGTTTAGGTTTACGGTCTGAAGATCTGGGGTGATAGAAATAGAAGTAACAAACAAATAATAACCAGAAATAAATAAAAACAAACAGAGGAAATACTTACCTGTCAGAAGATATGATAAAAGCCATGATTGAAGTCGTCGAAGCGTTGCCGTAAGTTGATCGAAGCAAATGCGGATTGGTCGAATGCTGGAGTTGGTTGATTGCTAGAGCTAATTGGTTGTAAGAGTTTGTGAATGTCAGAGTTTTTGGGATCGATTGATTGATTCGTGTTTAGGATTAATCGGCGGACGCTGATGAAGGCGAGGGACGATTCAAGAGACAGTTTGAGAGATGGTTCGATAATCGATCGGGGAACTGATTGGGAACCAAATGATAACTGATAATGGGTAACGGTAAGGTAACCGACGTCGGTAGGATTGTCGACGTCGGCCGATAAGTGACCGACGTCAGGGACGTTGACCGGGTAACGACCATCGTCGACAGATGCACAATGGGGATAGAGTCTAGCTTTAGCTCTGTGCTCATTTTTACATGCTGCCAAGGTCAAGGCTAGTGGGAAAAGTGGTCAACAAGGGTTAAATAGGTGAAGAAGAAGAAAATGCGGAATGACCAGGGGAGTCAACACTATTTCGGTGTCTACATTTGCCCCTTTTTGTCTTGTTGGTTATTCTGGATGAACTGCAAGACAAAAATAGGAGGTTGGTTGCCCCAAGTGATGGGTAAGGTCAACTTCATCTTGTTGGTTGTTTGAATGAACTGCAAGACAAAATAAGAAAAAGATAGGTTGCCCAATTGTGGATGAGGTATTCCCCCTCAAAGCAGGAGTCGAGGGAAGGGAACTGGGAATCGGGTGTTGATTTGATAAAGAGATGGATAAAAAAGGGTGAGGGTGAACGTTGCAAAAGTCATGATTACATGTCTACCACTTCACAAGATGGTCAGGTCAATTATCGCAAGTCAAAGGTCAAGGAGTGCCAAAATTGAAGTAACCAGTCCCCAGCATTTAGTCGTCTGCTGATCGGGTCACTCAATCTAAGCTGAAGCTCCAAAATGGTCATCATGTTCTAGGTATCTCGGGCTCAGGAAGTGCTCCTAGAAACACGAAAATGTCACAAGTAGTGCAGATCAACTGGCTTACGATCCTATACTTGTGAGGGTCCAAAAAAAAATAGTCTATGCATAATTCTGCTAACCAGCTGTGAGGTAGCATATATGCAAAAACAACCAAGGCAACATTGTCTTGGAAGTGGTCAAGGTCGAAGGAGATAGGTATGATCTCCAATGGTCGTTGGTCGAGGTGGATGGATGGATGAAAAGATGTGGCCGAGCTAACCTCAAAAAATGTCATGTGATTTGAGTGCTGCCTACATAGCCCTTGTGTGAAGGGCCTCAGGCCAATGTAGTTCTCCCTAAAGGGAGGAATGGTCAAAGGGATGGAATTGGTCGTGGTTGAGAGCAAGGTCATGGTCAAAAAGAGGAAAAATAGGTTTGTCCATCAAAGAGATGAACAAACGAGGGTGGTCGAGCTAACCTCAAAAATCTAAGTGCTACCTACATAGCCCTGGTCTTAGGGCCTCATACCAATGTAGTTCAGACAAAGGGTCTGAGTAGTAGATAGGGGGTCAAAATGGTTGATAGATTGGTCTTGGTTATGATGAAATGATGAGGAGAAGAGATGTTGCAGCCTTTTCCAAATGGTGTATTCGGCAACATTGGTTGAGAGGTCTTTCATCCCGAGCAATATTCTATATTCGTGATGGATGTATGCTAAAAATGAATGGAGGTCTATTTATGCTTTAGCAAGTATTGGTTTATGCTGAACATAAAGTGCGGCGAGTTGATAGTTTCCACGTTTATTTGTGTCCATAAAAACTAAGGGGAATAGGCTATGGGGGTGGTCTGAAAAGAGAGTTGAGCTGAGTCGATTGACAAGTGATGAAGGTGAATGTGACCAAAGTGTAGAAGAATTGAAAAGCATATTGCTCTTTCATTGACAAGGACCAAAAAGATAGCATAGATAGGGGTTATGAGGACTAAGAGCCCCATTCATGCGTGACGTCGTTGACCATAGTTATGTTAGAGCGGTAATCGAATCACTTCGACATTAAAGTGAGCTCGAAGTCCCTTGAGCAGGTGATAGGAGGAGGAAAAAGGGTAACCCATTGTAAGAGCAGAGATAACTTTGCCCCTTTTTATAGGAGACCTTGAGACAGCTATAAGTCAAGTCCATGACTCATTTTTTTTTTTTTTTTGAGGTGTAGACTGATCAATGCGAGAAGTCTGCATAGAGATGTCATTTGCTTGGTGGTCAGTTGTGAAGCTGATCATTGCGAGAAGCTTCTAAAATAGTGTTGTTTATTGCCAGATTAGTCATAGCCATCCTTCGAGGGAGTGGTCTAGATCTTTGTTTAATATAAGGGCTTTTGAATAGCTGTCCTTCGAGGGAGTAGTCTATTAATTATAACAATGATAGTACAACTCTCCTTCGAGGGAGCAGTCTACCTTTTGATTTGATATTGATATAGTGACCATGGATATTGTGACATCTTGATTTGTTTTTAGAGAAATGTGAGTCAAGGACGAGATTATAGAAGGTCAAGGGCTCCCTTTTATTAGGACAAAGCATCCATATAGCATAAAAGGGTTATAGGAATTGTTAAGAGGAAATTAAGGTTAAAAGGAATTAGGACTAAGAGGATGGGGATTGCTCAAGGGACAAGCTCAAGTTAAGTGTCAAGTGGACAAGTACTCGACTAGCAGTAGAACGGTCACAGATGCAATGCATTAAGAGGCTCAGGTTCTGGTCGTCCATCAAGAGAAGACAGACGGTAAGTCCCTGATCCATACTTGTGCGTGATAATAAAAGGTCCAAGCCAATTAGGAGCAAACTTACCTTGTTTACTTCGCTCCATATTGGTCACGTGTTGATTCTCTTTGAGGATGAGGTCTCCGATGTTGAAATCTCATTCTCGCAGATTTTTGTCATAGGTGTGCTTGATGTGATGTTGATAGACATGGAGATGATTAAGGGCAGCAAGACAGCATTCGTCAAGTAACTCAAGTTGAGCTAAGTGATCTTGATGAAAGTCATTGTTGGAAAGAATATCATGTAGAGAAATGTGGAGAGACGGGATCTGTACTTCGAGAGGTAAGACAGCCTCTATTCTGTACACGAGAGAAAAAGGGGTGGCACCCATGGAGGTTCAGATGCTAGTGCGGTAAGCCCACAAAGCGAAGGGAATGTGAATGTGCCAATCCCTGCCTGTGTCACTGACCACTTTCATGAGAATTTTGGTGAGAATTTTGTTGGAAGCCTCAGCCTGCCCATTTGCTTGTGGGTAGTAAGGTGAAGAGAAACTGAGTTTGATGCCGAATGAGTCGCATAGCTTTTGGACAGTCTCATTTTTGAAGGACTTGTCGTTATCGGTAATGATTTTATGAGGGACACTGAAATGACAGATGATATGGGTGGTGATGAAGTCGACTATCTTGTCAGCTTTTGTGGAGACGAGAGGAATGGCTTCCACCCACTTGGTGAAATATTCAGTGGCTATGATGATGGATTGATGACGAAGAGACGAATGAGGGTTAATCTCACCGATGAGATCTAAACCCCACTGAGAAAAAAGCTAGAAATATTGAGCAATTTATAAGGCGTGACTAGGAAGATGAAACAAGTTAGAGTGCTGCTGACACTTGATGCAACGCTGAACATAGTTGCTACAGTCTTGATGAAGGGTAGGCCAATAATAGCCCAAACGAAGGATGCACTTGGCAACCAAATTCCCACTGAAATGTCTGCCACAAATCCTGTCATGGACTTGTTGAATGGCTTGAGATGCTTCAGTGGAGGTGAGACAGCGAAGAAGGAGGCTGTCGAAGCCTCACTTATAGAGAAGACCCCCTAGCATGGTATAGCGAGTGGTACGCTTGATAAAAGCTCATCGTGCATTACTAGAGAGGTTGGGAGGAATGACAGAGAGAGATAAGAAGTCTACAAGTTGCTTATACTAAGCATCTTGTGGGCTAGGGTCTATAGTGTTGACATGATGAATGTGAGGAGAGATATATGAAGGCAACAGCACACGATGCACCGTGACAAAAAGTCTGGATGCAGATGAGGAAGATGGGATATGCAAAGCGAGAGAAGCCATGGTGTTAGCAAACTTATTCATGGATCGAGGAACAGTTTGCAGGAGGTAATGATCAAAAGATGCAAGGAGAATGTCATCACAGTTTTTGTACTTTTGCAAAATTTCATTTTTACAGAGGTATGAACCGTTGACCTAATTGACAATGAGCTGTGAGTCACCGAAGATGTTGATGGACTTGATGCTGAGAGAGAGGGCAGTCTGAAGTCCCAAAATTAAGGCCTCATATTTGGCCATATTATTGGTACAATCAAAGTCGAGTTTAAAAGACAAAGGCATGGGCTCCCCTTTGAGTGGGATGAGAATGACCCTAGCACCCCTACCAAGTTGACATTTAGAGCCGTCAAAGAACATAGTCATCTGATAGGTGGTGTCATCGGAGGAAAGCGCAGTGATAGACTCGTCAAGGAACTCACACTGTGAAGGTTGATTGTTAGGAAGAGGGACATTTGCTAGTTGATCAGTGATGGTTTGCCCCTTGATAGATTTCTGCTAGATGAATTCGAGGTCAAACTTAGCAAGCAGCATGAGCCACCAAGCCATATGTTGATTCTGATATGGCTTGGAGTGCATATACTTGAGAGGGTCGGTGTGGGTGATGACAAAGGTTTTGTGACTAAGAAGATAATGGTGAAGCTTAGTAGCAGTAAAGACTAATGCCAAACAGAGTTTCTTGATATGGGTATATCGAGTTTCATAGTCGACTAGTGTTCGGCTGATATAATAGACTACTTGCTCACGGTGATGTTCGTCTCGGTGCGCGATCATGGCACCTAACGAATGATGAGTGGCTGAGATATAAAGGTAAAAGGGTTGGTCATCTTTAGGTGGAATGAGAACTGGTGGAGAAACCAGATAGAATTTTAAGGCTTCAAAAGCCTCTTGACAGTCCTTATCCCATATAAAAGAGACGTCCTTCTTAAGGAGATGATGAAAAGGTTGGCAGCGGTCAGAAAGCTACGAGATGAAATGACGAATGGACTAGAGCTTGCCTTGCAAACTGCGAAGCTGCTTGAGATTGGATGGGGGCGGCATTTTGAGGATAGCGCAAATCTTGGCAGGATCTATCTCGATGCCACGGAAGGAAATGATGAAGCTGAAAAGCTTGTCAGAGAAGACCCCAAAGACACATTTCTTGGGGTTAAGATGAGCATTGTACTGAAGAAGATGAGAAAAGATGATTTTGAGAATGGTCAAATGGTCACGCGAAGCTTGTACTTGCTGAGCAGGTCATCCACATAGTCCTCCATGATTTTGTGAAGGAGATCATGGAAAATGTAGGTCATGGCACGTTGATAAGTGGCGCCTACATTTTTCAAGCTGAAAGGCAGACTCGATAGCAAAAAGTCCCCCATGGGGTAATGAAAGTAGTCTTGTGCTGATCTTCCTAGAGCAATCAGGATTTGATTGTATCTTGAAAATCCATCCATAAGAGATAGCATCTCATGGCCGGCCGTAAGATCAACAAGCTAGTCAATGTTAGGAAGAGGAAAGTCATCTTTAGGACAGGCTAGATTAAGGTCGCGATAGTCTGTGTAGATCCAAATCCCCCCAGTTGCCTTGGTGACTGGGATGATGTTAGAGACCCACTATGGATAATCGATGGGCTGGATGAAGGAGACAAAAAGGAGGTGCTAAAGCTCCTCTTTGACAAGGAGGGTAACGTGAGGATGCATCTTTTGAAGCTTTTGCCTGACAGGCTTAGCCTCTGGTTTGGTGATAATGTTATGGGTAACGATGGTGGGGTCGATGCTAGGCATATCTCTATAAGTCCAAGCAAAGGCCTTGCTATGGTCAGAGAGGAACTGGGTATAGTCAAGCTGCTCCTGAATGTCTAAAGATTGTCCAATATTTAAGACATAAGGAACATTAGAAGAAGGAAGGTTGATGTCAATGGTTGATTCATTTAACATAACCTGGGTCTCAGAAGGGAGGGAGTGCTGGATGAAAGAATCGTCAGCACCCATGTAAGAAAGAATGGCGTCATTGTCAACGCAATGAACAGTGTGAATGGTTGCCGACTCATCTTCGATCATGCTAAGAAAAATGAGAGGGAGAGAATTGAACACCTCATTGAGCTGATAAGTCAAAGGGTCTAGGTGGATGGTGTTTATGCAAAAAAAAAAAAACTAGGAGGAATGGAAACCACTGACTCTGTAGGTGAAGGGGGCGGAACAGGCGAGTGTGGAGGAGATTGGTCAATGATTGGTTCAGGACAAAGGTCTACAGGGTCTTGAGTGGGGTCGTGATATCCCAGACCATACCGTTTCTTGGCATCGTCATCATTGAGCGATTGGATGGGTTGATGGGAGCCCTGCTCATAGCGTCTGAAACTAAAACCCTTCCATGCACACCTGTAAAGGTAAGTGTGTGCAAAGGCGGGGTTGCCAAGAAATGAGAAATCTAATGTGAAAGGTTGAGGTGAAGAAAGAGGATTACCATTAGTAAGAGCTTGATTAAGCCCCCCATAGATGAGGTTGGTGCAGAGGTGAGGGGGACCATAAGGTATGATCATCCCTATCTGATGGTCGTAGCTGGGGTTGTGATGAAGGCGTCCATACTTTTGTGGAGTTTGGAACATGTCTAAAGCCAGCAAGAGATACTCTCCCAATGAAAGTCTTTGGAAGACGTCTTCCATGGGGTCTGTGGTTGTCGCTTGAAGGGGAGGTGTAAGGGCGACCGCCTGTTGCGAACTAGTTAAAGCTTTCGCGGATGGAGGCAGTGCCAGGGTTAACGGCTTGATAGGAATGAGGACATCATTTGGACGATAGGTGGTGTTGCAAGTTTTGAAGGGTGAAGGGTCAGCAGGAATGGTGTGGACTTGTCTGTTATGCTCAAATTTCACACAACGGTGGAGGGTGGAGGGGACACAGGCCATGGCATGGATCCAGGGTCGGCCCAGCAAGATGTTGTATTGAAACTCTCCTTCAATGATGTAGAAGAGCTCCGAGACTATGTGTGGACCAACATGAATATGAAGGACGACTGTGCCAATGGTCATGGCAGTAGTGTCATTAAAAGAACGCAAGATTGTGTCAGTTTTGGAGATGCAATTCTTGGGAAGAGCCAACTGATCAAAGGCATGGGTGGAGATGATGTTGATGTTAGCGCCTCTGTCGATCATAATGCATTTAATGTGTGTCTGATCGATATAGGCAGTGATGAAGAGGGCAGCGTCCTGATCTTCCGTGTTGGATGTGGGAATCTCTTAATCGCTGAATGTGATGGAGGCAACAGGGGCTAAGGAGTGGACAAGGGCAGCAAGTGGCTGGGGATCCTCGGGTTGGACCTCCACTGCCTGTAGGGCTTGGACGAGGGCCTGACGATGTTGGGGTGAGGTTTGGATGAGATCATAGAGGGACATCTTCATAGGCGTCTGGTGAAGCTGTTTCAACATGGAGTCATGGATTGGTCCAGAAGAAGAAGAAGAAGAGGAGGGTTGAGGTGCGCCAAGGATAGAAATCTTAGGTTTAGGAGGTTGAGGTGGATTAACAAAAGGGTAGGTCCAAGGAATGGCAGCTTTTTCTTTCGCCTTATCCTTTTGTGACCTAGTGGTGATGTGAATGGCATTGATTTCAAAGATGGGAGGTGAAGGTGATGAAGGGGTTGTAACCGGTTGATGAGATGTGGATGGGCTTGACGAGGTTGAAGGGTTATGAGAAGGAGTCAGGGGTCGATCGAAAGTGTCCTCAAAGAGAAGAGTGTCTTTCTCAAGATAACGGCGAATGACAGCCTTGAGGGCACAACAAGTCTCGGTGTCGTGTCCTAGTGTACGATGATATAAACAAATCTTCATGTCGTCGAACCAAGAGGGTTTTGACCTGAGAGGTTAGAAGGGCTTGATGGGTGGAAGAGTTATGCTGGAAGTTTGCAAAAGTCATTGTAAGATCAAAGAGTATGAGCCCTCTAAAGGGTCCATGCTCATCGATGTATGTGATGTCGGTGACTTTTGCTTGGGCAAAGTAGGAGGGGATTTTCGTACCACCTTCTGGGTTGATGGTGCGATGACAGGCGGAGACGGTACATTCTTCATGAGAGGTACTGCTCTTTTGGGAGAGGGTAGGCTTGCGGTAGGTAAAGGAAGCAAAGGAGGCAACCGGCTTTGATTAGAGTTTGAAGTGGGAAGGACTCTGGTTAGGGTTGAAGGATGCGGGCCCAAAATGGAAGGCAATGGTGATGGAAGAGGAGGCGTTCACCTCTGTGGTTTGGCAGTCTTTTGTGATTTAGGTTGAAGACTACTATTGGTTGAGGTCTGGTTTAAGTCCACCTTCACTTGTGGATGAGTGAGGTTGGAGACGGGGCAAACGCCAAGTGACTTGATAGGTTTAGGCAGAGTAGATGAGGGTTTTGGTTTTGATGAGGTTGATGAATATGTAGACGGTCTAGAGGCGAAAATATGATTTTTGTTGATAGTCTTAGGAGGTTCTGCCATGGGAGGATTAACAGCATGAGATGAGAGGGCCCGAGCTTATTGAAGAGCTGTGAGACGGTCCCACAATCCCTGATGCTCCACTTTCTTAGAAGGGAGAAGTTTGAGTCTCTCCACTAATCAGGAAAATGGCTGAGAAGATGTGGGATGAAGTTTGGGCTCTTGAGAAGACATTGACAGTTGTGGGACTGAAGGTGAGATGGGTGTAGTAGTCTCTGGCCCAAAGCATGGTGAAGTCATGACAGGTTCATCTTTGGTTGGAGATGAAGGAGAGATAGGTTCTTCCCTGGGTGGAGAAGAAATTAGAGAATGAAGCTCCTCAAGTGGGTAAAGGGCAGGGATGATAGTGCCCTCCACTTGTGGTTGAGGAGTAGGAAAGGTTGGGTCCTCCATGGGCAGCAAGAAGGAAGATGGTGAAACCGGCGGTGCTGGTAAGGTCGAGGCATCCTCCAAAATGAGAGAAGTTGATGGAGAACTAACTGGAGAAAGAGGTTCGTCCACATGTGATGGGTTGATGGATGAACTCACCTCTTGAGGTTGGTTAGAAATGAGGGGCGAGACCGTATTGACTGTTCGAATATTATGTTCGTGGGTATTGTCAGTCAAGGTCTGGACGTTGTTTTGGGTTGGTGGATGATTGGGGAATGGTTGTTTGAAGATATCGATACCCTGATTAGGAGGGGCATTGGGATTGTTGAGGATGAGGTCACCCTTTTCCAACATGTCTTGGATTATGTTTTTAAGGGTTTTACAGTTGCCCGTGTCATGACCTTTAACACGGTGGTAGTGGCAAAAGTCATTTTCCCTATACCACGCAAGGATGGTGCGTGAGGGATCAAATTGTGGTGGTGGTCGGATTTGAGGGAGATTGAGGGCCCTTTGTTTGATGAGTTTTTCTAGCACAGACGCGTATGATTCTCCAAGTGGAGTAAACTGTCGCTGTATGTATCTCTGCTAAAATTGGCGAGTGGCACTCATAGATGTGGATGGTTCAGGTTGATTAGTTGAAGGTGAAGAGGAAGAAGATCTAACAACCACAGTATTTGCTGAAGCTTTAGATTTAGGATTGGACAAGGAAGGCTTAGAAGAGGGGTCATTGGTTTTGGAGTTGGGATTCTTGCTCTGCAACTTGACTTTATTCTCCTCGACAGCACGTAACTCAAGTTTACGAGCCATTGTGAAGGCTTCGTCAAAAGTGCGGAAGGTCTGAACCCTCAAGGTAGAAGAAATATGTCTAGCACAGGTTTGAGAGAAAAGTTCAATAAGCTCAGGCTGAGGTAAGGAAAATGAAAGTTGATTGATAAGGCCCCTCCACCGAGCGATGAAATCAGCAATGGATTCATCCTTAAACTAGTGGATAGAATAGAGGTCTGTGATGGAGACCTTCTTGGTGATATTGATGGAGAAATGATCGAAGAAGAGCTGGGCCAGTTGAGTGAATGTAAAGATGGAATGGCTGGGAAGAGAGCTGTACTAGTCAAGTGCAACACCTGAGAGAGACATGGGAAACGTGCGTAAGAGCAACGCATCGTCGTGAGCGATAAGGTAACAGGCATGTCTGAATGCCCGTAAGTGTTGTTGTGGGTCTTCCTTGCTTTGGAAATGAGAAAACTTAGGAAGCTCCCACTGGCTGGGATATGGTCTGATGGGGACAGAAGGATGGATGGGCTCGTTGTAAATTTGTTCGTACGAGAGAGTGTTGTGTGAGTCGGAAACGGAGGTCTCTAGGTTGGACATTTTATCCATCAGCATCTTGATAATATCTACTAACAAATTGGTGGGTGGAATGCCTCCTAGATTGTAAGGCACTTGAAAGAGGCTGGAAGAGGTATACGACGTAGTCGGTTGTACCAATAAGGGCGCAACGTACGGATGGCTAGTCGTAGGGGCAGAAGAGGTGACTAAGGATGGTTGGATAGAAGGCATGGCTAGGTTTGATGTTGTCATGGGAGGTTGGTTAGAGGTGACATGGGCCAATGGATAGGTAGCCACCCTAGTGTTGATAGGAGTAAGGGTAGGCGGAATAGAGACGACCAAGTTTTGAAAGAAGGTAGAAAGTGGTCGAGTGGGCTGAGATTGATAAGGGGCCGAAACCCTGGTGAAAGTGGGCCCAGCGATGGAAGGAGAGGCCACACTTGGATGGTTGGTAAAATGTTGGTCATTGGTTGAGGCAACAGCCTGGGTATCTAAGGGTTGAACTATGAATGCCGTTGATATGGCCACAGTCTCGAGGAAAGAAGTCGGCATTCCATAAATTGGATTGCCCAAGGGGTCTCGCGTTCGGCTATTCGTGAGATAGTGTTGCAAGGCTTTTACATTGAGGTCTAAGAATCATGCAAAATCTTGGTCCCCTTCTGGGATAATAGGCGTTTGGGTTGGAGATGGTCTGGTAGGAGTTCTTTCAGTTTTTGAGTTGAACTCCATTATAGGGCTGGTTATAGGTGGGGTAGACAGAAGAGGATGATGCCTCGCGTGATCGACTAGAGCCTTGGCTTAGCTACAAGTCAGAACCATTCAAGGCAAGGAAGAATGTCCTCATGAGCTCAAGCAAGCAGATAAGAACTAAAAAAGGATGAAGACACAAGCAGATCCTAAAACCCTAGAAGTAAATTATTAGGATTATAGTGGCTTATGCCTTAGAATGTGTGTAGAGGAAGATTGGCTTTTGAGTCAAGTCCTAGAAGAAGTAGTCTATGGATGGTTTTGGGTTTTGTTATGGTGCTCAAGAAGTCTATGTTAGCTTCTGTACAGGCCTAGTGCTAAGGAGCAAGCTCCCCTCACTTCACGATTCCAGTGGTTAGCTGGTTTCGCTTAGCCAAAATATACTTCCACTATAGTTTAGACTCTGCCAGAGAACAGAGTTGGCTTTCCCCTTGGTGATGAAATCCAAGTAAGATCACTGGGATGGGTAAGGTATCCGCTGGGGGATGAAATCCCAGTCGGGCCTTGTCTCAGGTAAGTTAAAATGTTTGTTTTGTGCAAGTGGTTTGGTCATGTAACATCAAGTGATCTAAATGAATTCAATATGCAGTTTAATTACTATGCGTGGTCTAAGAGATGCAGGCAAACATAAATGAATGCAAAGTGTTTTAATGCCCAAGTCAAAATGTTTGTTTGTATGAAGATGAATGGAGAAAGAGTTGAAGAATATGAGTTTTAGCTAGTCTAGAAGTGCAAGAAAGAAAAAAATGTTCTTTTTATTTCCTGCTTATGATGTCATTTAAGAAGAGACGAAAGGAGGTGAAAAGGAAGAAACCTAATGCACCTATATGAACAAAAGAAAGAAAGAACCCAAGGAAGGCCTTAGGGTCCCACCGGGCGTGCCAGAATGTTTCTATGCAAAATTGCTTTCTACATTCAAAGAAGAAATAAGAAACTAAAAGAAATGGTCAAAGCTAGAAGATACCTGATAAAGTCATGCGCACCGAAATCAGACGTTGGAAGATTCTCCTCTTTGGCTGTGGAGGAATGACACCTGAGAAGAAAAGAGACTGAAACACGGAAAAATGTTAGTCAAAGATATGGTGGGCTGTCAGGCGAACGCCCGATCCCGAAAATATGAAGACTTCCTAGAAGGATATCAACCCACTGATAAAAAAGTAGAATATTGGACTAAAGTAGATATAATGAAAGATAAAATGATAGAAATAAGGGACATAAAATAAAATGCATACCTGATAATGAAGTAAACTATTCTATACAGTCACCGATGTCAATCTTTGTAGTGTCGGCGTCGGTTAGGAAAGTGCTGACATCGGTTAAAGTGTCGGCGTCGGTCAGGGTAGTGACCGGCGTCGATCAGGGCAAGTTCTGGACAGAGTCTAGGCGAGTTGCAGAAGGTCTGGTAGAGTCGGGATGAGGTCTTGGTCAGGATCAGGACAGGGTCTGGGGGTTTAGTCGAAGTAAGGTCAAGTTTGGACAGGGTCTAGGGGTTTAGTCGAGTCTAGACAGAGTTATAGATTTGGATAGTGGGCAGAGATGTAAAGAAGGGACTCAGGGTTCAGGTCTACGGTCTAAAGATTCGGGGTGATAGAAATAGAAATAACAAACAAATAATAACCAGAAAGAAATAAAAACAAATAGAGGAAATACTTACCTGTCAGAAGATATGATAAAAGCCATGATTAAAGTCGTCGAAGCGTTGCCGTAAGTTGATCCAAGCGAATGCAGATTGGTCGAATGCTGGAGTTGGTTGATTGCTAGAGCTGATTGGTTGCAAGAGTCTATGAATGTCAGAGTTTTTGGGATCGATTGATTGATTCACGTTCGAGATTGATCGGCGGACACTGATGAAGGCGAGGGACGGTTCAAGAGACGGTTCGAGAGATGGTTCGATAACCGATTGGGAACCGAATGATAACTGATAACGGGTAATGGTAAGGTGACCGACGTCGGCAGGATTGCCGATGTCAGCCGATAAGTGACCGACGTCAGTGACGTCGATTGGGTAATGACCATCGTCAGCAGATGCACAATGGGGATAGAGTCTAGCTTTAGCTCTATGCTCATTTTTACATGCTGCCAGGGTCAAGGCTAGTGGGAAAAGTGGTCGACAAGGGTTAAATAGGCGAAGAAGAATAAAATGTGGAATGACCAGGGGAGTCGACACAATTTCGGTGTCTACAATAGGCCCAAAACTCTTTGTTGTCACTCAAACCATGCACTTGATGAATTATAATAATTAGTTTAGTGGAACAATGGGAACATCCCATAAGTTGTGGGACACCATGATCCTTGGGATGGACCTTCGAAGAAGGCTAGCTTCCTTCTAATTTAAATTCACCTAATTTAAGATCAACATGAAAGCTTAAAAGAGATAAAATGAAATATACAACTAACCCTAAATCTAAAATATTTTGAAGGGAAAAAAGGACAAGGAATGCTGAAATATAAAATGGTGATGCACCAACACTAGATAGATCCACTCTATAGGATTTGAAAAACACACTAAAAATTATAGAGAACAAGGAAATATCACACATAATACAAGATGAATACTTTAATTGGATAATTAATTTATATGAAGGCTTATGACACAATATATCACCAAGGAGGATGATATATGATCGATAAGTGGTGTCTATATAGACCTATGTTCATACAACATACAACCTACAAAAAGGATTCAAACTGTATATGGAGGTGATGGGAATCAACATCAATCAAAGGGCTGAAGGTCATCCACATACAAAGATGAATAAACAAAAACACACACAAAATGTAAAATAATGAAAGGAGGTGAACTCAATTCTCATTAAAATGCAAGGTTCAAGTGGTAAAGGGTTCATGGAGGAAAAATCTTGGCAATATTACTATTCCTAGAAATGTCCACCCTTCTACAAGGAAAGACCCAGGCTTATATAGAAAAAATAGAGAACCCCAAGAGTCATTGATTGGTCTTACCTACTATCAAGGTGGTTAAAAATAATAATGGTGATTGGGGAAATGATTTAAGGTTATGATAGAATGGAGGTATGCCTGTGCTCAATACATAATAAAAAATGAATGAGGTGGCCCAACTATTCTAATTTTCTTAAGCTTCACCATGGGCTATGCTTACATAACTATCATGCCACATCCTTAGAGCCTATAAATTATCTTTATGTACTTTTAGATGTAATTTTTTGCATGATTATTAAATTTAGGTCATTTTTCCTTCCCCACATTGCTAGTTAGAGTTGAGCTACACATGATTCATACACCAAGACTCCTTGATCCTATGAATCAATTGTTACATAGTCCATCATTTGCCTTTAATGTTTTTGATGATCAGATGGGCCATAAAATTTAATCCAATGTATTGATGACATCATTTATTCTATATGTATTTATTTTGATAACCTTTTCCTTCCCCATTACCTCACTATTATCTTTGCTCTATAGGCTCTCTCCTTTCCACTTGACAACTAGTTAACCTTTATCTATTTACCTTATAAATATGGGTTCATGAAAATTCATAATGTGAATTATTATCACTAACCTAAGGGCCATGTTATTTTGAAATTGGTAGTTAGCTCCATTATGTTAGGTTATTGAGATTGTTCCAGGTGGCATCATCTCTCTAACATACTAGTATGACATATTTTCATAACTGAATGAACTATCTCGGGGCTCCAAATGACTAATATTTTTCCATGTGGTGTCATCATTCTAACCCAAATACTTTGGCACTTTAATGATGTGATTTTCCCTCCAATAAATTTAAATAAAAGCTAAGTCTGAAAGGTTTTTGGAATAGGCCCAAGGCTATGGAATGTAGAAATGTGGATCTCAATAAATTTGAAGAAAAATCTAAGTGATTGAAATCCATACTTACCTTCACAAAATTATGTGCTTGATATATAAAACTTGTATCATTTAACAAAATAAGTTGTGCATAGTTTAGATCATATCCTGTGAATCATGTAAGAACAAAATTGGAATTATGTGATCCAACACTAAAAAATAACCTTTGAGTGAAAGGAAGTCCTTGAATAATATCACACAAGAGGATTGGGAATTTTGAGTGCACTCTTCATAATTTTTAAATACTCCCCACACACTTCTTTGTTCACTACTTGAAGTATGGGAGACCTACACACCTAGACCTATATACTATTCCATCACTTGGTTATATTCTATGCAAAGGGCATATGCTAAAGGATGAATAGTAGGAATAAAATATATAATTATTCAATGAAAGTTTAAAACCTTAACACTTCAGTGTGCAAGAATTTTATGAGGAGATCATGCAAGAAGAATGAATATCTACACTTTGTGTGCCCACTTTCAAAGTTTCTTCTTAGGTATTGGTCTTAGTATTCATAAGTTTTGTATTCAAAATTTGTTTTGGAATGGGATTCAATGTGAAAAATCCAACATAATAAAATTGTATTCAAAACTTTTATTTGGAATAAAAGTTTGTATAAGCTCTATAGTGTAAGATCTGACCCTTATTTCACCTTCAGCATTTGTGTTTGATGGCAAGCTTAAAGCTGTATTTTAAAATACACTAATTTAAAGACAGTCATTTTTTACAAACTCCAAATGAACTTGGAATCCTAAAATCAATCCTAAATCCCCTTTATAAATTGGACACTAATTTTCCATGGCGACAAAAAATGGTCACAATTCTTGACAACCTCTACAAGCTGATTGTTTGCTAAGTAAGAATCTAGTAGCGTTAAAGTAATACATTGGTCATGGAGTCATAAAAGCTCAATAAATTATATTTTGTAATAATAAATCTTATGTACACAATGGTTTTGAATCATCCTACCATGCCCACCAAGTGATTTATG
This sequence comes from Torreya grandis, assembly GCA_037957365.1. Lineage (NCBI taxonomy): Eukaryota > Viridiplantae > Streptophyta > Pinopsida > Cupressales > Taxaceae > Torreya > Torreya grandis. The sequence goes on along the minus strand of JARHVA010004430.1, from coordinate 31,451 downwards.
AATTTTTATTCCTCCATCATTTAAACAAAACTAAAACCTATTTTCACAGAGGATAAACAAACTAACAAACAACTATGCCAAATGGTTCTTGGAGTAAACAAAAACTAAAGTAAGTAGAACACTATGCCTAAGTGGTTAAAAGAAATTAAACTAACCTAAATATTAGGATGTGCACATGACACTTATGGAAATTAAAACATCTAATCTACTCTAATATATACACTATACAAACATGGGCCTTGGCTTGCCTATATCAAAGAAGAAGCCTCTTATATCTACTCTATTACACACTAATATGTCATTATATAATGTGAATAATAGAGTGAGCACCTACTATTCAAGTGGTTAATGTGATTTTTTAGCTTCATGGGAGGTGTTTTTGGTAATGAACACCCACTTGGGCATTACTTTATCTAAGGTTAGAACCACCCATTGGTCTTGCAATGGTCCATCTAGGCTATAGATGTATTTCAATCCAAGTGAGTCCTTTGATGACTCATTTTCACCTAGCCATATGCCTTGATCCTTGTGAGCCTCCCTCATCTATGATGTTATAACTTCCTCTACATGTATACCTTACTCCTTAGGTTAAATTGAATTACTGAGAGCCTCAAACTCTTTCATGAGTTTAGAGTACTACTACCATAAATATTTATCTTCTTGGAGGTTTACAAGGTTTGGTAGGGATGAGTCTTTCTCATGTTTTTAATCATCATGCACCTATGTTTACTCTTCACTCAAATATATTACATTAAATTTGCTTTCCTACCATTCCATGATATAATAATCTACACTTCCTCATTTGGATTTATGAGAATTGGCATAGGGAATCTTCATTATATATGTAATAGGCTTCCAACACTATTCTTACAATCGAATACATTCATATGAAGTCTATCTCTTCCAAATTTTAGAGTAGGGGATCACTTTGAACTCTTACCTATGATCACTCTTATGATTTGGTATACTAAAGGTTGGGTTCCACTTGACACTTTCCCTAAAATGTTGTACACTAAACTATGTCACTGTGTGTAGCACAATAACTTTATAGGCAGTAGCAGAGTTGAAAGTTGTTACACTATGTGGTATAGCATATGTAATATGGGTTTAAAATTATGTGATGCATTGGAATGGTTTCTTGAAAGGTTTTTATAATTATGCCTATTGTACTTGATACTTATTAAGAGTTAGTAACTCATTCCCAAAACCTTGCAAGAAAAACTTGACCTCGAGTAACTCTATCAAAGGAACAATAGGAGTTAGATGGTTGATTGAGAGTGGAAGAGGCATGGGAACAAGAATTAAATTCATGGGAGGCTTAAGCATATATTTTACTACTAAAATTAAACAATTATATACCTCCATGACAATCTCATAGGCATGGAACAATGTGGCTCCTCTCATTATTTGGATCATGATTGCAAGGTCATAATCAAGTGCCCTTCATAAATATAAAAATGCCAAATATACAAAGGGCTTGGAAAATAGAGGGATTCAATCATAGGTTATTTAAAACCTCATATTGAAATATGTTAAGAGATCATAAGACACCTGCTTGATGGTGGTGAGTTTATTGATGAGGGATAGATGGTCTCTTTTATCTATGAACTAACTATAAAGTTGTTCACCCAACTCATCCCAAATATTAATTGAATTGGGCCTCAAACACCTATACCACTATAAGGCCTTGAATTTAAAACATTAGGTGAGTATTCTTATGGAAACATTGTCCTTAGACATAATATAAATGGCACAAATGTTTGTTATATGTTTGATGTGCTCAAATGAAGTAGTGACATATTCTCCTATGAAGTATGGGATGCTCTTGGTCATTGTTACTGGTATGTCATCATAGTGAGTAGGTGATAAAGGATTATCTCCATTGAAATAAGTAAATGCATGGTTCTTTTGATATCAATTAATTAAAATTAGAGTTAAACTCCCTCTTGGGTAAGTGCATAAGGTATGTCTATAAAAAACTAAGACATATGGAGTTATCAGGTGCTTAGAAAACATATTCAACAATATAACTACTAATAATCACACCAATTCTTAGCTAAAATCTTGAAATGGTCCCATTAGACATACCATAAACTATTATCACTCAAACCATGCACCTACTAAATTGGAATAATTGATTTAGTGGAACCGTGGAACATCCCCAAGGTTGTGGGACCCTTGTGCTCCTTGGGATGGAACTCCAGAGAAGGCTAACCTCCTTCTAATCTAATGGACATGATTTAAGATCAACATGCATGCCTAGAAGAGATGAAAGGAAATATACAACTAATATTAAGTCTAAAATATTTTTAAGTGGAAAAGGGAGGAGGAATTTTCTAATATAAAATGGTGTTGCACCAAGAGTAGATAGAGTCACTCTACAAGCTTTGAAGAATAAACTAAAAATTATAGAGAATAATGAAATATCACATAAATTCTAAGATGAATACTTAAATTATATAATTATTTTATATGAAGGCACAAGATGTAATATAAAACCAAGAGGGATGATAAATAATCCAAGGTGGTGTTTGTATATACCTTTGTGCACACAATATACAACCTGAAAAAGGGATTCAAACTCTAAATGGAGGTTATGGGAATGGACAATAATGAAAGGGATGAAGGGCATCACATATAAAGATCAAACAGCAAAAAATTCACACATAATGAAAAATAATGAAGGTAGGTGAACTCAATTCTCATTAAAATGAAAGGTTCAAGTGGTAAAAGGCTTGTGGAGGGAAAATTTTAGTAGCATTACTATGCCTATAAATGTCTACCCTTTTACAAGGAAAGACCTAGGCTTATATAGAAAAAATGGAGAGCCCTAGGTGTCATTGATTGGTTTTAACCAATATTAAGGTGGTTATAAATAATAATGGTGATTGGGGAAGTGATTTGAGGTTATGATATAATCGAGGCATGTCTATGCTCAATATGCTATAAAAAATGAATAAAGTGGCCCAACCATTTTGATTTATTTGAGATATGACATTGGTTATGCTTGAATAACTACCATGTCATGTCCTTTGATCCTATAGCTCATATTTTCATATTTTTGGATGAAATTGTTTTCATGATGATTAGATTTAGGTCATTCCCCCTTCCCTACTTTACCAGTTAGATTCAAGTTATGTGTGATTCATATGTTGAGCCATATTGATTCTATGAATCACTTATTACACAATCCATCATCTACCTTTGATAATTTTGATGGATGGATGAGACATAAAATTTGAGAAGTTGTATTTATGACATCATCACTACCATGTGTCTTTATTTTGACAATAATTTCCTTCCCCAATACCTTGCATTTGAATCTACTCTATGGGATCTCACTTTGACACTAGACAACTAGTTGACCTTTATCTATTCACCCAAGAACTCAAGATTTTAACTTTGCCTTATAAATTTGGGATCTCAAGAAGTTTCAACGTGTCTTATTCTCACTCACCCAAGGACCTTGCTACTTTAAACTTGGTGGATGTCTCCAAGATGTTATGTTTTTGGAGATTATGCCATATGCCATCATCATGATAACCCACTACTCTAACAAATTTTTATAGTTTCATAAACCATCTTAGACTCTAGGTCATAAATATTTCATGAAGTGGCATAATCCTTATAACTTTATTACTTTTGTTCTTTATTTATGTCATTTTACCCTTAAAAACTTTGAAGAAAAGCTAAGTCTTGAAGGATTTTCAAACAAACTTTGGGCTATGGAATTTTGACACATGAATCCTAAGAAAGTTGAATAAATGTTTAAGTTCTTAAAATCCATCCTTTCTTTCTCAAACTTGTGTGCTTGATATCTAAAAATTATACGGGTTAATGAAGGAAGTGGTGTGTAGTTTATATTGTATCCTATGAAACATTAGATCACAAAAGTGGAATTCTGCAATCTAGTACTAAACTTCAACCTTTAATCATGAGGATATCCTTAAATAATAGTGCACAATAGGATTAGAAAATTTGAGTGCACTATTCATGATTTTTAAATAATCCCTGTACATTTATCTCTTTACTACTTGAAGTATAGGAGACCCACATACCAAGACCTACATACTATTCCATCACTTGGTTGTATTCCATGAAAATGGTGCATGTTAAAGGCTACGTAGTAGGACTAAAATATATAGTTATTAAACAAAGGAAAAAATGTTAACACTTTGTCATGAAAGAATTTTAGGAGGAAAGCATGCAAGAGGAATGAATATCTACACTCACATTCTTGATTTCAATGTTTTTGCTCAGGCACTGGTCTTAGTATTCATAAGTTTTATCTTTGACATTTTTTTTGGCATGGGATTCCATGCAAAAACTTTAATCCATGAAAATTATCTTCAAAAAAATTATTCAAAATAAAAGTTTGGACAAGTTGTGCAGCATAAGGTCCACCCCTATTTTGACTTCAACATTTGTGTTCAACATTTATGTTCAGTGACAAGCTTCACAGCATTTTCCTTGAATAATTTTTCTAAGGACCTAAAGCCTTATTTCAAAATACACTAAGTCAAATACTTACTCATTTTTTATAAACTATGAATAAACTTGGAATCTTGAAATAAATCCTAAATCCCTTCTTCGAATTGGACACTTATCTTCCATGGTGATAAAAAATGGTCAACATTCTCTTTTTCTTACCTTATCTTGGCTTGTGATTATTTGCCTGAAGGCACAACTAAATGATTTATAATAACCTTGAATTAGATACCAATGTAGTTTGAAATCCATGTTTTTAATTGGTAGTGTCTTTATTTCTTTAACTGAGTAAAATTAATTAATGCAAGGAATAAATTATAGCATATTTTTACTAATTAATATGTAATTATATTATGTTATAACTAGACTAATTGGTTCTAGATTTCTATTTTGTTTAGTTGAAGCTATTAAAATCCATTGTGTATAGTATATGCATGCCTTTCACATGCTTAAATTTTTTATAAATTTAGAGTATTATGTTAAATTAACTCCTCAAAATATTACCTATTTAGTTTCTTCAGTTTGTGTTATAGCTAGACTTGGTACCCAATGGTATAATTATAATCAAGCATGCTCTTAATTCTCATCATTAACAATCTTATTTTAGTCAAAAGAACCACTTACTTTCTTACTCATATCTTTCCTTCCTTTTTTTGTGATGAATACTCTATCAATTTTATTATGATATTTACACCTAGGTGAATGAGGAAGTAAAAGGATGTAGACAAACATCATTAGGAACTTTCAAGTAATACATAATGGATTGAACTTCCAATAGTTAATTGCCATTTCTCACCCAGCTAGATGATTGGAAATTTATCAATGCTTGGACTTAACCATTTAAATCCTATAAATGAGGTGAAACTTTTTCCCATGTGATATTATATCCCTTTGTCCCAATGGAATAGTTAATCTCAATAGTTATTTATGTTGTGAGTCACAAATTTATGGAAAAAAGTAGTGATAGGAGGGCCTAAACCTTTATCTCATTTGACATTCTAGATACCTTGTGTTTCATTAATTTATTATATTTTTTGATAATATATATTATATGTACTTCATGTTTTATTGGTGTATGTTTATTTATTTGAGTATCTCTAAATCATATTTGATATCTCAAACAATTTGGAACCTATTGAGTAAATCACTAGATCCTAAGTAATTAGAGTTAGATTGATTGTGCCCCCATTGTAAATATTTAAGAGAGCAAAAAATAATAGATGGATACTAACAAATTTACCCACCCTTACGATTTTATACTATAAATATACCTAAATAAACCCCCACCCATTCCTGCACCCATGGATTGGTTAGTAGGGTTTACAATAAATGTTCTAGGAGACATGCATGATCTACCTAAAAACCCTAAGAGGTACCTTCTAAGGTTAAACCTAAGTAATAGGAGGAATGATAAAGAACATGTCACATCCTATAATTATTTTCTTAGGTTACTCAGTGTTGAGCATGAAAAAGTAGCTTATAGGCTATTCTATTTTACCTTCCTTGATGTGGCTTATGATTGGTTCTTCAACCTACCAGAGGATTCAAATAGAAGTTCAAATTAATTGAGTAGCACATTTTTGGACCAATTGGTCCAAGTGGTAGACCCTAGTGTTTTATATAAATATTTTTCTTGTATGAAAAGGGATCCTAATGAACCTATACATAATTTTAATACCCATTTTCAAAAGATGTATAATAGGGTGACAACCTTATATAGACTAGTTTATCAATTAGCATTGGAAATGTTTAATAATGCCTTGGATCCATGTATAGACATGTTATTAAGGATGGATCTAGATATCATTGATATGCCCTCACCTATGCAAATGTAATAAAAGTAGGCAAGCAACTCCATCCACAAGGAAAAATGTTGGTCCTTATTCCTAACATCCTCTCAAAAATGTTATTACTAAGTCTAATCCAAACTATAAATCAAAATGTTACAATGTTATAACCTCTCCCAATTATGAATCAACTCTCTCTACTCCATGATTCCCCAAATCAGAATTTGGGATTTCTAAATTCTACTAGTAATGAGGCTATGGTATAGTCTTATATCTAAGCTATAGTCCCAATTGTAACTAATAACATGTAGCCTTACAATCAAGAGTAAACCAAGCCTAATCTATATGTAATCTAAAAGATGGTATAAAAGTTGAGTGATGATTTCCTTAGTTTAAAAAAATAGATGGGTAGATAAATTGGTGGAAATTCTACCCCAAATTTCACTTATCAATGTAATTACAAACCCAATAATAGCTAAAATAAGCTAGTTGAGTCTCCATCTAATAGAATTCCTGAAATCAACATCATGGAGATTTACCTACCCAATTGGTGTTGTGTGTATAACAAATCCCATCATGGGTAACTTGATTATGTTGAGTTTTTAAAGCCTTCAAAGTCTTATAGAAGGAGGTTGATGAATATGAGGTTGTTCTAAATAATAATAATATTGTGTCACCCTAATTTTCATAGTTCATCTAAATCACTCAATATATCCATGGTTTTATAGACCTTGGAATTTTTTAGTGAAGGGGACAATGAACTTAAGGAAAATACCAATGACATTTAGGTTGTGTAATAATATCAAAATGTAAATTACACCCTTAAAGTTAAGACACATGAACCCTAGACATCCTTAACACCACCCAAAAATGTTGTTACACCTCCTAATCCAAAGTCTAAGATTGATTCATCCCCACCAAAATTAAAAGACAATTATCCTGATAATAAAAAGATAAGCTACAACATGGTCAAGTATATGAAAAAAATAAATCCCAATATAACCCTCCATGAATTGGTACAAATTTCTAAACAAAGAGATTTACTCCTTAAGTCTCTTACAAGAAAGAGCACTCATCCCAAACATAAGGCTATGACCAATACCAATGTTATAATACATAAGACCAAGACTAAGGTTTCACCTTTCTTACTTTTTGAATCTTTGGTAATAATTTACATAATTACTTGATTTATTTATTCACCTCATCCAATGTCATACATGCATGGATTTACATGAAACTAGGGCTGGTCCCTATAAAATTAGATAAGGTAGTGATCTAATTATATAAGTATAAAGTTAATGTTATAAGATAATTGTTGAATGTTCATGTGTAATTAAAATCCTAGACAAGAGTGCAATAGTTCATGGAAATACAAGTGGTCAATATCCTAGAGGCATATGACATGTTGCTAAGTAGATATTGTTCTAAATCTCTCAATGGTTATATGATAACAAATTTCTCCCATATGTGGCTACCATGGACAGGTGTGATAAATCAAAAAAATATTAATATAAAGACATGAATTTTTCTAATTATTAAAAACTATAATGCATTTAATGAACAAGTCAATTTTACCTCTATAGGTTTAGGTGTCTATACTCTAACCAAGAAACTAGCAAGGAAGAAACAAATTGAACAAGATCATAATTTAGGTATATAGTATTTTTATTTTGATGGATCTTGATATAAACAAGGATCAAGACTAGGTATTATACTTATTGATCCCTATGTTAAAATACATGTAACTTCATATATATTATAATTCCATTATACTAATAACATAGCAGAATATGAGGCACTAATCTTGAGATTACAATTTGTAGCCAAGTAAGTTATCCATCAATTAAAGGTATATAGTGATTATGAATTATCTATCAATAAGGTAAGGAATAAATTCCAATTTAAGATTTATCATCTGAATAAGTATAATCATCATGCTTGGTATTTTATGGAATATTTTGATGCATTTAGCTTTATTATCATTCATAGAATTAGTAATGCCATGGCTGACTCACTAGTTATTTCTACTATTAACCTTACAACTTTGGAGAATAAGGATTTGAAAAAAAAATCCATTGAATTGGTTTCATGTCTATTTATTCTTGATGACATGAAAAAATTTCAAGTGTTTGATGATGAAAGTCACATTATAGATTTCCTTTCTAATTCTAATGATTTAGATGTGTAGGTAGTTGATGAAGATGAGATGAGTGATTTGAATGAAGAACATTATGATGCCGATGGAGTTCTAAACCTTGAGGACAATCAAATTACAAATGGAATGATATCATTGGAAAGTTTATTTGACTTATAAAGGCTTTTAAATATGCCTAAATGGATTTTTCACCTTAATCAATGGTCATAATTAATTAACATGGGGATGCCTAATCATCCTTAGAAGATCACTATAGGGCCAAAATGCAATGATAAATAAATACAAATTTTACAAAAGATGTTAATCCTTTACTAAGGCATCATTTATTAGACTTATTTTAACCTTAAGGTGTTTAATCCCAATGTCATAATTCATAATATTAATTTGAAACATGATAATAATCCATTTAGATAACACCAAAGACTAGTCAACATTAATCTTTAACTGCTCATCTTGAAAGAAGTTCAAAATTTATAGTTAGCTGGTATAATATTTCTTGTATGACATTTAAATTGGGTAGATAATTTAGTACTAGTCATAAAAAAGAATAGATTAATTTATATTTGTTTTGATTTCAAAAATTTGAATCAAACATCAGACAAAGATAATTATACACTACCATCCCTAGATGAAGTCATTCAAAGGGTCAGTGGATATGAGATGATGTCTTTCATTGATGGGTTCCCAAGCTAAAATCAAGTTTTGGTTGATAAGGAAGACTGATCTAAGACAACCTTCACCAAAAAATGGGTCATATTCACTTATAATAAAATTCCCTTCAGTCTAATCCATGCCGATGACACTTTACAAAGAAATATGGACATAGTGTTCGAAGGGATGATTGGTAAGTACATTGTGGTGTATATAGATGACTTAACTATTTTTATAAATCTAGATAAAACTATTTAAAACACTTGCATAATATTTTTGAACACTATCATAATTTTGGTATTGCACTCAATCCAAAGAAATGGTTATTCTTTGCAAATGAAGTTAAGATCCTTAGTCATGTAATTATGAAATAAGATATATCAATTGACCCTAATAGAGATGATACCATTTATAAAATTCAATTACCAAATAATAGGAAGGATCTGAGATATTTTTTGGAAAATTTAATTTTGTAAGTAAATTAATTTTAGTTTTTTATAAGATAACTAAACCATTAAATTCCAAGTTAAAATAGGGAGCTAAATTTTAATGGATGACTACCTCAAAGATAACCTTTTAAGAAGTTATGGATGCCATAATGCAAGCCCCTATTTTTTTTAGCCTAGATTATGCAAAATATTTCTAGTTGTATTCATTTGCATCTGATTATACCATTTTTGTCATCCATACTCAGAAGATGGAAGATGGAGAGCATCCCATAGCTTTCATGAGCACTAATTTGAAGGAAGCTAAACTAAAATACCCCATTTTGTACAAGTAATCTTATGCACTAGTAAAGTCAACAAACAAATTTAGATATTACATTATAAGGAACAAACTTTATGCTATGGTTCTTGATCTTACAAAATGATGTTGGGATAGAATAAACTTGGAAAAATAAAGAGATATTGTGTCTCAAAAATTAAAGAGTATGACATTGAAATTAGGCCCATGAATCTAATTCAAGGTCAAGGTATATCATAATTGATCTCTAAAATTGACCCCACTATTTTTATTATCTAAGTGGAGTAGTCTAAAATAAAGTATAACCCATGGTATGACTATATTATTATTTACTTTTTATATGGTGTTCCACCAGATGGCTTCAATAGGATGTAAAAGAGGGCATTAATATTAAAGGCTACCCACTATATACTAAAGAAATGTGTTATGTACCATAGAACTGATGAAGGGAGGTTCTTGAGATGCTTAATAGGAAAGAGGAAACACTATATGTCATGATTTCCTTCTATGATAAATTGGGTAGTGACCACCCTTCTGGTAGTGTGACAACCCACAACATATTAAGAGTTGGTTATTATTAACCAACATTATTTAAGGATACCCATACTCATGTGATATTTTGTCATCTATATCAAACATTTGTAAAAAGGTAAGGTCATGTTGATATGCCCCTTCAACCACTAATTGAGGAGTATCCCTTTTCTAAATGGGTCCTAGACTTCATTGGTATAAAAAATCTAAAATCTTCAACTAATCATGGATTGATTATTAAAATGATTGACTATTGCATATGATAGGCTAAAGCAAAGGTGAAAATAAACTACACTATTTAGGAAATGATTATGTTCTTTGAAGAGCACATTATAACCATATTTGACACCTCTTTGGCACTTGTGTGTGACAATGGGCCTACCTTCTAGTCATATGAGTTGACTAAACAGGCATATCCAAATGGAATTATATTGAACTTATCTTCAAACTATTACCCATAGGGAAATGGTTTAGCTGAGTCCACAAATAAAGAGTTATTGAGTGTCATTAAAAACTTAGTATAATATAACCTACATAGTTAGCATATATTACTTAACTATGATCTATGCGTTGATTGGATAAGGCATAAGAAGAGTCTTAAGAGATCCCCTTTTATGTTGATTTATGGTGTGTAACCCATATTTCCAATGACCCTAAAAAGACCCATGTATTAATTCATACAAGACTACATGGAAGAAAATGAAATGGGATCATCCAAGATGTTAGGCTTGATTTATTTAGATGACATGAGAGGTGAATCCTTACAAAATTTTAGCAAGTGCCAGGCATCCATGAAAAGATGGTTTGATAAAAAAACATGAGTGAAGTGCCTTTATATTTCAGATTTGGTTTTATTATGGGACAAATACCATGATAAGAAAGGTCAAGATTCTAAGTTAAGTCTTTTTTGGATCGGTCCCTATCAAGTTGTATATTGCTAGGAAAAAAATGTTTTCATATTGAATGATATATAAGGGAATGACCCACAACTTCTAGTCAATAGATAATTTTTGAATTAGTACTTCTCATATAAAGGTAATGAGTTTTAATTCATGTATATACTATATATAGGTTCTATTTTGTGTTGTCTTAGATTAGGTTTGTTTTTTATATTTATTTGTTTTTATTTGGGTATGTTTCCTTGTTCTGCGTCTTCCCCCCAAAACCTATTTAAGTTGGTTTTTTCTTGTCAAACCATTGGTACTTTTTATTGTGAATTTTAAAATAATAACTAAAACTAATCAATGGTTGAATCTTGATAAGGTAGTTTTATTGAAGGCAGTCTCTTGGCATTATTGTTTTAGATCTTCCCTCATAGCGCATTGTTTGTAATTCTACCTAGGAAATGAAATCTACTCATAGATAACATTGCATTGAATTCAAGTCTAAGAAGGAAGTATAAAAGATAAGAAAATAATATCAAAGTGTTAGAATTCAAAGGTTTGGTCATTTTATGTGGTGGATCAAGGCATGGGAGACATTTATATTTTAGGAGTTAGACAATTAGTAGTCATTCTTGAATGATTCTATAAACTAGAAGTAGTTATTTTGTACATTTTGAGAATTTTGAAGGTCTATTATTTCAAATAGAATTAGTTATGGTTATCTAAATCTATATGTGTCATTCACCTAGACTTGAGTGGTATTTCCTAATCCTAGAGAATCCTAATCCCGTACTGGGATTCTCTATCTATCTATTCATGGTCTAAAGTTGAGTTTAGATTGATAGGGGCATGGTATATATTAGAGTTAGTTTAGTTTAGTTCAGTTTATATAGGAGGAGGGTAAAATAAACTCTATATTGGGGGGAGGGGGGAGGGCCAAAAAAAACTCCATTTATATAGAGAAGGAGGTGAACTCCATAAATTTAAATTGATCGAATAGGAGTAATTTATATATAGGGTATTCAGTATTCAAGCTTAGTGAGTGGTTGGCTCTTGACCTTCACTTTCCATGAGGTCCATTTTCCCTATATATATAGATAGGGTGCCACTTTATAATATATTTACCCCCCACATGTGTAATTTATAAATAATTTTTTTCTTGTCTAAATCCATCAACTACACTTAATTTAATATCTAAAGTAAAACAAAGCACTAATTAGTTTGAATTTATCTTGGTAATCATGAGCTTTCTAAGTTTATATTTTTACCATAAATTGGTAACCAAACCTCAATGGAATAAATAATGAAATATTTTCAAATAAGGAAATTAGAATAAATTGAATTTGAATGCAAAATCCAAGTCTTCCTTGAAAGGAAGATTCAATTAATCTTTAAAACAAGATTTATGGTATGGATGGTAACGGAACAAGGCCTTGAGTGGGACCAGGGGTATCTCTATCAAGTATATGGATGATTGGATAGTAGAAAATAAATTTGCATGCCACTACACATATCTAAATATCTAAATATTACCCCTCTCATATGGTTTGGTTTTTAAAGTAGATATGAATTATTTCATGTGAGTTCAAGAGCTATAAAATAACTAATCATATTTACACACATTGATGGCATAAGGATGAATAATAAATTAGTATGTCACATGTTTAGGTATAATTTAGTGACTTCATCTTCTTAATTCTGTCTAAATAATTATTTTTAATTTATGTTTGGGTTCAGGTGTGAAGATTTACATTCTATCTTTTAAAGTACTTTGGCCAAAGTTTTATATGTTAGATTCTGAATGCTTGACAAAATTTTACCCATAGAAGTCACCATTTTTTGGGTCCAACATGCCCAGTTTTAAATTTATCACATGGGGACCCTCTTGTCTCATTATTATTGGTTGTATTTTATTACTTTGTTTGGATTCAGTAGCATGATCACTTTTCTGAGAGCTACTTGTTCTAAAAGTTAGGTTATTTTCCTCCTCTTGGTCTTTGACCTAGATGATACATAATGAGATTGTAGGATAGATCTTGGAATTCATAATATGAGTGTTTGTAATGAATAGTGATAGTATTATATTTGGTTATTTTCCCATGGCATGTTAATCAATCTTTGACTAGAGATTTAAGCTAGAGAAAATGGTCTAGTGAAGCACCTTTTGAGTGATTGAGACCTTAAATTATTAGTCATATGAGATATATGATTAATAATTCACTTTAAAATTTGGTTTAATAATATTTTTTAATAAATTTATTGTTTTCAAACTTTATCTCAAAACCTTGGACTTAATCTCCTATAAATGGTCTAATGTTCTATAAGACTTTTGGCAATTTTACCTAGGCAACTTGGTTCACAATTATATTATTGCATAGCAAGATGAATAAATGTTTATAATTTATTATTATTGATATTAATCTATTTTTATTATTATGTAATTTCATGAAATTTTATAGAGAATTTGAGTCTAGTTTGGCCTTTCATATGATTTTTTTTATTATTATGAATGACCAAGTCTTTATAATGGCTGTTATAAAGACTTAGTCAAATATTTAAGTTTAGGTTTGATTATAAAATTGTTTGAGGTTTAAAATTTTCCTCTATGATTTTATCAAGTATTTCAAATTTTGATTATCAAGATCATTTAAAATTTTAGTTATTATAAACCTTGATTCAATTCAAGTTTCTATGGGCTCAAAATGATGGAACTTAGGCTAGATCTATTTAAATCTACATCCTAAATTATTGTGATCAAATTATTCATGATTTCTTTAAATTCCTTAGAAAATTTTTCATTTTAATTAATTAATGTATTAATTACCTTTGAAAATTATGGTTTCTCATTGTCATTTTGTAGTAAATCTTCCCAAACTCCAAGTTGAAAAAGATCATGCCACATGGCATAATCCCATTCCTCTAGGAGTTTGACCAATTTTAAAGACTTAGTCAATTTTAATTTTTATCGATAGGCCCTTGAAGTCTTGAGATCATGCCATGTAGCACAATCCCAAGGATTTAAGGACCTGTGTAGAAGGGATTGGTATCAAAATTTCCTGTAGCTCTCACCCCTACAATCATGCTAAATTGCATAAATGTGTGGACCTAGAGGCTTGTTGTGTTGAGGATTTAATCATTAGGTTCCCATAAATTTGAGCCCTATAATAATGCCACATGGAATAATCATGGGGATTTGAACCCTATTGATGTGTTTGAATATATTATATGTCCCCATATCTCTGAGCCCCATGATAATGCCATGTGACATCATCATAGGGATCAAAACCCTAGGGATGTGTTTGAGTAGTCAAGGAGATCCTACAAAATTGTATTATTAAGATGATGACATGTGGAATCATGATGTGAAATAGGGATAATTACACCTTTAAAAATGATAAAAAACTAGGGAGGATCTCTATAGCCTAGCTAACCATGATGATTCCATGTGGCATCATCACGTGAGCCAGTGGGTCTACGAAAGACTAAGTAATATCAACTATGGGGAGGCATAATGTCTATATTGACGGTCAGGAAGTAAAGGAGAATTCAAAGAGTCTATATGGATGAGGAATATTCTTAGGGTACTATGAATGAGTGTCAAGTGGAAAAAAGGGAGAACTACGACTGGAAAGAGCCTAAAGACTAAGAATGAGGGGCTAAAATTCATGGCCCATCTAGCTATCAAGGACATCAAAGGCCAAGATTTGGTTGTGCATTTAAGAAAATGGGAAAAGAGAATTACATCTAAGTGAATTGATCATAAATTTAGAATTTGACCCAAAATTGAGGTTAAAATTGATTTATAACATTAAGTCACAGACATGGTGTGCTTCAGTGACATGAATTAGAAAAAGATAAACATTAGACTTAAGGAAGCATTATTCTAATTAAAAAGAATGATAAGATTGAGAAAGATTTTAAGGGGTCTAATTGGTCAAGGGAGATGAGATCATTTTAGTTATTCACAAGCATGGGGAAATACAAACATAATATTACCTTTTATGAGAGTGGAGTGGAATATTCTAATGGATTATAATTACAATAGCCTTGGTATACAATCATGACAAAGTAGGGGAGCCTTGTGCTAAGTAGGTCGAGTCCCATCCCCCTTCTATATAAATGACTAGATTATGATTTTGAAGGTGGATTGTTTAAAGCACAAAAACTCTAAAAATATTGTGATAGGCTAAGACCTCTCTTTTTATTTCCTTTTCTTGGCTTGTGATTGTCTGCCTAAAGGCATAAAACAATGCTTTATAATAACATTGAAATAGATACTAGTCTAGTTTGAAATCCATGTTGCTATTTGGTATCATCTTTATTCATTAAACTAAGTAAAATTAACGAATTCAAGGAGTAAATCATACTGCCTATTTACTAATGAATGTGTAATTATATTATGTTATAGTTAGTCTAATTGGTTTTGTATTTCTATTTTGTTTAGTTGAAGCTATTAAAAGCCATTGTGTGTAGTATTCATAGGACTTTCACATGATTTCAATTGGAATAAATTTAGATTATCATGCTCAATTAATTCCTCAAAATATTTCATATTACATTGTTTTGATTTGTGTTATAACTAGACCTAGTACCCAATGGTATAATTGTGATAAATCATGATATTAACTCTTAGCATTAATAATAATATTTTAGTCAAGGAACCCCTTAATTTCCTTCTCTATTATTTCCCTTATTTTTTTAATCCTTTTTTTGTGATGAATACTCTATCCATTGTATTATGATAGTTATGCCTAGGTGAATGAGGAAGTAAAATGATGTAGATAAGTATCAATAATAACTCTCAAGCAATAAAAAGTGGATGAAACTTATGATGGGTAATTACCATTGCTAACCTAGTTAGACAATTGCAAATTTATCAACCCTTGGATTTAACTAGTTGAATCATGAGGAGATACTTTTTCCCATGTGTTATTATCTTCCTTTTTCCCATTATAATAGTCAAGTCCAATAGATATTTCTATTGTGCATCAAAAATTAAGGCTAATACCTATGATTATCTAGTTCTCCAAATATCACATTAATTTTGTTTTGATCTTTAATCTTATGCATTATGTCCTCAAAATATTGCCCACTTTACTCTTACCTTTAGTTTTCTCCTTCACCTTAGAATTATCCAAATCCTTACCCTTCTAATTTTAAGAAGCTTCAAGATAGCTACCAATTATTTTAATTTATCATCTAGATCCCCTTGTTGATCATTTTTAGAGACCCCCCAAAAGTTATCTTCAACATCCATTTGAATCTTATTGATATTTAGAATATTAAAAACCTTAATAATCAACTGATTTTCCTTAAATTAAATTATAAAATTCAACTTCATCCCTTCCTTAGCCATATTCTAAATAATACCCTATTTAGTATTTAAAACATGACCATTGTTGATGGCCTTAACATATTTGTGGTTTAAAAAAATAACTGCTTGATGCAAAAGATGTTTTTTCTTTCCCTTTTCACATCTTGAACTAAATTTTACAAAGAATGCAAGACATATAAACATAGGATATTTATACTTTGATGCCTAAAAAAACTAAGAAAAATAAAATGGGATAAATGAAAAACCTTATAATCTACCCTCAAGAATTATGAATTGCATGATTTATTTTTCTAATTCATTGTAAGGGTGAGGAAAGTATTCTCTCAAAAAACCACCTTGAAATTAAACTAATTTATCTCTTCTAGTAAAAATTTATCCTTCTCATATTTGTAATCCTATTATACTTGAAATATTTGCCTTCCTCCATCTTCTGTCTTTTGACTTGTTTAATAATCTCTTCTATAATTTCAATAGAAACCCCTTTAAACTCCACAATTCTATACTTCTATTTTCTCAAAAATCATGTAGAGATATTATGATCATATCCCTCACTCTATTGAATAAATTTTTTTAAATCCCTTCATGAGGAATTCTCCATAATTTAACATCTTTCAACAAAATATAAGTAGTTGAAGGTTTAATTCTACATAAGTCTCCACCCATATTGCTAATGGTCATTTTATCCCTAATACATATTTGAATGAGATTACTATTTAATTTATTTATTTTAAAAGGATAACCACATTTCAATTGATACACATGTTTCTCACCTTCTCAGAATGCCACCTCATCCCACTCATAAGGTTGATTGAGTAACCTTTCATTTCCCTACATGTGAGACTATAACTAATATGAGGCACATGATTATAGATCAATAAGGCTATCTTTGTAATGAAGAGATTCCAAATCATCAAGCATGTAATTTAGTAAAAAGATAATGTAGAAAGGATATTAATTATTTTATGCATTGATCTGATATTAATAACCCTAGTTTGAAGCCTTTGATGCAATTTTTTGAAGGATAATATCAGATAGTATGTCCTTACCAAACCATGTCTTAACATGGATAACATAGACCCCATATTTGTAAAACCAATATGATATTTGATTGCCTTCCCTATAGACATGTTGTATACACACATTCTAAAAAGAATTAATGATGATATAAGATTCTTCTATCATATGATTAATATTCCAATTTGTCATGTTCTTATTGGACAAGTAATTGAAAATCTTGAGAGAATATCCTTTAATGACTATTTTATTCACTCAATTTTCTTTGGATAGTTTTAAAAACCATAAAGCTACAATTGTTGCTACCTAATGGCTAGATTTAATACCATGTTGTCTACATATGTAACCACTAAGTCACATTTATCATCATGAATAATACATCCCCCTCCTGAAGCACCCATGTTTACTTTAAAAGACCAATCAAAGTTTAATTTCACCCATCTTAGGGATGAAGTCTATGATTTAATACTCTTTCAATATTTACTCTAATATTAGTAGGAATCATGTTTTTAACAATCATCTGCCAATTCCTTGATATGTTGATTTCCTCATATGGAAATGCATTCTTCTTGTTGGGTTTGCCAATCTTACATTTTTTAAGAATTAGGTCTAATATTTTAGTTAAAACCTATCTACTATAAATTTTAAATTTTTTGAAGATTATATTGTTTTTCTCTTTCTAGACATCCCAAACAAAATGAGGAAGCGATGAAATCCAAGTTATCTGCAAATCCTTATTCTTGAAATGAGATTTACAACATAGGAATACATATATCAAAGTGGAGATGAACCCAAGAAGTTTTAAATTTCTCCAAAACAATCCCCAAAATTTAAAATTAAAAAAGAATTATATCATTAAATGAGCAACTAACTCATTTTCCTCTTCACACAAAAGGCATCTATTAATTAGAACCAAACCTCTCTTCTATAGATTATCGATGGTGAGACTTTTATTTTGGACAATCAACCAAAAAAATAATTGACCTTAGGGATTAAATATTTATCCCATAATTTGGTCCATGAAATACCATCTTGAATTGGTTGAATGATCTTATTATAACTAGATTTCACATTGTAATTCCCATCAAAGGAATCTATCTACAATACTTTATCTTATTTATAAAAAATAGTAACATCACTACCTTTATCCTTTGTTGTGACATATTTATGTCCCTTGTTTAAGGATCCTTACCATTTTCTATTATGACACTTATTTTCCCTTTTTTGTGTCTCCTTAGCCTTATTTGTTGTGGCACATATTTCCCCTTATTTTTTAGAGACATATTTATGTCTCTTGTATGTAGCCCCTTGGCCTTATGTGTGACATTCTATGTTATTGTGTGACATTTCATGTTAAAGTTGATAAAATTGTGAGATTGATATGTTTGTAGGTGTTGTGATCCATATCATGCACCTCCAATTTATGTGTTTTCCCTAATTTATATCATGAAATTACTTTCTACATAATTTTATTTTGTGATAGCTACTACTGCATGATTAATAAATACATCTATCTTGACATATCACTATTAGCAAAGATTCTTAGAAATACTACATAAATGCTAATTATAGGGATAACTTGCATAATGGAGAGTAAAATAGGGTGTCAAAGAGACTATATTATTACATACCATCTATGATATACAAAGATTCACCAAAAAAAAAAGCATAACTTAGCTACTAAAATAAGGCAAAACATAGTTGGCATAACATTCGATAAACATATTAAAGTAAAATAGAGTACTCACTATGAATTAGTCATATATAAAATAATATTAGGAAAAACCATAATACAATGATTCTATTAATCTCTATCAATACATGAAAACCATATTATATTATAACAAAGTGTTATATAAATTCTTTTACAATCTGTTGTCTCTTTACATTCTAGCCTTTTGAAATATAAAAGGAAAGACTCTTAACATTCTTATATTGCCTAATTAGGCTTACAAAGTCAAATACATAAAAAAAATTATACAAGAAACAAAATAATATACTTTATATATGTGTCCTTCTATTATACTTTGTGATTTTACCATGCTCCATTATTCATCCAATACTTTCTTAGACTTAAATATTTGTCTAATATCAAGACAAAGTCACAAGTTGATCTGAATTCAACAAAATATATAATCCATAAACAAGAGTCACAATTATCACTCCAAGTGTCATTTGTTATTTTTCACCCTTTACGCATTACTTAGCTTCCCTTTTGGGTTTTTAACTAACATTCTAGCCTACCACCCTTTAATATTTTCAATAGGCTAGCATAACTAGGTAGATGCCCTTTATAGTTTTTCAACCATTTTGGCCTCACTCCTAATGTTTATGCTATCTTATAACAAGATAAAATATTCCTAAAGTCAAAAAAAGGAATTGTGCATTCCTTACTACTATAGTATAGGAAGAGTTTGACTAAGTTGCTATAGAGGTTGATGTGTTTGGCTAGTTGTTAACCCACTAGCTTATGATGCACCCAATGGTGAAGGTGTTTTTTGAGACTGCCTTTGTATCTAACTTCCTATCCTATATGATTTTATTTTTTATTTTTTAAGGAAATAATGAATTTGGGATCATATATTATCTGGTAAATACACATATCAACTTGAGATAAATCCTACTTGAGTATTTTCCAATCTATGAGCACTTCATGTACCATGGAAACTATAATACATAGTAGTACCTAGATCATCATCATATTTTGTAGATCATCATATTATGAATTGTTAGCAATGACTCAGCATTAGTTAACTTGAGCTGAATATCTAAGACACACTCATCTAATATATTTTTTGTCCTTTGGGATTGTATGAATACAAAAGTGTTGTTCATTGTTTTCATATGTCATACTAGTAGCATCCCTAGAATCCAATAATTATTTGAGTGTGATTCTCATATATTTTTTAGTTTCCATTTGATCCTCAAATACAGATTTAGATTTATCTATAGTGGCAAATTCATATTTCATAGTAGCCAAGGATTAATTAAGATGTTGTTTCCAATGTAACATATATTGGGCTATCTACTTGGCCTACCACATAGTGGTGTATAGGACTTAACCATATTCTTAAATGAGTTCATATATGATTTTTTTTTCATTCTTAAGAGCTTTCCCTTATGCATTCAATGTGAAAAATATCTATATAGCCCCTATTCTTTATAAGTTCCATTAATAGAGTAGTGAATTATTTGTCCTCTAACATGATTAAATCACCCAGTACTTGTGTAAATAAGGTGGGGCAAGAATTATTTATGAGTTACCCTACATTTTTCAACTACTCTTATGCTCCATCCTTTTCTTCATGTAACCTAAAAAATTCTTGATCTAAATCTAAGGCTATTTGTGCAATTGATTCTCGGAAGGAAACTACTCTTTCAATCTATTTTGATAGTGGCATCTACGTTAAATCTAAATTTTTTTCCATCATAGTGGTAGAAATTGTCATGGAGGTAGTCATAGATATTAAAGGAGTAGGTGTGAATTAAGCCAATAGAAGCAAGAAAGTAGTTTTCCACATTGATGTATTAGGGGCATCCCATAACCATTGGTTAGAGATTTGTGATGCTTCTTTTATGACCTTTATCTGAGCTGCACTTTCTAATTCTACCTATTATTTTATATCTTTGTGATCCTTGGCTTGTGTTTCTACTTTAGCCTCAACCTTAATGTCAACTTTAGCTTGTTCTTTAACTTCTCTTTTTCCTTAGCTTTATTATCATCTTGAGCTTTGGATTTAGCATCTACCTTAACCTTAGTTTTGGCTTTAACTTCAACCTTAGTTTTATTTTATGCTACTTGTATTACTTTTTCTCATCAAAGATATTATTTAACATCCTTAGATTGAGATACTTATTCCCTCTATTTTTTTTTCATAACTTACACATATTATTTTCTCGATTGGGCTTCCTCCCACTCCTTTTTCTTGGCCTCTTTTTCTTCAATATGCTTTCACATAACTTTTGATTCCTTGAATTTCTTATTTATAGCTTCAACTTATTCAACTTTATTTCACATAGCCTCTACCTCCTTAGATTTATTTTATGTTTTAGTACCTAAGTATTCCTACTTTTTCTATTGATTCTACAAAACATCTTCCTGAGGTTATTGTGTCCCATGCATCACTACTTGTTATTCTTGTTATTGTTTTTTCTAACTCCTTTCTTCCTCTTTCACCTCCTCAAAGTCTAGAGTGCCCTACATAATTTTTTTGGTATACTATATTATGTTTAATTGTATCCATGTGTTCCTCATCACCTTCAAGGTATATGATCTTGGTGTATGATTCAATATGCTCAAGTGACTGCATTTTTCCAAGCTAGCCTTTATGTACCAATTTATTTTTCTTAGATTTAGTTGAAGGTGTGAGAATCTATTTTTTGTTCTTTATAACTTAGAGTTGAGGCTATTTTTTATGATAATTGATATTAATACACACCACTTTATTCTATAGGTTCAACTAAATACACCATCCTTTCCTACATAGTTTGTGCATAAGGATGTGTGAATAGTCATCTAAATAAGACATGTGTAAGACTACCTTCTTTAGGTAAGTCCACCATCTGCATAACTGATGATCCTATAGCTGACTCTATTGAAAATATCTTGGGCTCCAACTTATGTTGAGCTACTTCTTATCCTAAAGTATCAACAGCAATAGAAAGAGGTGGTTGAGTAATATCAACCCAAAGGTATTTTATTACCTAATTTCACACTTGGAAAGTGTGCATTTATTTCTAAAATAATAATTCCTTATCCTCCACTTTACCATACACTTATTTTATGATATCTTACAACAATGATCAGAGCACTTCCTATTCCTCTACCCCAAACTTAGGTAGATAAGACTTATAAAATATCCTTGGAACCATATGATTCCCATGACATGACTTTATTTGACATGTTATTTTATTCAATGGTGGTGGTGAGGCCCTATGTGTAGGTGCCTTTCTCGTACCTTTATCTCATTTTGGAAGAGATTATGGTTACGATGTTTGTGGTGGTAGAGCATGTGGCTATGATGGTTTTTGTGGTGGAGCATGCTCTAATTCTACTTGTGTACCTCTAGAGGAATAGCTTATAAAGGTAGAACTAACCTCATAATTAAAATTTTTTGCCTATATACTTCATCCTTCACTTAAAACATAGAAATCAAAAATAGCATTGGGGTCATAGTGGGAGTATCTAACTCATAGACCTTGATTTGAATACCATTATTCAATTTGGTGACTAAAGCATGTTATCCCAAATATTGAATTGCATCCTATGGGATCCTAGGGTATGTTTAGATCAAAAGTAGGACTTTGATCACCCATGTGTTAAATCACCCCAATTTCTCATAATATTGACCTATTTTGGTCCTTTTGATATTTATGAGTTAATTAATAGACCAAAAGTATATAAATAATTAATTAACCTGAGTGGAGATTTCCACTATGTGAAACATAATAAAAGATCCAAAAACTAGTACTAAAATGTTTGTGTGCTTCCCACAAGTACCTTTTCTATGTTAGTGGTGATCTTGGCTACCAAAAAATATGGAAAATTAAATTCCCTTCATATATTTCTCATATTATAATCAATATCCATTATTCCTTTTATCACTTGTTTCACTTACTTGGTGGTTTGCAAAAATCTTTTCATAATGTATTATACCATAATACATAGTGGAATATCCTTAATTAGTTCAATGGGTGTGACTCACCCTAATCTTATGATATATTTTTCCCTCATGTTGAATAGATTGGTGGTGATATCGACTTATAAGAGAAGATATATTTATCATGATTAGGAAGGTCGATGGCTCATGTCATGATGTGTGTAGTGATCTAAATTAACATATTGAGCCAAATAGATATCCCCTTAATTATAGTGGCTCAACAAAGTCATCATGACCTCATCTAACTACCCAAATGTAGGCATATTAAGAAATATTTTAATGTCAAAACCTTGTAGTGGATGTTGAAGTGTTAGGGCTCTTACTTGTACTACTCCTTGAGTATCCTATGCAAAAAAGTAGTTTTTATTGTCTATAAAATTGAATAGATCTAGATTATTGTATTTATTTTTGAAAATTCTTAACCAAATCCCCATTTTTTTTGTGCATTTGATAACGAAATCAACAACTAACCTCTCTCCATAACTAGATAAATGGTTTTGAATGAGTGATTGCTTTGCTTAGTATTTTTTTGGTTTAAAAATAGTTTGTGATTAGGTATTCTAAAAGTATATTGTATAAGCCTCTTATTAGTCCATAACCTTCTCTTATATAGTTATTGGTGCTTAATTTCATGTCACTGGCTACTTTGAATGCATTGACTAATTACACATGAGTGTTCATTTTTCAATTAATATCACTTACTATAAGTTACCTTGACAGGGACATTTTGTGCTTAGAATATATTTTTTTAATTCTTTGGTAGTTATTATATGTGACTAGCCATCATTTCATCTAATTAGTTTGTATTATGAATCTATTTATCCATTTACTACTAAATCTTATTTGAAATATATGTAATCCTTTTGAAATGCCACATCATTGATTGTTTAACATGAATATTGGCATTCCATTTACTGTACCTATCTTGTCACTTCCTTCTTGAACTTAATTAATATGTTTGATGTAGTTATATCCAACTATCTTCTATGGGATGTTTCTAGAATATGATCACACCTTATAATGATAAATGGTTCCTAGTGGTTTGAATGTGTTACAATGAAATTAATATGATATACAAACATTATGACCTACAAAACCAAGATAGAAATAAACAACATTAACTAAAATCCTAACTACATGGTGTTACTCAACACCCACTCAATTTTTTTAATTGAATGATAAAGATTAAAGATGATATGGAATTAAGCCTACAACCATTTATACATCCTGGTAATATGGTTCCTTACAAATATTTCAACACTATAGTACCCTATGGTGATACTTCATGAATAATATAGGGTCATTTCCATCTAATGTGCAACTTTCCTAGGAATGCTTTAAATCTTCTCTCGTTAAGCAATGACGCTTGTTTTGGGTAAAATTGCTTGGATTAAAAGTTGAGATCATGCCATCCTTTCTAACTCTATTGTTAATATGTTATATACATTTTTACCTTTATCTATTTTCTTCCATATTTGTGAAATCCATCAACCATACCTTTAATTAATCTTGATTTTCAAATCTCATAACCATCACAATACATAGACTAGGAATAATATAATCCATAAGCATTACTACCTCAAGGCCATATACCAATTTAAATAGAGTGAACCATGTATCTCTCTTGTAATGTGTTCTATAATCCCAAATAATTATACAAATTTGGTCTTCCCAATCATACCTTTGTACATTACAAATGTTTGTTAACATCTTCCCCAATACTTTATTGGATGCTTTTGCCTATCCATTTACCTAAAAATGGTAAGTCATGATTTTATGGTATGATATCATGAACTCTTTAGTGAGAGTCTTGTTATTACTATTTATGAAATGCATGCCTTTATCACTTAATAATGTAACTAGACATCCAAACCTTGTGATTTTGTTTTCATATAAAAATTTGGCAACATCTTTCGCACCTCAACTTAGAGTGGTAGTAGCTTCTACCCATTAAGTAAAATAATATTTTATAGTAATAATATATCTATCATGACTTCACTTACTTGGAGGAGGTATAGGTCCAACAAAGTCAATTCTCCACTATTCAAAGGGTTATTTTGCAATCATGGGTACCAATGGCATTTCATCATGCTAGTTTGGCTTGCCCATTCATTGGCATACATCATAGTATTTATAAACTCTATGCACATCCTAAGATAAAATAGGCCACCAAAGACCACTTTATAATATTTTTGTTGTAGTATCTTCTCCTACAAAATGAACCCCTATAATTCCTTGATTATCCTCTTAAGGAAGTTGTGATCACTCATGCTCTAGAGATACTTTGTGCAATACATCATCTTTTCCAAGATTGTATAAGAATCTATCAATAAGGCTATATAATATGGCTTAGGTGACCATTTGCTTCTTATCTCACTTAGTGTAGTGTACATGAAAAAATCCTTGTTCCAATAAATTTTCAATGTCTTTCATGTTATCAGGGACTATATATTTTTTTAAATAAATGGACATTTGGGGATTCATCTTCATGTTCTTTTGGTTCCTCCCCATTATAAAGTTTATTGAGGTGGATTGGACCCACATTATCTCAACCTCACTTAAAATTAATATAGAATTGAAATTATTGAAATATCATTAACCACCTTGATATATGTCCTCTCAACATTGGCTTATTAACTAGGTATCAAAATGCTTGGTGATCCATAAATAACTCAAAAAGTGTAGACAATAAATAATTCCAAAACTTTAATATATTGAACACCATGGCTAGTGCTTCTCTTTGTGGTCATGTAATTATCTTCTACAACTAATAGTTTCTTATTGATAAAATGTATCAGGTGGTCCAACCCATCTTCACATGTTTGTGCTAAGACAGTTATTATTATGGTGATAAAAGCATACACATATACATAAAAGGGCTTATTCTAATCAGGAAACACTAAGAGCAGTGTTGTTACCAATCATTGCTTTAACTCAGTGAATATTGTTTTACATTCTAGTGTCCATTCAAATTTGGTATCCTTGTGTATTAATTTTAAATGGATGTAAATATAGCTACATACCCTTTTATAAACTTTTGATAATATCTTGTATGACTAAGGATTGTGTGCACTTAAATTGAGTAATAGGAGGTGGAATTCTTACTATAAAAATAATTTAAGTTAGGTCAAAAAAAATACCATCATTACACACAACATAGCCTAACAAGACACCAAAAGGTATAAATAATATTTATTTATTTAAATTTAAATCAATGCACAAAGCCCGACATCACTCTAACATCAATATTAATTTTGACAAGTGTTCTTAAAATAGAGAGAAGACAAAAAAATCATCTAAATGGACTTCTAAGAAATCATGAATGAAATCTTTCAATGCATTTACCACAACTCTAAAAAATATAGAAGGTGCATTATTTCAACCAAATGGCATTAATTTTGATGTGAATGATCCACATTCACTAACAAAGGTGGACTTAGCCTGATCCTCCTTTACAATAAAAATATAGTGATATCCACTTAATCCATCCATAAATGAATATACTTTATCCCAACAATGTATTTAAGGACTTCATCTATATAATGAACTGAAAATGGATCATTAATGCAAGATTGATTGAGTGCATGGTAATCTCCAAACACCCTAATTTTTGATATTTTTTTAGGTTGAACAACCATGGGACTCACCCACTTTATATTTTCAACTTGATAAATGCTTCTAGCTTCTTGGATTTGATCAAGTTCAGCCTTTACTTTGATTTTAATATTAGGATTTAGCTTATAAGGTCACTTGTTGATAGGTCTTTCACACTCTTTTATTTATATGTGCATTTATTATAGATATGGATATCCACCTTTTACTTCTAATAAATTTTACTATAACACATCTAAATAATCCCTTAATAGCTATAGGGATTCATAAATTTGATCTTATCCCTAGTAATCTCCCACTATTGTAAGATTGGAATCTGACTCTATCCCAATATTTACTTCAATCTTTCACAAGGGTTCTTGATATATCTTGCTTGATCTACTTGGTAGAGCATCTTGGATAATATACTTGCCTTCACATTGAAAAATGTTGATGTTATGCAGTTCTTCTTCTTCCACTTGCTCTACACTTTGTATTGGTCTAGATTTATCTTCATATTATGATTCAAAGAAACCTTATAGATTGAGATCTCCATCACTGTCATTTGATTCTATTAGATCATTGATTATTATATTACATGGATGAATAAGAAATTGTTATTTTTGGTTGGATTTGTAATTTTGCAATGTGAGATAAAATTATTATGTAGCCTCCTAATGAGATGATGATTTAACTATAGTTTATAAATCTTCTACTCATCCATGACATAAAAAAATCTAATTTTATTCAAGGCATTAAATATTAATGGAATATCATCTTCAAACACAAAGTTTTGAATGAAATATTGATGAATTTATTTGGTTTCTATTCTATGATATTGATTCATATACCATGATGTTGGTAGAGGTGTTAGGGTGTGGCTGAATATGTGCACTCAATATCATGGTTTTACTCCTTGCGTGATCTATATATCCACACACTAATAGATGTGTAGTTATAGGCATTGACCTTATTATAATAAATGATATTTTTATTTGACATTATATGGTAGATAAAACCTTACATAAATGACTTCATGTTTCATCCCACTATATTTTTGAGTTTTTGTGTACTAGCCACTATGTCACATTAGTTGATTTTAGTACATAGCTGAGTGCAATGAATTATTGATCTACCTCCATTACATGGTGTTTAGGCCTCAATATAAATAGATTAATATCATCTATCATAAAGTATTGAGGTATTTATAATTTTATAGAGAAAACCATGCACAAAGGTCATAAATCATGATCTTTATGAGCCCAATTCAATATGTGCACATCTAAATCACAACTTATGGATGATGTGGATTCCCAAGGTAGAATACTTTATGGTGTTGGTGTAATATAGTCCATCATAGTTACACTAGTATTATATAGGAAGTATAATTTATATCTTATTAGAGAGTGCACTTAAGGAGAAACATAATTATTGATGTGAACTTACCTAATTGGAGACTTTGTTATAATAGGTTTGAATACTAGTCATTGCTCTTGCTATGAAATTTGTGGTTTCCAATATTGATACTATATATATCACACCCTATTTTGCCTTTCATTTATCCCCACTTTAAACCAACTATTGTACCTATAGGCATAAGGAGAATCTAGATACTTTGGGATGATATATGACTTTTTCTTAGACTTATTTAGGGATATGACCACCATTTTATCTTTCTAATGTTCTTCCAACTGATTACACAGTATTTATGGTCATTGGCCATCATAGGCCCATTTCTTACCGATTAAGGTAGGGTAATGAGTCTCTGATATCTTCATGCTAATGACTTCAAAGTCTCCTTATAGGCTAAGCTCAACCACTTTAAGTTCAACATCTTTTAACCTACTAATGGGTTTGACTCTACCATAATTTTTCAAACTCAACATAACCATATTATAACTCAGAGTTTATTGACCAATGGATTCCTAGGTTGATTAGGAAATCATATTGACCATTATTCTAAAATCAAATAATGTTTTTATAATTTCATACTCAACCAATTCAATATCTATTCTTGAATCCACATCCTAAGGATTTTTGGTCTTAACATACCAAACTACTTTATCAACCCTTATTTGTCCTCATTATGCACACTCCAAGATATTATGTAGGATATTAGTGATATTCTAGGATATATCCTCACTATATAGTTTATTAATTAGTTTCATCAAATCTATTAAAGTAGTCACAAACCCTCTTGCCTCATTATCCTAATAATTTTTGCCAATATATTTTAGCATAAATAGTCATGTTATCATCCTTAGAAACTAGTTTTAGTTGTATTTATTGTAATACATATGCAACTTGATACATTAAATTCTTTTCTATAGTAGGATCATTATATTTATCCTACTAAACTTTTACAATGCGTTGATACCAAGGCATTTCTAAAGGTGGTAAGCCTTGTTCAAATCTTTTTTCCTTATGATGGACTGCACAAATGTATTTTCCTTTTTTTGTACATTAATAATATTTACATTTCACATGGGCTTATCCTTTATTTATTTCTCCAAAAATGGGTAATATTTTTTTTAATGTTAACCTTTGACCCTAAAGTATACACATTAGACTTCTCTATAAGGTTTGGTGTGGTAGTCTATCACATAATGATTATATGTGCCACACAGATAAAATTGCATAGGGGTTGAGCTTACCAATTATCAATGTTACCATCTCCTTGATATCCACATTTATATCCCCCTCTATAGCCACCTCTATTTTTTTGATATCCCCACCCTTATGATTGTGGTCCAACATATCCTCCTTGATGATTCAAATATGCATCATATCCCCCATATTAGTGTTGAGGGTAACTTGGAGTCTAATTTACCTATTATTATTGAAGATTCATATTATTCCAAGGTTGCACATACTGACCATAATATTGGTATGAGGGAGATGATGTATTATTATAACTTGATAGGCCCTTTGGCTGATACTATTATTATGAAGGCATATAATATTAAGGTGATGAAGACATCCATTCTAGAATACCTTGAGTTGTATTTGTCATCTCCATGTCTAGTCCTAAAATTACTTGCTTTGTTGTTGGTATTTATTGAACTGTAACTGTAAAGACATTCTTCATTATATCTTATTTTAATTCTTGAATAGCTCAGCAACTTGTCTCATCATAATTTGTTGATTTGAAAAAAATATAGTACATTATGTGTGATTTTTGGATATATTATTGGAGAAGATGGAAATTAGATGTAGGATGTCCAAATACCCCTATATATTTCACGATTTTTTTTTCATTATTGGACACTCATTTATATGATGTCCCTCTTGACTATATTATATATACCATAATCCTAACTTAGGATTATAATTTTCATGCATATTTTTTATCTTCCTCATAAAATAATCTAACTTATCTTCTACTTTCAATCCCACTGATGGAATATATACATAATCTTCTATATTCTCTACTTGTATGGAAGCATATTAAACATTAGCCTTGGTGGAGAATTGGGATTGCACAATAAAAAAATGTATTCTCAATCATAGACCCTTTATGAAAAAATTAAAATTGTCTTTTTATTATAAAATAAAATCATTTTTTTCATCACATCAAAAATACTATGGTCATATTCTCCAACCATTTCTCTACATTTTTGTTAAATTTCCTTCAAGTCTTAAATAACTTGATTGGAACATTTTTACCTTAAATTATAATACTATAAAATATTTTAATTGTGAAAGGTTGAGTTAATTTATATTTATTTTTAAAATTAACTCCAAGGATCATCCTTATAAAACCCCTATTATTTTTCACTTTTTCACATCATCCGATGTTAATGTTGACAATTTTGTCACCATTAGTCAAATTTACCTATGTGCATGCTTTTAAGAAGAATAAATTAATATATTTAATATTAAAATTGTATAAAAAATATCATGAAACACTATTCATGAAAAAACCTCTCAAAATTCAAAATATTGATAGAGGTTTCTTTTATTCCTCTAACTAGTTGCTAGTTGGAAGCTAGTGAAGGTAATTTTAAAATGCTTGGTACATGAAGGTGAAGAAGAATTGGTTAAAAATATATTAGGGTGAGTTTGTTTCATATATTAAATAAATATTTCATGAATTATTTTTATGTTATAATAGATTAACTTTATGAATAATTTTTAAGAACAGATGCTCTAAAACCCTTCTTAAACCCTAATAGCTAAGTTTTAAGAGATATAATTGCATTTTTTGAGTTCCTTGTTGAAAAATAAAATTTATGTAAGATATTATTTTGAATAAATTAACTTAATAAATAATAATAAATTAAAAAATTTAAAAAAAATGAATAAAGGTAAAGTTATAAGTATCAGGGTTTTAAGCAAGTAAGAGAGATAGTAAAAACAAGTAATTTTTGAGAGGCTTAAAAGATTGGTTGAGAACATAAAATGGTTTTTAATACATACATGGGTTATTTATAGTAATAATTAAAAAATAATTAGGTATTTATGCCTCATAAAATTCAAAAAAATGGTAAAACATAGACCTATAGGCGTTCAATAATGAAATTGTGTAAGCTAGTCAAAAGTGCATATTTTGAGTTGTGAAATTTGACATGGAAGTATATTTTTATTTCCTTAAAGGTTTAAAAGTGGTTT